>JAGRRF010012892.1:3607693-3620357 GCA_019097615.1 Morone chrysops | reverse complement strand
TTCACTCAGTGATGGCAAAGTCCATCGAACAGAAACTAACTCATTCATACACATTCACACAGTATCTTGCTCAAGGATACTTTGACACGTGGCAGGAGGAGCTGGGGATCGAACCAACAACCTTCCGATTGGGGGACGTCCCGCTCTGCCTCTGAGCCACAGCCGCTTGTTTTTTTAACAATCATACATACTTAATAGGCTTCCTATTTGACAAATTCAGTGTTTCCCTCTACTTCTATCAGCTCTAAACGCTAATAATAAATATAATAAAGTAATCTAAACTTTAAAAATAACTTCTTCTAGTTTTCTTCATAGAAATGAATATAATGCTGATATGTAGGCCTACTCTGTATATTTCTGAAGTTTTCTTACCCCCCTAAAATCAAGAAGGCCCCTTTTAGGGTTAGGAACCACTGGCACAGGGCACAGATACTCAACTTACTTAGGGTGGGAGGGTTACTTTAAAAATGTAATCAGCAAAATACTTTCAAAATGTAATCTGATACAATTACTAATAACCTGTTAAAAAAACAAAGTCAGTAATGTAATCCTAATCCTAATTTACTGCATGTAATAGCTACAACTGCATTTTAGTTGTAAATGCTTTTGTTACATTTGAAAGCGTTTAACAATCATGCCTCATGACTCAAATGTTGGAATGACTCATAAATATAAACTGTAAACATAAACTGTTTCTACCAGGGACAGAATAAATAGCATGTTTAAAGCAACACCATCAGAGATTTGGTGCCGCCAGTTGCAATACCACTGTGGTAAATATGGACAGCTGTGCACATGCATTTGTTATGATTATATTATATAAGACACAGCAAGCCAGCTAATATTACTGACTAGTCCAACAGCAAGAAAGCCAGCTCGCCGCCTCTCTCTCCAACGACTAAAAGCCAGTTCCAGATTTATTCTTGTCTGGTGGACTCCTGCTCAATCGCTCTCTCCTTTTCTTCTCTTAGTCTTCCACTGTTCTTGACGTTCTCCGTTAGCAAAGTTACATACAGTAATACAAGAACAGGCGTACGGGTGCACAGTGGGAATGACAGAGGCACCATTCACCATGTTACAACTCAGTGTAGCATCAAAATGATTTTGAAGCTGTTATTTTAGGCTAGAAAAGTTACATATTGTTGCTTTAGGCTCTATTAGTATGTGTAGTCCAACATGCAACTTCTCAAGGAACAGCCCAGGGACATTTACTAACTGGTATAAACAAACTTCTTGGTGTGAATCAATTTATTTTCATTGTGAATTAGAAAATGGTCATTGCGTCACCGGCAGAAGTTGAGTATCACTGGCCTAAGGTATCTCTCTTTCTTTCAGCATTTACTCTATATTTACTTCACTGTTCTTTTTTTATACATGTGATTCACTGCTGGCTATAGGGCCCAAAATGAATCATGGGACTGACTGTTTCCTACAATAAAGAAGTACTCAGCTGTATGTATAAACAGAGACAGGGCGAGAGCTCAAAGGGCACAAGCAGCATATTACAGCATTCTGCTTGTAATGCAACACAAAGTTTGCCAACAACTATTTTCTGGAACTGTATTAGTTTGCTCACTAAAGCGTACAAAGGGGGAAATCTCTGATGTGGAAATTGGACTGATGTGGTCACACTGTTCTTCCATTAACAGGCTGTAGTTTCTACCAACTGTAGACACAGTTGGTGTCCTGTTCCATCTGAGGGCAAAGTAGAGTTAGCCGGATGCTAGTTTTGGCTTAACTGACTTTTTGTTTAACAGGAAGTATTTTTAAAATCAATTTGACTTTACTGTCAAGCTACCGTTATTGTAGCATCTCCTGCTGATATTGTTGCTGTTTTTCCCAGAACAACATTGCTTCCTCTTACAACTACAATGTTGCAGTTGACCCTCTTCTTCCTTCCTGATGTTAGACAATTGTTTTTAAAGAGCAAAAAGCTTTAGCCTAGCTAGGCTAGCGGCTAGTGATTTCCGCTAGCAGCTAATATGCACACCAGTGCCTCGATCAGTAAGTTAGTTTGTGTTACTGTGTGACTTTGGTGCTTTGACACGTTAGTTTGATGCCAAACTAACAGTAGTTGCTGTGGATTGAGGCAGCGGTAGCCCAGCAACTCTTGTGTGCTGCGAGGTAAAATTAAATTTTTTGTCAAAGTAGTCTGGTGGATTTGGAGGGAGTGCTTCAGTTTTTACTGAATAGCAACTATGGATAAGCACCTCATACAACCGCACTCCAAAACATCTGAGTTAATCCTTTAACAAGGTCTCAATTAACTATGTGTCACTTGTGAGAATTATGACCAACTCTACCGAGTGTTTTATCCTCTTTTAGTTCACTGTTTTGGTTTTACTCACTGCTTTCATCAGTGTTGTTTCAAACAGCAGAAGGCAGATGTTTACAGTGAAACAGCTCTGAACCCACTGAACACTGCAGCACCAAAGTTACAAGCAAACTTAGCCATTAGCTGGTGAACATAGTGGAGCTTTTAGCAGCTACAGCAGTATCTCAGACAACATAAAACTCACCAAAAACTTGTTTTGTCTTTCTACATTCTTTTCAACAACTACCAAGTCTGGTTTGGTCAAAATAAAGCCTTAATTTACCAACGTAGATGATAAAAACAGCTGTTTCAGTCACTCTACTCAGCTGCACACAGAGCAGATCGGCTATGGAAACCACAGAGAGACTGCAACAGCAACAGAGGCAGAGGGAGTGTGAAGTCATTCTTACTCAGGACACCATGACTCCACTATATCTTTACGTAGCTAATAGCTGTAAGTAAGTAAGTAGGAACCAATAGGCTAGGGGCTGAGTACCACAGGGGTAGGGAAGTAGTGAGAGACAGGAAAAATAAAGAATAACACCAGCTTTATCCTTTAAGCACTACAACAATAGGATTTCAGTGCAAACCAATCTGGCAGATTCCTTAAAGAAACAGATGGCTCCTTATTATTCACAGTAATGAAACACATCATGTGCCACTAGCTGCATGCAGTACACAGGGTAAACTTTAACTCCAGTCAGTGTGTCTGCAGGCACAGAATATGAGTCAAGTACTGTTGACCAGATGCTTGTTTCAGGAAGCCAACTGAAGCACAGACAAGATGTAAACAAATCCTCTGCACGTTATTTCCATCCCTGACCTTTACTCTCTTTTTCTTTACAGTCACACAAACCCTCTGACAGGAGCACTTGACACTACATCCATCCCCTCTATTGCCTCCATCCCTCCATCTTCCATCTCTCCACCTTCCCTGCCCTCCTCCCACCCTCCGACCCGGCCATGTCGACCCAAACCGCCGCCTCCTACGGCAAAGCCCTCCCAGCTCCCCTCTTGTCCTCCTCTACCGCCGTCCACTCCTCCATCGCTCCCTCCTCCTCTCCCTCCTGTCTCCAAAGCTCCCCTCCCTCAGTCTTCCAATCCTCCCTCTGTTCCTCCCCCTGTCTCCTTCAACCCTCCTCCCCCATCCCTTCCTCCTCCTCTCTCCCCTACTCCAGCCTCTCCTTCTCCCCTGCTTGCTCTTCAACCAATTGTCTCCTCTGATCCTACCCCTTCTTTTACTCCTCTTCCTCCTCCATTATCTCCGACAATCTCACACTCCTCCTCCTCATCACTTCCTCCACCACCTTCCCCTGTCGTCCCACCATCCTCTCCAACTCCTCCATTGCTGAATCCTATAGATCAGCTGGTTGGGAGCGCTTCGGTATGGCAGCCCAAAGGACTCAGCCAAGACCAGACCACAAGTTTAATGGAAAAAGAGACGGCTGGGGTAAGACACTATATATACTATAACTATAAAATTTGATTAAAAAATACAAGGAAAACGCAGACAGACACATTCTGAAACATCTATTTGTTGTGTTTATGAGCAGTTATTGATTTGCAGAACTAGTCCATTTAAAGAAATAGTTCAACATTCTGGGAAATCCATTATTTGCTTTCTTTCCGAGCGTTAAATGAGAAGATCAATACCAATCTCATGTCTGTGGGTTTTCTGCTTTAGCTGCAGCGGCTTCAGCACTCTGTCTAGGTCTGCGTAAGATGCATTCAGGGACAGTATTGAGTGTTGGTCACAAACATTTTTGGAGCACTCAAAGCCCAACACACAAACAGTAAAACAGAGGAAAATAGATTGGGGGCGGGGGGACACATACTTCTGGTTGCGGTAATGTGTAAAGTAAACAGCTGGGTCAGTGAATCTGCTCTGTCAGAAGCACGTGAGACAGACTGAAGAACACGACTGAAATACCTTTTGCAGAACCGTAAAAACAACTTGTGGTTTTAGGACAAGTTATGTTGTCTAACTACTGATTTTGTGACAGTGAGGTTGCCAGGCAACCAGCAACTGTTGGATTTACTTTAGTTTTGTGTGTATGTAGCACGTGGGAGAAGTCTGCCTTCAGGGCTTTTTGCCAGAAATGTTTTCTGGAGAGAGCAGGGCAGCATGGATATATAGTCAAACCCAGGACTTCACCCAGAGACAGCTGTCCATGTCCTGTGTGGAACAAAAAGTCAATGTTGACCAAACCATGATCCTTATCTAAACCTGACCAAGTACTTTTGGTGCCTAAACCTAACCAAAGTGCAACTTTTTCACCATGCTAACTACATGTTAGGTTACCGCCAGAGAGCAAAACTTCTCCCATGCACATGCACATACTGTATTTCAAAACCTTATTTTACTGTACATGTTCTTCATGCTGACCTCAAAGTTGTAACCGCTCATGTTGACATTTGCAGGTGTTCCTGGTTCACAGCAAAGAGGACATGGGCATGACACTGTCAGTACGCCTGCCCGATGAACAGGGGGCGCCACTTGTACAGAACCTGATGGTCAAACAACACAAGACATGTAGGCTACGTGTTACACATAGTGCAAAATGCAAGATTTGCATGGCTGAGCACAGATAATACGGCAGAGCAGTTAGTGATTCATTATTCAACTGTTTTGTGTCTCAGTTGTCCACTTAGATGGTTCCTATCTGTTTTTTGATGACATCTTCAAACTGATCTCTTTCTACTGTGTCAGCAGGTAACACAGACACGCATGTGCACATAAACATATATGTGTTCATACATACAGTATGCAAATACATAAAAACAGAAAGAAAAATGCTGTCACGATGAGTGTTCATACAAACATAAAGACATAAGCACATTACCACTGTATATAAACTACATGCATATTTACACATATTATATTATAATATGTGTAATAATATAATATATATTATAGTACACATTACACCATGTAAATAATGCACACACGCACAAACAGAACCACAAACAATGTAAGACTGTGTTATCATATTATTAACGCTCCCTGCTTACACTTCATGCTGGCTTTTTCTATTTGAATCCACCAATCAGGGACATCCTGGCCATCCCACTGAGGTTACCTCAGGCCATTACCACGGCAACTAAGAGAGAGGAACTGGAGGTCATCTCTGCTATGGGTACAGGTAAATAAATCTGCATCATTAAGTGCATTGAAGTTGGGTCAATGCTGTAGCAAAGAGCAGGATACCGCAATAAAACATAGAAGATAATATGAATTGCATCAATAACACTATTTAGCAGAAAGGTTTCAAAGAAAATATATATGAAGGACAGCATGTCTGAAAACATACAGACACAGAATGAATGTACACTTGGAACACAAGATGGAAAGTATCAGAGGCAAGAGACAAACAATGTGAAATATTTAACAAAAGAGACAACAGCATGAATAGCTAGCACATACAGTATATATGATGTGTAATGTATGCAGTCATATTTGCAGGTCTTCATGAACATTATAAAGGTGCGTAGGTGCCCTGTAAAAGAATGAAAACAAAAATTCTCTTAGACAGTATTATATTTGACTATTTTTCTATTTTCTAGATACATATCCTTAATAGAATAATTTGCTTTTTTGGAAATATATTTATTCACGCTCAATACCTTACCAAGATTGATACCACTCTCTTCTGTTAAATCTGAAGCTACAGCCAGGAGATGATTAGCTTAGCTTAGCATAAACACTAAAAGCATGGGGTAACTAGCTAGCGTGGCTCTGTCCTAAGGTAATAAAATCCACCTACCAGCACCTCTAACCACTCACTAACGAACACCATATATCTGTATACATAAAGTGTAAAGGTGTGGTTTGTGGGGGGTTATGTGCAGGACTATTTCTCAGCCCACTGTAGTGACTTCCCCTGGTCTCCACAGTTAGCCTGGCAACCTCACAATGACAACAATACTCCAGGAAGTCTCTGCACCGGGGCAGAGGGGTTTCAGAAAGGAGATGGTTAACTGAAGAGTCATTTCAGTCTCTCTTTTAATTATTAGAATTTGATCCATTCAGTTAGCAGGAATTAAAGGGGAACTTGGCAACTTTTTCAGCTTAATAAACCCGTTTAGAAATCATTTGGATGGTTAAATGGCCTGTTCCAGTGAAAATGGTGACCCCTCCCCCACCCTCCTCTGGCGACCCCCAAGAAATGGCTAGAGTTGCCAAGTTCCCCTTTAATGTGCCTTCATATTTGAAAGAGGGATTCAGTTCTATTTTCTAAAAAGTATTCCTTCATGAAGGTGAACCTTGTGCTCAGAGCTTTTTTTGTCAAACAGCTATTTCCAAGGTCAGTAATGAGACAGTCAAAGAATGTTTTCATATAATGTGAGAGAGGTGAATACAAGGAAACACTAAATTACACAATAAAATAAGGGAAGTAAATCAGACAAATCAGTACAAAGTAACTTTTAACTTAGACAGCATGTGTTGCAGATTTCTGGAAGTCCGATCTGAATCAGCAGGCAAAGAAGGACCTGATTGTGGATCAGAACCCCAGCAGACTCTACTTGTATGTAAACCCTGTCACTGTGGAGGAGAGCCCCAACAAAGACCAGAAGCACTCCTCTGTCTCCAAACATCATATCATTACCAATCAAAACATCACCTCCTCCCTGCAGAATGGAGAAGCCCCACAGAAGCTCAGCCCAGAGGTCAAAGGTCAGACTAAAACCACACCCAAACCAGAAATTAAATACAAGCGCCCCCCACCCAGACCCCCCAGCCTGGGCTCAGGGTCTGGGATGGGCCTTCTCTTCTCCTCTACCCCCTCACCTCCCACCCCATCTTCTGTAACTTCAGCCGCTGAGAGGAAAGAGGAAGGAAGGGGAGGAGTAGGGGAGAGAGAAGAGAGGAAGTCAATGTCAACATCACCTCCTCCGTCGAGGCCTCCTGTCCCCCTGCAGAGCCGAGTCGCTCCCCCTCTGCCTCCTGCTCCTCTCCGTCGCACCTCCTCCCGGAAAAGCACTGACCGAGATGTAGGAGAGGGGAGGGAGAGAGAGAAGGGACAAAATCCTGCAAAGAAAACTGAGAGAGAGGGGGAAGGAGAGAGAGGAGAGGAGAAAACAGGAAGTAAATCAGGTCTGCTGGGCGAGGAGGCTGAACAATTGAACAGTAGCCAACATCAAGAGGAGGAAGTAAAAAAGGACGCAGAAAAGAAAGAGGATGGAAAGCAGGAAAAAGACATGAAAATGGATAAAGAGGATGAAAAACAAAAATCCAGCTCCCAATGTCCACCATTGGTGATGAAACCATCCCGTCCCATCCCCCCACCGAGGAGGAAACCATGTTCCCCGGACACACCTGTGTGCTCCAACCTGGCTGGAGGAGGATTAGCCAATCAGAGCGCTGGGACAAGAGTGCCCCCTCCTTCCCCGGCGCGGCGGCCGGATGTGTCACTATACTCGCCACAGGGGGGCGCTGTGCTAGGACCTGACCCCGACTCTTGCTCTACCAGCAGCACAGAAGAAGAAGGAGAGCTGAACCAGGAACAGGAGCAAAACCACAAGTAGGTCTGGATGAGAATGGGTGTGATTGGCTGGTGAAGCCCTGCCTCCCTTAGTTACTGTTGCTACGCCCATCAAGCTGTCCATGGTCACACGGCACATAGGTTTAGTTTACAATAGCCAGGTTTCCATTGCAATGTAGTGCAAAGTAATCTAGTCTTCTTGAATACAGATCAGCAAAGCAACTTCTCATTTCTAGTCTGTAAACATGGATATTTACTAGCTGAAGCTAGTAGCTAGTTAACATTAGCTTAATGAGTTGGTTGAAAAATGCTGTCTCCAGCTGATTTTAGTAGTAATAGTTCAGGCATACTCACTTTAAAGCAAGAATGCTGTAAATGGGTTCTAAATATGCACTTGATAGCTATAGATACTATTGTGCTAAAGGACTGACGCCAAAGCTGTATGTTCCAGACAAAAAGTCAGAATCCTCACCAGTTAATGATACATTTAGTCATACATAGTCATAAAGCACTTAAAAATGAAGAAACAGTGTTGTTCTTATATGACAGTATATAGGTTGTAGTCCTTAGCAAAAATGTAAGATCAGAGCCATTGAATCTACACTTTAATAGCAACCGAAACATTAAGAGGAAGAAGGGCTCCAGAATAGACACTTGTGGTACACACTCACTAGAGCAAAGTATAAAAAGCATTTTCACATAGAAAAGCTTACTCTCTCTTAGGGTTAGGGTTACATATGCACCAATGCCTATTCATGCTTGTGTTGACAAATTTTACCAAATTGACAAAGACTAAAACTAAAGACATTTCCTTTTATTTATTTTTTAGTTTAGTTTTTTTTTATATCAACACAATATCGTTTCAGTTTTTCATATTTTGCCAAAATCTAGTTTTTATAACCTTAAAATGGAAGATACATCTTTCTCTCATATTAAATCAATAAAAGTCACAATAGTAGTGAAAGTGTACAAGATAAAATCCTAAGTGTGGTGTTTGTGGCATGCAAAATATCAAAATGTACAAGGTTGCTTGTTGTTTATTGATAACACAGAAAGGAACTTTATATAGAGTTCATATATATATATATATATATATATGAACTCTATATGTATATAGTTATGTATATAGTTATATATATATAGTTATATATAAATATATGTATAGTTATGTATAGTTTCTATACATACAAATGATCTTACCATTGCACAGAAGGTCTCAGAGGAATGAAGACTGGACCTCATAATCAATTGGTCACGAGTCATGCTTACAGAAAGTTTCTATATTTGAATGTTTCTAAAGACATTATGTGTCACAAGAGCACTGAATAAAACACTGCAGTGGAGGGGCTTACTAGTCAATGTAGTCTGCATATGAAATGGAGAAAAACTAAAGAAGAAGACTTACTGTATATTTCTTTCCAGCCGCCTTGCAGAGAGCCGCAGCCCCAAGGCAGCAGTAAGGAGAACCCCCACCACTGTTATGTTGGGCCGAGCCCGCTATCGCCTGTCCACTGTCCTCACCGGCCTCATCAGCCATGACCGCCGCCTTACACAGCGCATCGTAGAGCTGGCCAGGGACCCTCTCAGCTACTTTGGTAACCTGGTAAGTACACACAGGGAGAAAATCCCTCATCCCTGTACTGTGAGTCCATCAATCAGCTGACATATTTGGAACTCAGGATAACAACTTCAACAAAAGCCAAAAACACAGTTTGAATCAAGTTTAGCTCTCTTGTTTTGTATTTAGGTGAAAGAGCATCGTGCATTCACCTTGGAGACCATGTCAAACCACTCCTCCTCCACTGAGCTGTTACAAGAGATCAGACAGATGGTGACTCAACTGAAGAGTTACCTACTGCAGAGCACAGAGCTGCAAGGAATGCTGGAACCACAGCATCAGTATGCACAAGACAAACTGGGTAACTATGTTATGTTATATTGACTGTTTCATTCAAGTTTTTTCAATTAATTCTTAAAGTGTCATGTGGGAATAACTGTACAGGGAATTTTGTAAAACTGTTATTTCCTTTGTATATTTTACTTAATGGAGCGAAGCCTGCGAGCTAGTTCAGGCAGTCAACTGCGCTGATTACAGACATGACATGCCTTATTCCATAATCACTAACCAAGCGCACCCTTCCAACCTGGCGGTCTATTTAAACTTTTTTTAAATAAAATTAAAAAAATTTCCCAGCTCTCCCTCAGCTCGGTGCCCAGACGCCAAAATCTAAATATGCTATACTGCTTTAAAAAACATTCCAAACGTGAGTTGGCTGACTGAATTTATATCGTGCTACTCAGTCTGTGAAAACAGTAAAATGTCTTCTGTGGGTGTGGAGGAGCTTTGTCAAATCTGAGAAACTAACGCTGATAATGTCATGAGGAGTAATCTCCCTCTGGGTTTGGAGTTTGAAATATGTGCCCATTTATCAGGCGGGGGTGATCGAATGATAAGATACTGAGTTGCATTCTGGGAAATGTAGGCTCCTGCATTTTTGGAGCTTGGCCCATACTATGGACTGAAACTCAGGATATCTTGGCCTCTGCTGCTTGGATTTTCACCATTGTTCTTTTTGTTCTGTCGCTTGTGAGCCCTACAACTTTATGGGGGAGCAATAGTATAATTGTAGGAGTGTCTCTTTAAAGATTATTTCACAGTAAAATAAATTAAAGGTGCTGTGAGTGAAACTTCCCATCCGTTCTTGCAGTTAGCAGTCCCATATTGAACTGTTAGTGACTGAACACGGCCATATATCGGTGATGGCTGTCAGACTGTAGAGCTATTTAACACTTATTTTAACAAAAACATATCACCTATAGCATGTTTATGGTTTTCAGTGAAGCTTTCTCAGAACATTTTCCACCCAGTGCAGTATTTAATATAAAAAAGTAACCATTAAAGAGGTTAATAATTAACAATTTATGAGTTTATTTTAACCTATATAGTCTGGTTCTTGTTGACAGACAGGGGTTGATTCAACTATATGTATATGATCATTTTTAAAGGTGTAGGTAGCGGATTTGTTGTCCATTGTTTTTCATTTGGCAAGATGGAAAATTTGAAATGTATTAATGCTTTATGCATGTGTGTGTCCATGCAGAGAGCATAGTAGAAACTGCTCTGTGTAAGAGTGTACTAAAGCCACTGAGGGAGCCAATTTACCAGAGTTTGGAGAAACTGCGCACAGACGACGACAGCCTGAAACAACTGGCACAGAACCAGGTAAGACTAAACATGAGCACTTTTGCAATGGTGATAGTCATAGTGAGGAATAAGAAGAGGACGTAGTTGTCACAAACCTACCAGTTTTTACCAACATTGCACCAAAGCTGCAAGAGAGTGCTGCACACTACATTTATATTCATACTAGCAGTGACAGCAGTGTGCAGTGCAGTGATGCTTATGCTGTGTTGTTGTGCGTGTCAGTCTGCTGTCCTAGGCAGTACCACCACAGCATTAGGAATAACCACTGCCGTCCCTGAGGCCCCAGCTATGGAGAGGATCAGCATCAAACTCAACAACCTCCATCTGGAGTATTCCCCCCAGAGAAAGATCGAGCTGCTGCTGAAAGCCTGCAAGATCATCTACGACTCCATGTCTGTCAGCAGTCCAGGTCAGTTCCTTAAACAATCATTTAACCTCTGACCCCTAATATTATTCTAATGTCTTTTTTTTGTTTTGTTTTCCACAAAAGTAAAACAACAAGTAAACACAGAATGCCTGACCAGGAGACATGTTTGTTGTCTCTGGCTGAGAGGCTAACATTCTGCAGTCCCACACATATGAATAACACATACATAATACAGCCTTTTAAGTTTTATTGGAGCTAATGGTTCACATTGTGATAAAACTAGACTATACCGGAAAAATTTGTTAATTGTTTAACACTTCATAATGATTGTCTATAAGAAATAGGCCTTTTGGGACAGTGGGCAACACATGAACTGCATTTCCAACTGTTCCCACTACTACAGGGTTACTTCACAGGCCAGCACTGTTCCTGGGGGCTTGTGGTGGAACCAATCCACTCATTCTCAGTCAGGCTGCCTAATGACGATGTCTCTAAAGCATCTGACTCAAGAGAATCTTGGGAAATGAAGGAATACTCAATGTGCCATTATCCTGTAATTGCCATCTATGGCCACTTGGTGCTGTTTGGAAGTCTTTACTACTCTAACAACAATCGATATCTGAGAGTGGCAATTTATTCTTAACATATCACAACTGGTCATACTTAAGAATACTTCACTGGGGTGTCCTATAGCACACCTGGTAGAGCTGGCACCCCATGTACAAAGGCTGAGTCCTTGCTGCAGTAGCCATGGGTTCAAATCCGAATCCTAACAAGTAAAGGCAAAAAGCCCCACAAAATATATATACATTTAAAAAAACTATGCATTGGCACAAACAACAGCTATCTGCTGTTTGTAGACTCAGTCTAAGAATATGTGGATACCAGTCTGCACATAAAGTACAAACTCAAATTTAAACAGATTACATACCAAGATTAAGTGTGCTGTTTAACTAATCCACCTCAAATCAAGTTGTGTTTGCTCTCTAGAGTCAAAATATTTGTGTGTGTGTGTGTGTGTGTGTGTGTGTGTGTTTAGGGCGAGCCCATGGCGCTGATGACTTCCTGCCTGTAATGATGTACGTCCTCGCTAGATCCAATCTGTCCAACCTGCAGCTGGATGTGGAATACATGATGGAGCTGATGGACCCATCATTAGCACTAGGAGAAGGTACACACACACGCACAGACACGCACATTTCTTACTGACGAATCTATGTGTTTGTTAGATTATTGATCATGCCATTGTGTGTGTGTGTGTGTGTGTGTGTGTGTGTGTGTGTGTGTGTGTGTGT
>JAGRRF010012892.1:3565477-3607589 GCA_019097615.1 Morone chrysops | reverse complement strand
AGGCTCCTATTATCTGACTACCACCTACGGGGCTCTGGAGCACATTAAGACTTTCGACCAGCAGAGGTCAGCCACACGGCAGCTCAGCAGAGAGGTTCAGGACTCCATCCACCGCTGGGAGAGACGACGCACACTCAACCAGGAACGCATGTCCCAAGGATCTGTTCGGGTACACACACACATATAACATTGTCAATAATGTCACACTGTGTGATCTGGAAAGGTCAGAGTGACTCACAAGATGAAAGAGACATTGAGGATTTGCATGGATGCTGCCAGTCTTAGTGTGTGCGATGGCTGAAAGCACAATATGATTAAAATGCAATATTCATGAACAAATAGTTAGAACAGAACAAATAGGAAACCACACTGATAGATGTACAATGCATAGTGCTCATATTTGGAAAAAAGAAAGCACAGAAGTATCCAAACTGTCACAGTTGTGCTCACAGACCTCCATAGAGGAACAAGCTGAGCTGTGTCCATACTGTTATCTTAGTGTAACTTTTCTGTGTATGTGTATGTGTGCATAGGACTTTCTGACAGTGTGCTGCCCTGAGATTGGAACCAATCCAAAAACTCTGGGCGTCCTCCCGACCACGACAATCCAACAGCTGGCTGAACAGTGTGCTGCACGCTTTGAACAAGGTAAATGTCTGAAAGATGCTGTTACATATTGCTGTCAGCCCTGGGTTGTTACACAATTCAGTTCCTGACCTTATACAACAATATAAATAATATGATTTTAAAAGTACTGCTCTCAAATTCAAACTATTTAAAGGGGTACTCCAGCAATTAAATAATGCACTTCCATAAAGTTCAGGGACAGATTTTAACAAAGAATTTTTCAACATTGATCAAACGGAGGATGAGATATCCTGACCTTCAATCCACAACACTGCTCGATCCTACACTTAATTAAGCAACCTCACACAGTACATTTTTATTCTCAAACATTTATTGAAGCAGACATCAAGCTCTAGATGATACAACTGCAGCATCTCTGTGTGATCAACCCCTTACATTATCACTACGTTATTATTATTCTCAGGGTAATGCCTCCTTGTTTCTTTCTCCCAGACTCCTACATGCTCAGTGTGTATATGGATGATGCCCACCGGCCCCTGGCCCCTACAGAGTTGGCTGTCAGTGTCAAGAACAGCTGTCAACCTGGAACCTACTGCTTCGTCTATCACCCTATCGACCAACTCAACAACCAGCCCGGCCGCAGCTGCCCCACTGACCCACCCCCAGCTCCACCGGCAGAAAGCTTTTTCCCAGCTGACATAGCGGTTGTCGATACTCTGGAGCCGGAGCCAGAGCCAGAAGAGGAGAGTCTGATTAGCTTGTAACTGCTCCAGCATCACAGTGGCAGCTACTGGATCACAATGGTAACAACATCACTGTGGTGACTGCATCAACAAAAGAAGAGGGGAACAACATTTGAAGTGTTTAAATCTCAGGTCTCTCTTGAAATATTGATCAAATTTAAACTTAACTGATGTGGATTTGTGCATGCAAGATATCACAAAATATTGTGTGATGAAATGTGTACCTTGTTTTAAATTACTTTTATATGGGTTTAAGTCTCTGAGTCGTCCGATGCCACCAAAGGGAGCAGTGACCAACTAAATGACACAACAAAGAGATAAAAGACTGATTTTGTATTGCACCATGGCGTCTGGAACTCCAGGGACTGCTGGACGATATGTTTTTGTACAATGTAAAACTACATGTAATTCTAACATGCACATATATGATATATGATCATGTTTATACTGTTTATACTCTATGATACTTAATTTTACTCTCTCTGGTGCTCAAGACCTCTGCTTCAGACAGAGGTAGAAAGTCCTTTTGTGGCAATTTCTATTCAAAGCACAGGTATAGTAGCAGCTATATGGAGAACTTTCATTTACATTCAAAATCTCCAGTAAGCATCAAAAGGGTTCATTCCACATTTGTCTTCTATATACTGATTGTACTGTAAATAAACTGGCTTTTACAATTGTCAATGCTGTTTCTTGTTTAACTAAAGGAGTTGCAGAGCTTAACAATGTTTGTAAAGAATATACATATGTTCCAATATCAAACAATACTGATTCACAAATGCTTTATAGATCAGGAGCAACGTTAGCAGTGCGGTAAGAGAAACGATGATGACAAAAGTAGAGCAGACCGCAAACTATGCTCTGTTATACTGTTAAGAGGGGTAAAAAGTAGCTCCTTTAACACAAGGAGCATCTGATGAAAATAAAAATTCAAGTTATTGTTATGGTGCATCCCCACCAAAGCCCAATAAAATTATTTGCACAAGCAGATTACATACAAAGTCAATGCAAAGACGTATAAACATAAATTTGCTCTGGCCGCCGCAAATGACGTGCAATTTGGCCACACGAACGACACAAACGTGAAATTTGTCCAATTCGATTTGAAAATTGTATAATTTATATTATTAATTAATTTTAATTAATTGTATTAAAAATGTGCGCATATAACTGGGTCATGCAGTGTTGACAGACCCAATAAAATATGACTTTTACAAATTGGCATCATGATGTTATTTTGGCATCCTTTTCATCTGGTAATTAATATTAAATCACAGCTAAAACTGTTTATTATAGGCTCATACCGCTGTAAACCAGATTAAAGGGTGAATAATCTCTTTGCGTTTGGTGGAAACACGGCATTAGAACAGTAATGGTATTATTAAGTACTCATATCGTCTGTATCGGCAAGTACCCAAAAATTAAATACTTGTACTTGCTCTGTGGTATTGGTGCATCCCTATCTGAAACTATAACTAAACTAACATTCGAACGGAAATGGGGACAATTTCTTGGAGAGAATTGTAAGAAAGTATGTGAGATCTAATCTTAAAAGAGGAGGAGAGGAGAGACTCTTTAAAGTGTTTGTACGCTTCATTGCGTTGAAGCACAATTCCCAAAGTCAGAGTCAGACGACAACTCATATGAACTAGTTTGTTCCAAGTAAAGAAAACCCCTAACCCTGTGCCTTCTGCTCTGCTCTTTAGCTATATTCTATATCTAGATCACGGACATTATTAGTGGTCTATGCTGATGTAAGGAGTGTCAACAAACTTTGATATCAAAATTATTTAAAAAACACCAAACATCATGATTCAGTCCTGTTTCTCCAGAATTTGACCATTGACCATCATTGGTTTGTCGTTTCCAACTAATGAATACATAAACAATTCAGTGACAATGGCACAGATGGGAGTTGACAGAATTTCTGATGAGGCAGTGTTAGGTCACGCATGCTTTGTGTCTGAAGCTTGTTATTCTCTGTAAGGTCAGTGTGTTGCAGAGCCCTTGTTAGGGCCAGCTGCTTCCTGTCTGCAGGTCATTATTTCCAACAAGGCCCATAACAAGGTCCTTAAACAGTAACAAGTAACAAACTCTGTAGAATCTTCAACATTTTACCTTTTGTCTTGTTTCCATTTCAGTAGCAAAAGAAAATATTTGATGTCCCAGGGGCAAAGTATCAAATATACCACCAGCAAATGGAAAAATCAAATTTTTCTTTAAACTTACTTCTGTTAAAGCTTTGGAGATGGAGGGTTTCTCGATACTGACACACTAACAAGGTGTCTTTGTACAGTAGTAGCCAGAAAAGGCAATTAGACATAAACTGATTTGTCTAGGAAATGTTTACTATGCAGAGCTCTCATACTTCACAGTATCAAATCTAAAAATGCCTTTAGTCAACAGGTGTTTTACGCAGGTAGTCTTGGATAGAATGGTCCTTTGATGAGATAAGCTGAGTTGAGGAAGATGGCATGATGGAGTTATTTATTGTTTTTATTTTCATTCATATTTTCACAGTTCCCACTACATTTTAATACATAACTCACAGCTCCACTCACTCAGAACCAAATCTAGTTCCAACTGTGGAGAAGGTTTGACTGGATAGCCAGTTAAATCATTATAGGTGAGTGAATAGTAACCACTAGCTATGAAAATGACATCTGTTTCTACAGTGATGTTGGAGGTGGCTGTTTATGCTTGCGTGACAAATTTAATATATTTAGGAAAGTGAAAAATAATGAATGTTTCCACCCTTGGATACACTTAAATTCTACACCCTTTCACCAAGTTTCATGAAAATTGGGCCAGTAGTTTTTCGGTAAGTTTAAAGATGATAATCATACCAATGCTGTGTTTGCAGCTTGTTTCAGCTGTCCCCAGGTCAGTCCAGGCAGTTATTGCGCATTGAATAGATAGATAACAATAATGGATACATAATGGATGGATTATTTTTCCCAAGTCCATATATATATATATTTCTGTGAAGGAAATGCTTTAGTCTTCGAGAGAAACATCCATCCAGTGTTTGGTTAATCTGCCACATTGTATGAATGAACACACTTGCAAACATACGCGCAGAAGCACTATAATGATTTTCAGTTATAAGATGGTGGGCTCTCCACAACAGCACTATGACTAAGAGTCTTTGAAATGGGACACTAACAAGCTAACCGCACTTCCACTGGGGCTGTCCTCTTGCACGCTAAAGTCAAAGTTGGTTTGATCTGGGGAAGGGTGTGTATGCTTGTGTATATGCGTGGGTGAGTTAGAGGGATGGGGGGTTAAAACACTCCAGTCCAGGGTATATAAGTATGTACGACAAGGAACTGATTTTTTCAACCACCGTAGACTTGCACACAGCCGCTTACAGAAGCAACCAGCAGTCCAAACACACAAAAGCAAAGAGAGGAAATCCAAAGTTTGACTATTTAGGGAAGACAGAAGTAGAAAGAAGTGGTTGACTGTGCAAAGTCATTTCTGTCACTGTGATTAGTTGTTTGCACTGGAACAATTCTCTGCTTGTGTGACGCCTGACCTTTAACCTCAGAAGTCCAACCTTGAGAGGCTGCTTGAAGGTACTTTTAACAGACAGAGAGACCAACACCTCCACCTGAGAAGCAGGTAAGAAATCAGTCAACTAAAGTTCTACAACTTTCAAAAATTTCAAAACACATTTGCATGAAGCTAATTTCATTTCTGGCTGTGCAGCAAGTTAGTCTTTTTTTTTCCAAAGTGGCTTAAGAATTTGTTTTTGAAGCAGTAGAAAAACAGTGTCTACTGATTGTGATAATGACAGCTTGCTAAACCTCAAAAAAAGAGGATTTTCAAAGGTTGTTGGGTTTTGTTACTGACTGCACAATATGTTGAAATGTTGAAAAAAAACTAATTTGCTGGTTATGTGGTCTTAAATTTCTCATCAAAACATTTCAACAGATCACTCTTGGGCTGTCTAGAACATACATGCACAGTCTAAAAATGGTTCTTTAGAGCAACATGCAGGGGCGATGTCAGGGTGCCTCGATCATTCAAGCTCATTTTAGGTCCCATAATTCATCATGAAGTTGTCAGGTGAATTTAAGTCTCTTATTTTCAAGACCTTGGAGAGAGCACCAAGTGGACTTCTTACAAATTATGAAATATTCTTGGCCTATTTTTTAATACAATGCATGAGTCTTAATAAAACCAATGACACAAACCACAAGGAAACTGCTTCTTTCTCTGCATTATACACATGTTCCAGTGCAGGACAAGAGGAGGCAGACTCTGTATTTACAATCAATGATTCAGTACAGTACTCGCAGTGGATGGATGTTTCTTTTTATGTGAAGATGAAACCATATTATCATCAAGTTTCCCGACACCCAAATTCAAAAAATGCAATGCAGAATATGTATATGTATATGTATATAAATAACTGTATATATAGTTTTATTTTATGTTATTTTAATGTACATTTAATTGCCTTTTTCTATGTGTGTAGCAGGAACTGCAAACTTTCATTTTCTTGTACAACCACATGTTGTATAAATGTATAAAGATAGATAAATTGCCTTGATCCTTGGAAAAAAAATCTTGTGGAAAGTGAAACAAGTTTAAGAAAACCTATTATGATAAAACAAAGAATCCTCTTTGTACATGTTGATATAAAAAATGTAAAACAGAAATAAGGTAGCCTTAAGGTGTATTTTTTAATATTTTCATTGTGAAAAACATATTATTTAAATATATGTTTATGGTGATGAAAATAGGTTTCTGTTTTATTGCTTTGTTTTAATCAGATTTACTTTACTTAGATTATAAATACATAACTCAGCTAACATTTAGCACTTTAATTATTGTCAAGGAAGCATCTTTTTTCCAATTTCTTTTAGGATGTCTGAGTTGCCTGCTTTCCCCCGAATGTCCTTGCTGTTGCTTTGCATTCTGGGTATGACCATGGTGACATCTGGCTTCCCTCAGCCTCGACTATCTCTCAGGTGGTTACTCACTAAATCTCACTGAGGTAGCAACAAACTATTACTTTTAATGCTACAATGGTACCAAAATAATCAACCACTGAGCTAACTACCTCAGATACCTAAATGTATTTTCTCCATAATATGCTGCACTTATTTTTAAATTTGTACATAACACAGTCTTATCTGATTTCAGAAGTCCTGAGGATTCAGCCAAACCTAAACGAGATGACTGGGATGTCCTTTTCCCCTCCATCTCTCTCCGTGATTGGAGCATTCAAATGATGTCAGCCCCCAGCCTCGGAGCAGCTAATAGCAAGGCAGGACTGATGAGAGAGGCGTGGCTGTTTGCCCCAGAAAGAGCAGAAGCCAGGTAAGCGCACAGTGGGGGAAAATGCTATATTAAAGTCCAAATCAAAGGAAACAACAGGAGTGCAAAACAGATGTTAAAAAGCAGCTACACTTTCTTACATTCAGTGACATTTATGTAAGAACGTAATTTGATAGGGACAGATACAGTAAACAGACTGAAAACAGCAATCCAACGCAAGTATCATAGTGTTTATAGTGGATGTACATTTCAGATGAACTCTTTAGTTGTATTTAGGTATAAATTGTATAGATTGTAGCTACAGTATCAGTGTGAGTTGTGGCCAGAGTTATTATAATTTTGTATTTTTTATTCAGTTTTATTTTTAATTCATTTTTAATTTTTGTTTTCAATTCAGTTCAGTTTTTGTTTCCAGAGATTATGAACCCATTGACTCACAGTCATGTAGACATCCCTATCCCAGTCTCAATAGACACATTCTCCAAAGCCTCCACAAGCTTGACGTGTTGACAAATTTGACCAGATTGATAAAGACTGAAATTAAAGACATTTCCTGTATATTTTCTTGTATTCATTTTAGTTAGATTTGTAAGTAAACAATATTGATTTAGTTAGTTATCATTTACTTCGCACTAGTTTTTATTTTTATTTCAGTTCACTGAAATGTTTTTTCAAACCTAGGTTTACTTTTAAGTTTAGTTTTAATTAACAATAATAACCTCATAATAACTGTTTTTCTTTTAAAAATAAAAGAAGTTACCTTACTAGACCTCTGTAGCCCACTCCTCATCAGCGGCTCCAAACTAGCCACTACTAGCATAACACACTTAAACATCTGACAGAACTGTTGGCGGTCTGGTTGCACTGTGGGTAATGTAGTTGTGTGAAATAAAAAAGAAGATATATCTGGTTCTGCTAAATAAATTGTAATCTTTTTTTAGTAAAAAAGTTAGTACTTAATCCACGGAGCACTCGTTTAATAGAAAATCCTGAATCTCTTTGTGCCACTTGAACAATTTGCATACATCTATAACTTGAGCAGTTTAACCAAATATTCTTGTATTGATTCATGTGAATTACTTTTAGAGACCTAGAGAGGTAAAATTATGAAGTATCTCCCCTCAAAAAAAGGAAAGATTTGCAAAAGTGCGGAAAAATAACTGACACACAGGTTGGAAACCACCACACTAAATGAGTGTTTGTATTCTTCTGATTCGGATGAGATTACCCTTCATAGGAATAGACATTTTGGAAAATACACTTATCACTTCCTTGTTGAGAGTTACACAAGACTACTCGCACTAAATATGAAGCTAGAGCCAGGCAGCAGTTAGCTTAGCATAACCTGTTGTTTTTATTAACTGAACTTATTGATGGATTTTTGTTAAACTCCGCTATTAAGAGAGGAAAGAGCTAGCTGTTTCCCTTGTTCTTAATTTTAAAAATAAGTTACACTTGTTAGGCTCATATTTACGGTGTGGTACTGATCCTATCATCTCACTCTCAGACAGAAGTGAACACAGGTAAGTGTATTTCCCAAATGACTATTCCTTTAAACATCTATTCCCAAAGAAAATTTGTGATTTTATTTATTTATTTTTATTGGGGGCTATACCAAAATGAAGCAGTGCATCAAGTTTCATTAATTTTGTCAACTCAGATTCAGCTCAAATGAAAAAACAAACAGCAATAATACATTAGTGTTGGAGCCTCTGGTACCTGGATTATTTCCTAGTCACTGATCTTGAGGTCTTGGTCTGTGTTATGTCTAGCATGGAGAGGGCCTGGCCCGCTGAATGGTCGTCTCAGGGTGCCGGCATGGTGAAGAGGAACATGGTGGTGGCTGATGATGCTGCCTTCAGAGAGAAGAGTAAACTCCTCACCTCCATGGAGAGACAGAAGTGGCTCAACTCCTACATGCAGAAACTACTGGTGGTTAATTCTTCATGATACTGGCAAAAAGCCATTTGAAGGGATGTTAAGTCTCTGGGTAACTGCACAGAGAGAAGACAGTAGCATAGACATCAAAAGACATTAACACTTGCTGTTCTATTTCTTTTGGAACTTTCACTATTTTATTCTAATACTTGAGTTATTGATTTCCCAAAAGGTGGTTAAATGAATCATTCAGAAAGTCTTTTGGTGTTGAACATACATAAATCTAAAGTGGATGTTGGTCGTGCTGAAAATAATTTGGTGTTATTCAATTTGATGCATAAATAAAGATGTAAATTTGTTTTTGACAACTGTAGCTCGTGTCTTACTTCATACTGTGTTGATGTATCAACAGCTGGAGCTGGAGAATAGTATTTATATTCATCTATCTGAAGAATTTACACAATTTAACTAGCAGGATGTCAGTGTTTGTGCTGTTATATACATTTTGGAGACACATTTAGCCATACAGCAGTCAAATACATTTACAAAAACATTAGTACATTAGCAGTTCAACATGCTGGGAGATACACTTGTTTGCTATTTTTCCTGAGTGAGATGAGAATATTAACATCAACATCAATACATTCATTTTTTTTCAGAGCAAGGCTAGCTTTTCCCCCTGCTAGTCTTTACACTAATCAGGACTAACCACATGACTCCAGCTCTTATTTTCCTGACTTGTACAATACAGTTCTTAAACACTCACATTGCGGGGACACATAGATATTAATTCCATTTCTCATTCATCTACAATGGCTTTGACTGCTGACCCTGATAATATAAGCACTAATGTCTGGGCAGTAGGAATGTAATTGTATTCTCTAACATGTATTGCAAGACCGTTCGTAACATAGATAACTGTCTAAAACATACATTTTTAAATTGTAAACATGGAGGACAGCTTGCATATATTAATAATTATTTATTAGCTTTATGTATATATTTTTTTCTGATTCACCTGGTGTCTCTTGTGTCTTTTGTTTTTGTGGCACTTTGTAACTTTGTTAAAAATGACACATAAAAGATTAATATAATACTACTACTACATACTACTATCATAGACAAACTAAAGTTGTAAAAAGTGAATTTCCTTGTGAAAGTAAAAACTGCAAGAAAATATCTGGTTTGCGTCCACATGTAAAGTGATTTTTTGCCAAACTCACTCATCCTTTGATGGATGTTTATTTCTGATTGAATAAATCAGCTTCCTGAATATCAGAACACTTCCATCACACAAATAGTAGTCATATCCCACGCTGCCTGAAAATCAAAAACAGTCTATGGGGGTATCAACACCAGTTCATCCAGTCTGCCAACCATCTCCTGCAGCCGCATCCTATTAGCCTGTCTCTGCTTGTCCCTCCGCTCCAGCAGCAAAGCCTCTGTCTGAAGAAGCAGCTGCGCAGCCTGAGACGCTGGGAGCTCGTGTGGAGCCTCAGCCCTGCCATAGGGCCCCTCTGATGGGTGGCTCCTGTTTTTGACTGGCCTCTCAGTCTGGAGCCTGGCTCGGTAGACCTGGGAGAGGGAGGGCGGGAATGGGAGAGAGGAGAGAAGAGGAGGGAGGGAGGAGGTGTCCGATTGTCGCTGCAACCTCTCTCCTCTTTCTCCTCTGTCCGCTGCGTTCCCTCTGCCTCTCCTCTGTCCTTTCTGAGACATAAGATGAAGGGATTTAAGAACATACAGCAGGAGAACACAAATATCATTACAAACAAGAATGTGTGTATTACAACATGTCAAGTTATTATTAAGCTTTCTGTCTTCATACTGCCATATTTTCTTAATTTGCATCAAACCTCAATGATCATTTGGTACTGACTGAAATGTGTCTGTAACACGTAATACTGAAAAAGAACAAATATCTGGTCAGATTTGTAATCTTGTTAATTTATCCTTTAATCATTTAGTTCATGATTTAGTTGATGACTATTTTTAGCAATATTCTTGTATGGTCATGGTAACATAAACGGACTCTACTGTGCTAGGAATGGTAGCTAAACCTTGTTTTTACAAGTTATATTTACTTCAGACTGAATATGACACAGTACATACTGTTGGTGCTTTTTCATTCCCTTTCATTTTCAACAACTGCATTTCTCTCCAAGGAAAAACCATTAGCTACCTCTGTAGGAATGAACACCACGTGTGTGTGTGTGTGTGTGTGTGTGTGTGTGTGTTGCACACCTGTCCTGTGGGCAGTCTCAATAGCATTTCCTCCAATTTCTCCAGCCCCCGGTTTCCGTGGTGACACACTCTCACACTCCCATTGGGTGCATGTGTAGGCTTCTCAACATCAGGATCTGTCAGATGGCAGTCCACCACACTGTCCTGCACATACACACATGCTTTGCGTCACATTTCTTGGCGCACGTGGCTGCTTGATTTTAAAATAGCAAAGCTGTTGGCTGCTCAAATAAATGTGTCCAAATCTAGTAGAGTCTCTTTGAGGTGAATTTGCACATTAAATTTTTAAAGAATTTTACAACATTTTGTTATGGCAGGAAACTATATACATGTCACAGCAACCTAATTTTTTTAAATACTGATGTAAAGAGAATCATTAACCACAATGTGAGAAAATCCCTCTTGTGTTAAATTGTGCTGTTGTTTTCCTTTGTGTTTTTGTGTCTAACTTGCCATCCAGGTCCAGAAGACTTTCTCGACCTGTCTCCAGTTCAGATATGCTTCTAGGAGCTCACAGAGCTGCCGCATACAAACACAGTCCTAGAACACACACATTAGAGTTGTAAATACAGCCCAAAGCAATGATTTTATAAATCAAAGAATTCATGCAAACCCCCCTTTCCTGTCCATCTTTACCTGTCTTATGAAATAAAAGGCATAAAAAGCATGGCAAAATAAAAAATGATTGTGTGGCTAAATTATTGTGGAGGGATTTTGCCTTTATTTGATAGAAAAAGGCCACAGGTTGGACTTGAACCCATGGCTCACTGTTGCTAGCTAGTTGATAGCTAATTAATCTATCACAATAAAATGTCTCATTTCAGTCATTATCAATAATTTTTCATAACCTATTTTTAATAAAGAAAATAAATTAATAAAAAGTTTACCCACTTTATTTATCAAGGTACACAGTTAATGCTTTAATGTTCTATCATCCTAGTTGAGCTGAGTACCTCTCCATCATGGACTCCCTGTGGATTCTATCTTGAGATGTAACAGATGTAGGGTGTGACTGATGACAGCAACTATAGTGATCAAGGGACATGATGGGCTGTTTATGAGCCAGGGTGTGTTCATTCTGTGCTTTCATGGCATTTAATGCATCTAAGGAAAACTATCGATTTTCTGTTGAACAATTTGTTTATTCCCAATACAAATTGCTATTGTTTTACTGTCCAGGCCTAACTCTAACCATAGGCAGAGGATATTGTTAGTAGTAATTCATTTAAATAACAGCAAACACTCACCTCCCTTAGAACTGCTGAGCTCTGATCAGAGGATGCAAGGGGGGAGAGGGTGGCGATAGAGACCTGAGAAAAACGTTGATTTCTTGGTTAGACTTGAGTATAACTTCTGCTATGTTCACACTGCAGGCACAAGCGACTCAAATCTGATGATTTTGCTTATATGTGACTCAGATCTGTTTTTGACAGTGTGAACAGTATAAAACACATGGGATCTGATCTTTTCAACTCTGATTTGGACCACTTTCATGTGTGGCTTGGATCAGATACAGGTCTGCTTTTCTGCACAACCTCAGTGTGCACAGTCATATCAGAATTCATGTGATCGTGACCTATTCACACTAAAATCTGATATGGGCCACATTAAAACAAATCAAATCAGATCTGAGCACCAAGGCTTGCAGTGTAAACGTAGCCTTAGTCCAATAAATATCTCAGTTACTTCAATGTTTATGCTCCAACACTTATAATTTGCTAAAAAGGGTTTTCCACTGCAGCAACCGACAAACACACAATGATAACCTGTGAAAAAGTTGGAAAGGGGGGGGATTTTCTCACAGCGTGGAGCAGACGAGTTCGCTCTTCTTGCATGGACAGCAGGGTCCGCCACTGGTATCTCAGATAGCCAATGAGCCACTGAAGTTTCCTCAGAGATGCAGAGTCTAACTGCAGCTCACCGGACGGCTGAGAGTTCACCTAACAAAGAGAAAGAGAGAGAGTAGAGATATAGAAGTGTAAAAATAGAAATGCAGAATTAGGTTTACAAGTATAACGCGCTGGTAGTATACCAGGAATTGTTTGCAAGGATGAAGGAGGGTGTAGCCTTTTGTTGGTCAATAAAACTAAAAGTGTCCAATGCTGGAAAGCAGTCCAAAAACGGCCCTGTTGACACGTACCATTACAGGTGGAGGTGTGAGTAATGTTTTGTCCAATCGCTGCACTTGCTGTGTCAGCAGTTTCTCCAGTGTTCCAGTAGCGAGCAGCCAGGCCAGTGCCAGGAGGAGGTCTCTGCTGGAGAAACTCTGTCCCTTGGCCCCCTCTCTTCCCTCCCCGCCACACATCCAGTCAGCATGGTATCCAGTCTGCCAGAGGCCTGCAGCTACCAGCTTCCGGTGCTCTGGGGCTATACACAGACAGAGACATTCAGTCATTCAGCAAGTCCACTTAACTGTTTACGGGCCTTCTAGAAATGTCTGTCTAGTTGGTCCAGTTAATTTTGCATATCAGGGTTCCCACTCTTTTTTAGAAATCATTTCCCAGCACTTGCTCAAAAGTCACAATGTGGATTAAATGCTGAACAGAAAAGATGTATTTATGAGCATACTGAACCTTTGGTAAGGTAAGCAATTACAAACTCATGTTGTGTGGGCAAGAATGGCGAAAGCCAAAGAGACTTTATGCGTGAATTACAGATAAAGTACATATAAAATGATGCATAACTGGCTATGAATTCATTATAATATAATTGATCTGAGAAAGGTAATTTTGCATAGTGGATAATGTGACCTTTTGGGTGCCTTTCCATAGACCACTTTCTGACTTACACTATTGTAATGTGTAGAGGCAAGAGCCGGCTCATAGCACAGTCTAGAAAATTTCCAGCTTCCATCATAATGATGGAAACAAAAGAGAGTATCTTTTTACAAAACTCTCTAATGATTCCAAGCAAATTGTTATTAATTACTTGTGAGTTTTGGGGTTATTTACATTACTGTTTTCTCCAGGTGGCATGTTTTCAAATCATGGGAAATTATCTTTTTTGAAATCAGTAAAATCCTGGACAAATAGCATTGAAAAAACCAAACAGACAATGTGACTGACCTCCACCTAGCTGTGCACCAGCTTCACAGGAAACAATGCCAGCTGTCTGAAGGATGTTGGTGAGGAGCTGCCAAAACTGATCCTCCTGGAAATCAACAGTGAGCAGAAAGATGTCTGTCAGAATGAAACATACAGAGCTTTATAAAAGTTAAAACTTTTTCTGTTTCTTTTTAAGATTACAGATTTTATAGTTGCTGTTTTATCCAAATTCTGACCACTTGTTATCCCACTGTCTGCTCCTGCAGTGATCCAGTTGAGATCAGTGGAATTATTAAACTGTCATCATTCATTTTACCAGAATACCATACAATCCCAGGCTGTATGAATGCCTTGTTTGGCTGGTATGTAATAGGAAACCATCATATGCTTTTGTATGTAAATTCAAGTAACTAAAGCTGTTAAAATGTAGCTAGTAAATATTTTATCAGAATGTAACTGGTCGAGTAGAAAATAGCTAGTATAAATCAAAGTACAAGTACCTCAAAACAAACGTAGTAACCGACCCCCATCGACAGTGAAAAAGGATAAACGTACCACCTCGAGTCCACCACCAAATTTAGCCCGCCTGAAGGTTTCCGGTGCGGGGACAGTTTGCAGGCCGGTGGCCGTCAGCAGTCTGCACAGAGCTCCTATCACATGCTTCACCTCCACACTCACGGCGGCTTTACTCCGCTGCATTACAGCCACACAGCACTACACCCAAATGACCGAACTTTCTACCCACTCAGCTATCACATTTGGTCCGACAGAGACACTTTTGTACTTTGTATAAAGACATTTTCAGTGGCATTTCTACCGCTTTGAAGTTGAGTTGTTGATATTTCGCGGCGACTTTAACAACTTCCGGGTACGAGGTCGTTGCCAAGGAGCTAACGGGAAGACATTTGATTGATATCCATGTTGGCCAATTATGAAGGTGATTCGTAAAGCGGTGGGCAGGGCTTATTTTTCATTGGTGCGTTAACAATTTATCCGACTTGTTTTTATATACATGGATCTATTCCTATACTCCGTAAGAAAAGATTGTTTATTAAACTTTTAGTTAGTAACTAACAATACTACACTCACTGTGATAATAATAAAAGTCCTGCAAAACCGTAATCAAGAAAAGTATACAAACATTAGGTAAATATACTCAAAGTGCCAAACGTAAAAGTACTCACTCTGCTTGAGTAAATGTAGTTTGTTACATTCCACCTCTGGCTTTTGGTTTGAATAACAAAAATCAGTAATTCCTATTAGTATCTATTTGTCCAATTACTTGATTACTATATTACCAAGAATACTGTTAATTTCAAGGTCCAACTGGTATTCTTCAATAGTTTTTATTTCAAATATCAAAATCATTTAAAAATTATAAACATCTTACAATTGTATGTACAAACATGCCTAAAATAATTTAAAACATGAAAATCATTTTACACAGACCTAGGTCTCACATCTTAAAGAACAGGAAGAATGAAGAAACAACAAATCCAAAATGATCATAAAACTGAGAGTAAAATACAGTAGACTAGCCTCTGCCCTTCAAAAACATTAGAGCCGCATAATCATGTTAAATCTGAATATGACCAGGTTAAGACACATGACCTCAGTGTTATTTAGCCAGCAAGATCTCAGACAATGCAGCAGCCAACAGATCAGCGGATGTACTTTGGTCATGTAAGTTTCACTCTCGATACTGCATTGGCTCCAGTTCAGGCAAAGGCTTCTGCAACGTAGCTGGAGATGGTCCCTTACGTCCCATAAGGAGGACAGTACATACTGTCTAACTACATGAACCTCCATATTGTAATGCTACTGCTGCTTACTACCTGAGAAGTCAGTGGTTGGTAACAGACCCTGATTTCAGCTAATTCCTAAATTTTGATACCAACTACCACGGCAGGATGCAAGTATTTGCTGGATTTGAGTCACCTTCTTAAAACATCAACTGTTCCACTGCTTAGTCCAATGTGATGTGAAATGTAGTATAATTCAGCTAATCTTTGGCTTTATGTGATCATCTCTCCGTGGTGATGCTATGGAGGGAGGACGGTGTTACTGTAGGTATTTACAGCCAATTCCTATTAGGCTAGAGAAGGTCCAGCAGTGTGGAGCTAATAGTATTACCTTATCAATGTCTGGTCCACACAAATGTCTCCGCTCACTAGTGTGTGTGCTATACTGTGCTTTAGCTCTTGTTAGAAGAACATAAAGAGGCATATAAACCAAGGACACTCTAAAAAACAGGTTGTAAATGAAAGAGCTTTTGGCTCACAAATGGTACTGAACCACAAATTACACAGTCCGTTTCTTAGTTAACAACAACAGTTAGTAGTAGCTTAACAGTAAAAAATAATTAAAATGCTGTAAAAAGCATTAGGACATGTGCTTATTATGTATTTCCACTTATAAGGTCTCATCAAAACCTCTCTCTGGTCCCATACCCACAAGGCCTGAAGTATTTACAGACTTTTTTCATATCTAAAACACACACATTCTGTCTATTGGTTATTTTGTGCTTGTTAATCTACGAGAAAGCCTATGCGGTTTTAAAATCATTTTATAGAAAGAAAAGCACCATAACAAACCATACAAAACTTAAAAAAGGGAAGACTCTTAGGGAAGGTGGTTGTAATTTTTGCAGATCGTCATGCTTTTCAGCTCTCTCCGTCTCCTTCATCCTCTTCCTGTTTGATGACTGGGGTTCCTGGAAACAACAAGAAATCTCAAATTGTATCTTCAAAGAAACAACTTTTTACTTAGTGGCAATGTAAAGGTTGTTCCATTCATCCATTATCTCTTTGCGCTTATCCTCTGCAGGGACACAGGGGGGATGGAATCAATCCCAGATGGACGAGGTAGATCATGGTGATTTAGAGTCACCAATTAACCTGCGTGTCTTTGGACTGTGGGCACCAAGATGAAACCCACACAGACACACAGAGAACATGCAAACTCTACACAGAAAGGCCCTGCTCCAGCCACAAACTCCCCGGCTGGCAGTTTCTTTGTTTTTTTCAGAATGTCATTTCCAAATAATTTTCCAGGAAGTTTTCTGGTAGGAAATGTGTAATATGGTACTAATAATGAGGAAAATGTGAATTTCCTTTAAGAAACTGCTCTAATTAAATCCAAGTAAATCAGAATTCATTATTTGTTCTATACTATTTGTAATTAATAGTTACAGTTATTTGTCAGGGACCATGTCCAAAAATATCAATGAAGAGCGTAGGAACTACTAGCTACTAGCTAATCTGCTGTCACTTTTTGTAAACCTTTTATGTTCAGTAAAGTGTTACCACAATTTTTTCAACATACGGTGCAATCCCATGGGAATAGTTAGTTAGTTAATGGTTGAGTTATTTGTCAGTTAGTTATTTAGCAGTGTCTTTCAACACTGCTTCACTCTTACCATCTAGTTTCTTCAGATTAGGCAGTCTTTTAGAGGCTTCATCCATCCAGGTTCCCTCTGCTGAATGCTTCTCCTCCAAAGGATTTCCAACAAACACCAGGTCTGTGAGGCATGGCAGGTCAGCTAGCCTGACAAACTCTCCTACACAGAACACAGGAAAGACATCACATACCAAAATTAAAGACCGCCACACTGAGGATTTCAGCATCAGTAAACCATCAGCACATTTTAAAAATAAGAATAATAACCCTAAACTAAAGCAATAACTGCCAAAAAGTTTGAAACCTTTACTGGCCTCAATTAAGCTTTTTACACCGTGTAACACATTCAATTTTGATTACAAAATATGAAGAAGGTAGTGCGCTACCAGCAGAAAGTGCAGTTAAAGCGTGCCGTGTCAGACACTGGAAGAAACAAAAGGCTGATTGCAAAATCACTGCCGACATATTTACCCTCTTCAATAGAACAAACAATGTTAGGCAAGAGGAGGAGCTTTCATTTTCAAAACAGGTCACTCAAAAATGTTCCATGAATCCACGAATAAACACATGGCAATTAATATCGTGTTATGTAGCATACCCCATTCTTTAACCAGGTTGTTGGATATGTAGAGGACTTTGAGGTTCTTCATGCACTGGATTCCCTTCAGTCTCTCTATCAAGTTATAGGAGATCCACAACTCTTCTAATGTGTCCCCTACTGCTTCCTGCACACACACACACACACACACACACACACACACACACACACACACACACAACTGATGTTAAATAATGTAAATACAAAGTATGTATTCAGCATGTGTACCCACTTTAAAAAGCTATACAAACTGTGTAGAGAAAGAAAGAAAAAAGACAGAAATGAAGAAAGGAAAAGAGAGAAATAATGAAATAAATGTGTAACTTACCAGCCCAGTGAGGGCCTTTATATTATTTCTTCCTAATGACAATATCCTCAAGTTCTCTGGAAGCACACAATACAACAACAATACATCACATTACAACACTGCATCCCATCCGTGAACAGAGTGTGTTTGTGTGTGGCTGTATGTGTTTATGTAGTCATTACTTACTCAGGCCATTGAGATTGGTTATTTTCTCAATGCAGTTTGTGGACAGAGACAGCCTCCTGTAACATATCGGGTATTTAAAGGGTGATATACTAGTCGAGTTAAAAACATTGGGGATTAGACAGATTACTGTACTATATGATCTGCAACAAAAAATGTTATTGTTGCCCTGAGAAGTCAGAGAGCGATGAACGTTAACTTACCATTTGATTTCACCGTTATCTGATCTATATGAAGTTACTTTGGTTGACCTGCTTTCACTCATTAAGTTATGCTGTTGCTGATTGTGTGAATAAAGATAAAATACATGTGTTTGTGTATACAGTCTAGGATTTGTGTTTCTAAATTTCCAGGTCATTTCTGAAAGTTTTAAGAGCAAGAAAACATCATGGAAGTGCAGTTTGAGGGCAAACTACACAATGACCTACCTACCTTAGCTCCACTGTTAGATATTTATGGGATCAAATAATAGCTCCTCTCAGAGGAAAACACAGCCTTTTCTCCAAGGCTCCACTTACTTCTACACAAACTGACAGTACACAGCCTGGCAGGAGTCTTTGCCTGCCATTTTCAGGGCAAAATGTTGCTCCAAGGTTTCACCGTCGTGGTGCTTATAGAGAGAAACTTGGACCCAATAAAAGTGAATTAATCAAAGTTGTTTAATCTAAATAATTGCCACACTGATTTGGAATGTAAATAACCATTAGCTGAAGCTCTGGATATTATACATGTTCTTTAATAGAGACATTAACCTTATTAGCTTTATACTTATGTAAGCTACTAAATGCAAAAAAGTTTATACCAGCCATCCATTTTTGTGTAAAGTGTAAAGCTGAATTTCCACAGATTTTTCAAAAAGTAGTGCTAAATTATACACAGGAGGAAAGCTGACAGACATGAGCAACACTTTTGCAATTGAACAAAAAACATATTTGGTATACAGTGCCAAATGGTCATCTATCACAGCTAGCCTAATACCATAGCGACTGCATGTTGGAGGATTCCTACTGTAGATTTTGCTCAGACTGACTGGTCCATTTTTTTTATTTTACCAGAAAATACTTCATAGTTTTATAGTAGATCAAATTGTATGCGTATGTTCTGATCAAGACACCATTGTGTCTGTTACCAAAAAAGTTTTTTTAGTCAACAAGCATGTACCTTTGAACAGGGTAGCTACCTGATCCCAAAGACACCCAATAAATGAGCTACACTAGGCTAATCTCATGGTCAACACGCCTTCACACTGCATGCAGAAAAATAAAGAAGGCATCCACGAGTTGGTCTCCCTCTAGGTAGATGTGGAAATTGTAAAAACAGATGTTATAATGCTACTAATAACAACTTGCTGAAATGAAAACTGAATTGTTGGAGGACTCACTGGCAGTTGGTGAGTGTGGAGAGAGAAGCATCCATCTTCTCTATAGGAGGAACCTGACCATACAGTTTTATGGCTTGAGCCTCGCTCACTTTCTCCCCTGACTTCTCCTCCTGTACACACACACACACATCAAAAGATGAAATTACAGCTATGCAAATAAATGATGCAAATACACAATGAACTTCCGGTCAAAAGCAGTGTTGGGCAGTAACTTATTACTAGAAATAATATTACAGTAATAATAATACTTGAAACTACTGTACTGTACTTACTGTAACTAATTACTGATACAGTTCAGTAATGCTATAACAGTTACCCCCCAAACTTTTATTGGCACCCCCCTCTAATTAGAAATCCAACAATCCAATCACATTCATGGATTCATTTGTGTAATCGTGGAGGAAGCTAGAGTGGAAGGTGGAAACACATTCAGCAGCTAGCTTACTTTGATTTCAATAAACAAAACAGGATTTTAATCCACATAAATTTGAATTTTGGGGAGAAAGGGCACAATTACCAATTTTGTGGGGAGTAGCAGAAAAGTAATAGTAATAGCTTGTAGTGTAACTAATTACTGCTGGCAGGGAGTAATAAATAAAGTAATAATATTAACGTTACTTGTGAAAAGAGTAATGAGTAATAAATTACATGTTGTGAGTGCCTAGGCCAACAGTGGTGACAAACAGCAGTATAACTAGCTGTGGTACAGTGTTGATGGCGGACTCTGTGTGTGCTCTGGCTCTATGCCACTCACCCATTTGGACAGCGCCTCTTTCACTGTCGTTGCTTTTGCCTGGAGACAACACATCACATTCAGTTAGTTTAGACTGGCAGGAGGCTGGGTTATATTGGCAATGACAAATTAGCAGACACGCTTAGCAACAGTACATAGTAAACACACACTTTTCACTAAGCTACAGGCTCTGAATATACACTGTCTTTATTAAAACGTTCATTGTAGTGTTTGGGCTGCTGGACACTTCATTCTGGGTGGGCAGACATTTGAACAAGTCTTCCTCCCAGTGCAACAATTAACACCAGGAAAAACGACAAACTCCACACAGACATCCACACGCGTTTAGGATATAACGTTATTTGACGTTAGCCAGACATTTAACGCTATCTTACAGTTAGGGTTAGCTAACTAGCTAATTAAAGTTAGCCCATGTTAGCTTACAGCGACAACGATGTAACCTGTAAGGTCAACTGTACCGAACTCACTGCATGTTCGCATTGGTGGTTACAGTTCGGACCCTATAAATTAGCTTAAAACACACACACACACACACACACACACACAAGCAATGGAAAATAAACCGACTACACAAACACTCACCATGTTGATAGTTGATGTCTACTCCGGTTGCTATGGCACTGACAGGTTTGACAAGCTGCGCATGCGCAGTGTACTTTTGGGAAACAAAATGTATTCGCAGATGAACAAGATGACATTAAGCTACTTATGATATAACTACTTTGTACGGTAGTGTCTGTATATGCTGTGAAAGATTCTTCACCCATTATTACAATTTTATGTCACAGATGAATTGGATTAAAGTTAGATCAGTCCTGTTATCACAGTGTTCAATGTAATGCGCAAGGGGAGGGGTGAAAAAGGTGCACCTAGCACCCTGTGGAGCCCACCTACAGTACTAGCCTGTCTGATATGCAAGCTGACTTGAATAAGGATACTATTCAAGGAAAAAAGTGTGAAAAAAGCTCAACTAAAGCATGCAATTGTCCCATTTGAAGCCCCTTCAGATGCAAACAGTAACATTCTCATGCTACTAATATCAATTTTTCTTATAAGACTATGTGATATATAATCGAATAAACATACAGATATTATGAGGAATTGGTATTTAGTTAGCGAAGGTTTCATATACTGACCTTACTTTATGTCCCTGCCAACTGGAGATTAATTATAACCTTACAATGGGAAATGATTTTGGTGCACACAGAGACAGGAATTAGGGGTATGTGTGCTTTACTGCAGTGGGTACCACTTTATATGGCATTGCAATACCGCCCTCCAGTGATAGAACTGTAGCATTGCATCAAAATTAAAGGTAATTAAGATAAAGGAAAGATTACTCAAATTATCTCTTGGCGTACAGGAATGTAAAAATACTGTAATTAACTGCCTATACAGGGAACATAATTATGGCAATCATTTACACTTGATCTAAATAAAAGAGTCCATTCCTTGTTATTATATTATTATTATTATTATTATTATTATTATTATTATTATTATTATTATTATTATTATTATTACAGTTTTCTAGAAATTTCTCTATACTAAGTATATATTTTAAAAACAGTTATTTTTGCTGACATGCCAAAATTAAACTAAAGTAATTCCAGTAATGCAATTCAAAACTATAGATATTCACTATACAGACTGGTACAGAATAGCTACAGATATAGAAATAAAAATAACACACAAACTGTTGTCAACCTTGTCTTCTGCATTTGGCTCAGTTTTTCATTCATATCTCTCCTTATGTCAAAGAACCATGAGAGCATAACAGTCCATGGGAAAAAATATATATTTTCTGCACATATGTCCAGACACCAGCATTATTGCATCAAAGAGGGATAGCTGATATGTGGCTGGTGATAAACCTTCCACCTTCATGACTCCTCTAAGGGATAATAAATACAGAGTATCTATGTCAGCTGAATAAGTTGGTATAATCACATAAATTATTGCTCACTTAGAGGCTTTAAACAGCCAAAGAAGGTATGAAAACATCAAACATTTTACAAGATTCTTTTTTGTCGATATCGCTAATGCCACACACTACGATTAAAGCAATATGTGTCAAAGGTAGCTTACCTTCATGATAAAATGTTATTCTATGCTAAACAGACACTATATCCTGATGATAGCCTAAGAATAGCTCTGAGCAACAGTAGAATATAATAATGTACCATAGAATACATTTTTCTCTAACATAATAAATCATGTTATTGTGTCCACAAAGAGAACATCTTGATTGTATGTCCTGTCATTGTTCATTCACTAATAATGATCATGATCTTGGTGTGTTTGTGTGTATGCGTGTGTTTGTGTGAACGTGTATAATTCATGTTGTGGGGACACAATCTGTTTACACAGTCACATTGTGTCCTTTTGGGGACAAAATGTAACTCTCCATAATGTAAATCATTAAATTTTAGGGTGAAGACTTGACTTAAGGCATAGGATTATGGTAAGTTTCCAAGAATGAATGTAATGTCCTCTGAAGTGATAAAAACACGTGTGTGTGTGTGTGTGTGTGTGTGTGTGTGTGTGCGTGCCCAAATGTGGCACTGTAAGCCCCAAGGCTCAGCCAGAGTGCCTTATGTAGGCTATTTTTAATCTATTTGATTTGAAATATCCTATATATTTGGAATAAAGATACATCATATTTGTTGATTACACAAAAGACTTCTAAACTAAACAACAAAATACATAATTTGTCATCTTCTTCCACAATAACAACAGTGTCTCTATATGCTCATAATGCTGTCTCAGAATGTTTTTTTAACCAATATAAAAATTTTGAACCCCCCTCTTGTCACACAGACATATACCTCGCCGGCTGTCAGTGGAAGAAGTGAGCTCACCTTGTCCAGTAGACTGGTCGGCATGTGCAGGTGGTGTACAGTGTCACGGGCCAAAACACACAGCTCATAATACATCCACTGCAACTCTAGAGCTGATGTCTGTCTCAGACATATTGTTGTGTATAGCAGCCAACAGCGTCAACTTGTTTGCTGACATACGTGTCGAAACAAACTGAAGGGAGAAGAATTATCATAATTGGATATGGAAGCAAATAAGGGTCATTAATATTCTGAGCATAAATAATGTCACAGCCTGCAGTTATATTTTGCCTGCATTCACATATATGAATGTGTGAATTTGTATAAAATAAATAAATAAATAAATCTCACAAATCCAACTTGTGAATGTGTAATAAAGTTTTGCACCCAATATTTTAACTCATAGTCCTGCAGAATTAACCCATTTAATTTCCTCTGATTGGATGTTAAGTGGGCAACATGCAACATTGGCTATTTAGCTCAGGCGTAAAAACAGGGTCAACATTCGTGCTTGAAATCAAATCACTTATAGCTTGTAACTTAAGATGGGAAATGTCTGTCTGTCTCTCAGACTGTGAAATCGTTATTAAACCATTCCTGCAGAAATTTTGATCAGACATACACTAAATATTTCTACAGCTACATTAACTTGTACAAGTAATATCTGCGTGCGCAAAACTTTATTACACATGCACAAAATGTTTCTACATTTGGTAGAGTCTGTCAAAATTTGAGATATTGTGGGGTCAAAATTATATATATTTGATCCTATTTTTCATTCGTTCCAATCAGTTTATGCTGGAATAAGTGCTGTCTGTGATTGCTGCTAAATAATCCACTCCTCCCTTTGCCCATTTGAACCAAGCTTTAATTAAATGACCAGGAAGTGGATTTTGATAGAGAGAATGTGACTTGAAACTGAAACCTGAGGTTTAGGTTTGCAGTACACAGCAGTCATTTCCTGCTCTGTCGATCTCGTCCTATATATTCACAGTGGGAGATCAGATACCCTCAGTGGTGAATATTTTACAGGAGGGTTCATCTGGAAGACTACCAGTCAGTTGAACAGAATGCACCAAGGACAACAGGGACAACGAAGGACATTCAAGGATCAGTTTGAAAATAGGCCAATTGGCCTTATTTCCAAGGGTGAGATGAGGCTATCAATATCAATCTTATGTCTGTGTTTTAAGTCCAGAGCTGGAGACAGGATATGGTTAGCCTAGCTAAGTATAAAGACTGGCAGCAGGGGGAAACAGCTACCTTGTACACCCGTCAATGGGGGTATCGGACCTTGTTGATGAGGCCAACTGCAGTCAGGAAGAAACTGTATGTATGTATGTAGCCTTCCTCAGATTAAAACATGAAATAAATGTTTACCCCCTTCTATATATATACCCCTTCTTGTTGCAGCCTCCTCTTAAGTAAATTAATGTGATGTCACAGTGGAGCATCAGAAGGAGATGGAGTCAGATAGGTAAGGGGTTAGCCCCCTCTGACCGTCCATTGCGCTAGCAGCAATACTTCCAGTGAACTTAAGTCAACGTCTAAGATCAGCCTGTCCACAAACATCAGCATGAAAGTCTCAGGGATGGCTCTCCTTTGTGTGGTTGTGTGTTGGTGATGCATGACTCTTCATCCACTGTTTACAGATTACAGGTAGGGTAATGTTACAGATCAAGTAACTGCACAGGGTTGTGTGTGTGTGTGTGGAGTGGTGTGGGCGTGGTATTGAAAGGACAGGCGGTATAAAAGAAGATTGATAGTCAAGTGGATGCAAAGATGGATCCGTTGACAGAGGATGCAACAAGCTGCAGAAGCTATGAAAAGTTCACACACAGGCGTTCACAACAAGCAGGATGGGTCCGATCTAAACAGGAGCAGGAGGTCTGGACGAAGGGGACTGAATGTTACTGAAAGGAAAAGTCAAGCTTTGGAGATCAGCGTCCAACGGATTGACAGGCAAATTGTTGCAGACTTCAAAACGCAATCATCCATTTATCTCCAAGAAGCTACAAAATTAGCCAACACTGCGCATATCCTGACAAGGACAAAATGTCTCACTGGTTTGTCTAAACCAAGACAAAGGCCAGGAATCCCTCTACCACCGATCAGCGGATCAAGAAACATCTCTGGCAAAGTGGAATACGGTGGTGCTCTACCAGCAGACAGAAAGGAGTCAGCCAAACCAAAAGGACATAGAAACCATTTCCCAACTGGTAACATGATGACAGAAAATACAATGTTTCATGTGTTGGTTGCACAATGTGGGAAAGTAAATCAGGAGTCTTACAAACATAATAAAATCAGTGTTGCTCGTGCAGCAGGAAACAAAGCAGCCATCCAGGGTTCAGAGACTCACAGCAGACTGATTAAACGGACCTTTGATGGTCAACCAGCTGCAACATCGACTTCACCAATACGACAAAAGAATGACGCTAGCCGTCCTGGTGCCAATGACTGCAGTATGATGATGCCAGTCAGGGCTAAACATGATGCCAGTCTCTGCGAAGCTAGGCAACAAAAAGATTTCTGCTCCGATGACTCAGCTATTGAAACAGAATCTGAGGACTCTGAAGACAAAGGTTGTCCGGAGAGGCTGAAGGAGGACAGTGATCATGGGTACTACACCGATCAGAGGATCGCAGAATGGGTCCTTAAAGTCAACTGCAGCCTTTTCTCAACAGGAAATGACAAGAAAAGATCAATACCTGCAGAGGAGCAAGATGTGGCGACTATAAAGATAATATACAGTGGAGACTGAACTGATACAGTATTAGTGTTATTATTTTTGACAAAATTATAACTTCCACCTACTAGCTTTTTTCAAATCTTCCAACCACATCAACACTGTCCTTATCAACGATGGAGTTTGTTCAGTTGTGTTGAACTTCCATCACATGATTATCACATATAATGGATAAAAAAAGGGGACAAAAAGTCAATTTTTCAAACTACCATGTCCAAGTTCAAGAAAGTACTTTTACACTCAAGTGTAATTATTGCCAGTGACTCTCCATTGATGCATGATTGTACTACCACTATGGAAGCCAAGAACGACCGTGCTTTATTATTTATTTCTGAGTTAATCTATCGTCTTGTTCATTTGAACACACCTGATTTTGGTCTGTCATGTTGCAGAAGATTCATAACTGAACTGAAAGTAGTTGTTACCAGAATATTCATCTGAGAGTTCATTTAAGCCATTGATTTCCTAGCAAGTGATGCAATACTGACAAAATATTTAAGGAGAAGATTAAGATTTTGATCAAATTTGATTTCCTTTGCTTAATTCCTTGCATCCTCTTTTTGGTAAATTTCATTAAAACAAAAAAACCTGATTCAACTTGTGGTTTATCCAGAATGTTCTTCTTTCTTTGCCGTATGAGCTCCACCATCAACACTTATGGTACAGTGGTATTCTTTAAAAAAAAATGTTTTGGGGGATTTAATTGTCTTTATGTAATTTCCCCATGGGGATTATTAAAATATTTCTGATTCTGATTCTGATTAATTGATGATGAGAGCTGAAGAGTGACAGGAAAGTGGGGAGGGAGAGGGAATGACACACAGCAAAGGGCCACAGGTCGGGGTGAAACCCATGCCCGCTGCAGCAAGGACTCAGCCTTGGTACATGGGGCACCAACTCTACCAAGTGAGCTACCTGGGGCCCCACTGCACAATGGTATTCTGTATGTGAACAGACACCAGCCCAAGCTCCTTCTGCCTTCACTGCTATTCCAAGCACCTTTCATATGGATTATGTGTACATTATTATATGTCCTGGTGTCACCACATTGTCACTTGTCCATGTGGTCTTACAAAACTAATACTAAATTCAACTGATGTGAGGTTTAAAAGTTAATATTGCATGTCCTAAATGTAACATTTTTTAAGTCAAGCTTTTTTAGAAAATTCCACTTTTTCCCCAAATTATGTTGGGGTGGGACATTTGGGTTGCTCCATAATTCTACAGATCTGGTCTCCTCAGTAATATGATTATATTGTTTTGTCTTACTTCATTATAGTAGAATGCAACGCCACATTTGAGTTGATCATATTGCACACTTCCCTGTGGCAAGTCCTTGTTCTCTGCAGAGGTTTATGTGCTGCCTCTACTTAAAACATTATGTACACTGTAATTGCATGATGACAATTATAATTTAACGATGCTTATAATTAAGAACAGACAAAAATACAAAGTGAGCATGTTGAATGTTGAATTATATTTTTATATACCATTATGTATAGTAATGACAAAAGTAAGTTAGACTTTGGACATTGTTCCTGTGTTCACTGAGGTCAGCATGGCATAAGTCATTGCTTGTATTTTAAGTTTTCTTTTTGCCATGTATGACTTTCTCAGTGATGAAAGGCAATTTAAGCTCAAAGTACTTGGGTTAGATTCTGTACATCCTGTGCAGATATTTGGCCAAAAGGCATGATAGTTTTTTATTATTCTCCCTGAAAAGTGATTTGGTTGGTTACAATAGCATTACTGTGTGTCAAAGGAGTATTCCTTGTCTTTACTCAAATGAAAAATTGCCATTGTCTGTGCACTGCTTCCACCATCTGCCACTGACAAGACACTCAGTAGTAGGACTCAGACTTCTATTTGTGATGGAATAACAGCACCCTCTTCCTGTTTTCTGGTGTGAAGCAATCCAGCAATATCATCTACAACATTTTTAACAGATCAAAGAATATTTTGAATTACTTAAAAAGTTGGGCAAAAAAAATTTCCACAATCAACAAAAGATATATTTTGACAGTGTATTTATTACCTGTTTCACCAAAGCAGGGGGATTCAAAGGGTCCTACAATAGGCCCAGAAGAAGACTCTAGCAGTGGTATTGAGTTTGCTGCCCTGTGGTAATTATAGTACAAGAGCCCAGTGGAGGTATTGGCTCAAAATGTTGTACACTGCCTCCTTCCCATGGACAGCCATCAGGCTTATTACACTGAACTCCTGCTGGGGGCTAGACTGGCCTCTTTGGACTTGACAGCAGAATCAAGTTTTTTTCCTGAGTCACACCAAGTATGGACATTACCAGGGGCACAGCAAAGAAACTGTGCTTAAATTATGTTGCCATTTGTGAAAACTGAAGGCATCAGGGAAATTCTGGGCTTTTGGATCAGGAATGGCTTTGTATGGATGCAAAATTCTTTGACTGTGCAACATCAAAGTGTTGGAGAAGTTCTATGGTGACTTTTAAACTTTGTAAAGGACTGGTGCACGTTTCCATTCTGGTTTTGATCATTCTGACGGTGATTTATCTCTAATGTACAAAATGTTTCTAATGAAAAGTGAATGAGGTCAATGAAGAACTGTTCAATCACTGTATAGTTTGATCAGCTGTTTGTGGCTGCACACAACAGTTGCAATAATAAGAGATCTTGTTACTACTTTAAAGAGTTTTAGGGTTGTAACTAATACATCTAATAGTATAACTTGCTTGACCTTACATTCATCATGCCATAAGACCAAACTGGACAGCTGGACTGCTTGCAAAACTCAAGTGCATCTCAACAAGTCAATTTATTGATACATTAAGATTTAAACTGCAGACATGTTTTGTCCACTATACACCACTGCATGCACAGTCCAAGAGGGTAACTGGGGTCATCATGGGGCAATTGAGCCACCAGAGGGGAACATGGGTGACCCATAAGGACATTTGGATGGACCAGAGAGTAACTGGACTATTTAAAAGAGAACCATAGGGCCAACTAGACAGACATTTTGGCTGACCAGAGCAACAATAAGAGGAATATTTGGCAAATCATAGAGTCACACAGACTAACAAGAGGGGACTTACGCTGACCAGAAGGAACTGGGTCAACAACAGGGGCACTGGGCCAACCAGAGGCACATGGTCTGTTAGTGTTATTCGTTACACATTAAAGCTGCATTAGGTAACTTTTATAAAAAGCCAGAGGAACCAGGTTTTTCACAGATTATCAGTGTCATGTACTACTGTACACAGTAAAATAGTCTTCAGCTTTAATATGAGGGAGCTTTGATATGTAAAGAATAGTGTGCTTTAATCACTAATATATTCTATATATCATAGCTAAAAGAGATTGATGTAAAACGTTCCAACATTATTTTAAGACCACATAGGTGTTTGCAGTTTGAACTGATTAGACCTCTGCTCAGGTTGACATTGGGTGAAGCCATGCTGGGAAATTGATCACCTCTTGATTGCTGTGTGCCTTTCAAAATTGCAAGACTACGCAATGTCAAGCCAATTAAAGAGACAGGGTGAGATTTGTCTAATCAGGTCTAATCAGGCAAGTGAAACACCTATGTGGGTGGACCGTGGCTGTGTGGGGGATTATACAAGACAGTCATGTTAACATCATTTCTTATTGCCCCCAGATTAGAAAAGCAGGCACAGGCTCTTTGCACAAACTAATACAGCAAATTTTAAGATAAAATTACAATGAGTACACAGGAAGTAAACATAGGATTCTGGTTTGTTCTTTAAGTTAAAGATGATTTCATAATATTAATAATGTTTTCAATGAGATCATTATATAGAGCTGTCTGTTTCATAATATTTCATCTTCTTCTATTGCTTTTGCCTTATTGCTTTGTTATTGTCAGCTCTATTGTGACTAAATGTTGTATGTAATGTGTTTGAGTTTTATAAACGCACTATAAATATCTTTATATGTAGCCCAAACCAAGTAGCTATTACTTATATACTTATACTTACTTACATACTTACACCACTTAGCTATAGAACTGTTTTTGAGCAAACTATGCTATGATCTGTCTTTTAGAGTCCGTTCTGCAGACATTTGCATGCTGAAAAGTGTTTGATTTTGATGAAGATGAATGAACAGCTCTCAACTCTTTTTCTGCACATATCAGAATGATTTATTAGTCTGGTTAAAATTAGGCTGTTACGGTATCAATTTAAAGTAGAAGGAGAACTGATTGTTTTTATTAGTGAATATCAAATCAAAGACAACACAAACACACAAAACTCACAAAATTTTTAAAACAAAAATAAACTTTCTTAAGAATACAGAACAACAAATTTCCTCTTCCATTAAGACCGCCATGTTGAACGCAATGTTTGTAGCCCACAAGCGACAAACCAAACAGTGGCTCTAGATAGGGGTGTTTATTAATGGTTTGTGCTTGCTGCCACTAAATTGTACACACTGGTCCTTTAAATTCTAATTCATTAGCCCTATTATTTGCCACCATCTGTTCATTAAGTAAAAAAGTGTTTAATTACATTAGATCCCTTAACATTTTATTTTCATAATTATGAAACAAGTACTAATCTAATTATTACCAGACACATACTGTATGTCACACATTAGCCTGTTTGTGATTATGTGCATTGAAGATACCATGTAATTATGTTGGCAGTAGCACTGGAAAATGGTCATTACAGGCCAGGTCTAAAGGAGGATGCAGTTCAATGGTGGAGCTGGATGTCCCAGATACACGGCAGCCACTCCCTTCACTTGCTCCTTTAGCAGTCATCCTCTGCAATGGTGACAACTGAATGCATGTTGTGTCCAACTCAGCATGCTGATTTTACCGTCGGTCAACATGTTCTGTCACACATCCATCACATGACACATACTGTTCCTCCTCCCAAGGCATATGACAATACTGTCCCCCAACCGTTTCTCACCCTGGGGTATTTCAGATGGCAGAGAAATAGTTCTATATTTGGTATTCATAATGAATGAAAAGAATAAAAGGAGGTGATGACTGACCATCCAACTAGCAGCAAATACCTCCTTTCACATATTTACATCCCCTTCATTACATGTGTGTCAGGACTGGATTAAGTGGCTAGGGGGCCCGGGGAAAAAATGAGCTTTAGGCCCCTACTGACCACCCACTGCATTGTGTTTGTATATGGTGTAACAGTCTGTGACGTTATATTTAAAGACACACTTTCATTCAAGAATATGCATAAATGTTAGGCAGTAGGCAATTTGTTATTTTTTTAACAGGGTGGGTGTCCCAGTGGCACTGAATCATAACACAAGTTACACATTATGATGTTCTCTACATTTTCTCTTTTTAAAACGGGCCACTGACTCTAGTCATAATGCTTATCGCAATGCACAGATTGGATTTGCTGAGTAGCATCGAAGAAGCAGTAGCTAGAAAAGTATTGTCGGTTAAAATAGAAACGCTGTGCCAGAGCAGAATAATTCTCAGTAATATATCGGTTATAGCTTAGGGTCTGGCTCCGGACCCAGACTGCGATCCACCAATTAGTGACCTTGGTACTAGGGGATGGAGAGGGGGGATGGCAGGTTAACAAGGGCGATGGCGTCCACCCTCAAATTGCCTAGGCCTGATGTAAACTTTACAATTAAAATACAAAAATAAGGATGTGACTTAAAATCAGTAGGGGTGCCAACAAAAGTACTTGTAAGTTGTAACTAATTATGTTTGGTGCAGTAACTGTATTATTATTACTTAAATGTGTTAGCTATTAGTTAGACTACTAGTTACTGGGAAAAGTAATAATATCAGTGTAATATTATCACTAGTAATGAGTTACTGCCCAACACTGACAATAGACTACATTTGGTACAAAATGGAGCACTGACTGACCAATGAAATGTACAGTATTTCACACACAGGTCACCTAATTCTCATTTGGGCTGTCACAAAGTAGCAGCCCTGATGCTTCAGTCTGTGTCGGTGCTTTCTGGTGTGTCTGCCTCAAATCTTCACTTATAGTTGGAGGACATTTACACCAAAGGACACGCGCGCTCACACACACACAGAGTCGTCCTCCAGAGGTGCAGCAGCAGCCCGCACACCACTACACTGTTTCTATGTATGTGCCGGCACAGTGCAGACAGAGGTTGTAAACATGGCGGCGGACGGGATGGTGCTCACCAACCACGACCATCAGACCCGAGTGGGGATTCTGACGGGTAAGGACACTGTTTGATAAAATGCGAATAAATGTTTCTCAATAGTGCACCTCTGTGGCGTTTTGCCGTCGGTTGCCCGTGCACGTCGGTGTCACGATACAAGCTGTCTTCGCTGCCGAGCTAGCTATCGTTAGCCAGTATGCTAAGCTAACCGGGTTCCGTTGACTGTCATTGCTTTAGCTGCCTGCCTTTGACAGGTCGGACGGATGTGGAATTTGCTTGGAAGCGACGTTATTTGCAATTGTGTATTGGAGTTTATAACGTATGTATTCACATGTGAAAGCTGGCACATTTTGCACTGTAGTAGATATAGCTTACACGACAGTGCAGCGAGATATTTTAATCAGCGTCAAGTGAGACAGCGGGGAAGAGAACGCCCAGCGAAGACTTTCAAAATTAGGGGGCTATTGGTTGGCGAGACTGTGCTGCAATGAGTTTTTAACTTAAAGTGGCGCTTTTATTTTGAAAGCAAAGCCACCATTCTTCCGATGTTGCTGTGCTGTGTGTTTCCACCTTCACGCGAAGGCAACGTTAAATGTTCTCGCACTGTAGCGTTACCGAGCCTACATCAGCTGCATTATTCATGTCCCTTTGCAGAGCCGATGTGTTGGCCGCTATTGAGGATGCTTTTCATTTACGTTTTCTTTATGGTTCTTTTGACTACCATTTAATTTGGGCTTACTGTTTGTGTTTTTATTTAACACAGAAATTTACATTTATTAATAATAAATCGTTTGGTAGCTATTAAAAGCCAATAAAAAGGCAAGGCGCAGCGTCAAAGCGAAATGTATTCTGTTTTGCAGGTCATCTTAGCAGCTTCCCTAATTAGCTCAGCTGATGTTCGCCTCTGAGTCGTGCAGAGGAGGACTGGGACCAGTATACAGTCGTGTGTCAGCCACCATTCACTAGTAGCCCTGCTGCCTCCTCGCCAAGGCAGGGGAGACGTGAGAATAATGTTAAGAGGATGCGAGCCCGCAGCTGGCTGGGAGTCTCTATCGTGGTTTTGACGAGCTAGCCTCTTGGCTAACCGCAGCTAACCCTGCTGTCCATCCAGCTGACAGCCACTACCTCCTGTCACATGCTAAGACACGTTCCCAGCCCATTCATGTGGTGTGTGTGAGGGAATGTGTGTGTTACCCAGCCGCTGGAGATGTATTGGGAAGACATTTTAACTCAAGAGTTAGGTCAGTCTAAGGGTTAAACATAGGGGTTAAAACATTTGACTTAAGGCATACTTAAAGCTGCAGTTGGTTACTTTTGTAAATTTACTTTTTGTCATTATTGTTGAAATGTTCACTATATCCAGACAGTAGTACATGAGACAGATAATCTGAAAAAACCAGGTTCCTCTGGCTCGTCCTCGTGCTCCTAATGGTGTTTGCAAGAATCCACCGGGCCTGAACGAAAACAGCCAATCAGAGCCCCCCAAAAAATATGTATGTGTGCTTTGGGTTGTGTGGTTATCTTATTGGTTGTTTTTTCGTTCAGGCCAGAAGACCCTGATTGGTTCACAGATTATCTGTCTCATGTACTACTGTCAGGATACAGTGAAAGTTTCAGCAAATACAACAAAAAAAGATTTTTCTAAAAATTACTGACTGCAGCGTTAAGGTTACGTACAGGAGCTAAAGGCGCTGACAATGTGAAATAATACTGACAATGAACACAGAACTGTTGGTTCTATCAGTCAAAGTCTCATAGGGTGAGAGGATATAAGATTTGGCCACTTATAATATTACAAACATATCTGTTTGGCTATGCAGGTCTTAATGCTCATTTGTTTTTGCTGAGATCAAATTATTGTTCACATTATAATTTAAATGCTACCGCCATCAGACTCAAGTGTGAACAGTATACAGCCCCGAAGTAACCCGCATGTGCAGAAGAAGATGTGGCGTTACAGCACATTGTGTTTACGGAAGTAAATATGGATGCTACACACAGCGTGTGTGTATCAATTTTGAAGTTGTTGTGCAATAGGAGCTGACAAAAATATGACCAAATCGTCCATGATATTGCCGCGTCCTCGGATGAGGTCGGATGAAATGTGACATGAAACGTTCAGACTGAGGTCACTTTGAAAAACATCAGACATGTCTCCGATTTAGGACCACATATGAAAGTGGCCTGGATCTGATTTAAAGAAAATAATAAAAAAAATCAGATTTGTGCTGTTCAGACTGTCATAGAAAAATCAGATATGGGTCACATATGTGCAGAAAAGTTTGGGCCACTTTTGCCTGCAGTGTCAACGTAGCCTTTGTCTCCTGTTATCACTGGGTAGAAGCAGCTTGGTCAAAGCTATGCACTGTGCGAGTCAGAATGTGCTGTAAATACATAATAGCGCAACAAAATATATTCATCCACCGCAGAAAATAGCCCCCAATACATACGAACAAACTTCCTCCAGCCTGAGTAGCATTACTAGTATTGCTTGCTTTTAAATATTTACATTTTCAGTTGGAACAAATTAGCGTTGGATAGCTACAGTTTGTGCCTTTCACTCTGTACAAGGGATAAGGACCAATTATCTAGCATCTTGAGATAGTCAGCATTGGCTGAACCCTGTGATCTAAATGATAGCAAATCTAATCTAAAACTCTCTCTGGCTAGCGTTAAATATGTATTATGTAATAATGTATAGAATAAGCATACAGCATAAGCCAGTGTATTTTTCTTTTTCTTTAATTCATAAAAAATCCATCTAAAACAACATGTTACTGGCTAAGATAATCATGTATATTAGATTGAAATAATATAATTATATGTGACTCTTTGTTTCGACCACTACAATTACATTTGACTCAAAGCTGATCTGGCCTTTTTTTCAGAAAATGAAATACCTGGCAATCTATGAAAAACCTTCAAGTTTCAAGTCAAAATATTTAATTTGCTGCATTGTAAACAAAGCAGAAACTGCGTTTCCTATCCATGTAGCCAGAAATGTCATATCTTCTCGCCTGTTTAGTAAAGCACAAAGAATATATAAATGCATTAATATGTTTGAAAATACAGTAGAAAGTCATCAATATCGACACATCTGACTGATGAACTGTTTTCTTTTTGGTTCATGTTGTACAACTTGAGCAAGAACCTTTGTCGCTTGTGGCTACCATCTTTGTTTGGTTTAGGCAATAAGAGTCGCAAGTCCAAGGTTTATTTATCTGTCACCGTACAACACAGGGTTGCACAATGAAATACAGGTTGTAGTCTTTATGTAACAAGCAAAGGTCTAGGACAGCCCTTTCAGTCAACTTTACATTTTACCACACAGACATCGTGTTTTGGCAAATTCACAATGGCTATACAGAGGTGGGATTAATAAGGTTAACATAACCGGCACAACAAGTACGTTCCAACAGGGGGGAGCTACAAGCACAGGCAATATCATATGATATCAAATACATGGAAACTCAAAAAAACCTCAGATTATATGCACAACATAAATACTTCATAAAAAACAAGCAAATGAAATCTCCTCATTCATGCCATTGGGTATTGAGGAAGTGTATCCGATACGTCTCCCTTTGTAGAAGGACTCTGTCCCTGTTCCCGCCTCTCCATGGCAACTTCACTGTCTCAGTGACTTTGATTTAACGTGCTGATTTAGGGATATATGCAACACTTTATCCAACACAAGACAAACTATTTTTATGGTAGTTCTAAGTTATTCTTCATTGTGCAGCACATTCAAAGGTTGACAGATGTTTAGTTTTTCTGAAAAGCAGAAGTAACCTATATGTTATTGTGTGAGGCCCAAACTAGGGCTGGGCTTTGTGCTCAGACTCACAAGATGTTGGTTTTGGTCTTTTCATTGAAATGGTTGGCGGTAAGCTATAGAATACCCAGAGACCAGACTGGCCAGAGGTAGAACTTAAGTCCAAAAAGAATTGCTTGCAGAGAATGTGTACATAATGTGATTAATAATGTGAATAGAGCCCAGCTGATAAAGTGACATTTCAGTAGTAGTATCATAGTACCTGTGCCCTCTGCTGATACAAAAAGCTCATTTAAGGTCACAGCATACCTATGAATATTAGCTATGTATGGTATGAAAATGCTTGTTCAGGTTAGATGTCTAAGAAATCCACTATCGGCGATTATTATTTTCTTGTTTTTTGACAACCTCAGGGTCTGAATGAGTTTTGTGTTGTCATGGCTATAAGGGTTAAAGTCTGAAGAGCAGAATAATGAAAGAAATGGTTGGATTCCTCTATTCACACTCAGACTGCCTATATTCTTAATGTTTCAATACAGAAAATAGCTATATGTTTTTGTCTGTGAGTGGTACTTTTTTTAATGTGTTCTTCTTGCTGTGTTAGTGTCGAATTATTTAAGAATGTAACTGCAAAACAATGGAAACATTGGAATCTATGGCCATAGATTCAGAGTTGCATGTTATCTGATTAGCCCTCACACTAAATGTATTTGGAAAGAGTAGTATAACACTATAGAGATCTGTTTCCAGTGTCTGAGGTTTCAGCTGGAAATGGAGGAAAACATTGCTCACTTTCACCAGAGTTGATATCCTGGGTGATCTCTAACTATATTTGCGCCCTTGAACTCAGTGTACCATGGTATCAAGATAAGCTGTGTTTATATATTCATGTGTCAGAAGGCTGTAACGACAGTCTGTCTGCAGCTGCCTAAAAATACTTCAAATGTAACTAAGTGTAATGTCTAGTATTAAAATGATACTTATATGTTTAAAGTTCAGTTTTCCCAGTTCTTCCTGGGTTTCAGGTGAGAAGGCAGCTCAGGCACGTCTGTTCAGCAAAATGTAGGCTAGCTTTTTTAAAGTGCATATCAATATTGATTGAAATTGCTGACATTTTGTGAAATACAATTATTTGCTTTCTTGCAAACAGTTAGATGAAAAGATTGGAACCACTCTCCCTTGAATAAAAGGGCTAAACAGTGGCAAACTGTTTCCCACTGTTTCCAGCCTTCATGCTAAGCTAAGCTAACTGGCTTGTAGCTTCATATTTACTGTACAGTCATGAGAATGCTATTCTTTTTCTTATCTAACTCTGGATAAGAAAGCGAATAATAATTCTAATAATGTTAAACTATTCCTTTAAATGTTTCCGGCTTTGAAATGGTCAAACAAAGTCTGAAGTTTGAAATTTTAGAACCTCTGTGAAAATTCCCTCTCTTCGTACTGTTTGACATCATTCTTGCATTGGTGGTTAGTGGTGTTTGAGTCTGTCGTGGCAAGCCGTCTGTGGCAGAATTTGCCAAGTACGATTTTCTGGCCTGTGTCAGACTTTGTATACCCAAACCACATCTGTCGCCAGAAGTAGCCCCTCTTTTAGGTACATGCTTCTCACTCACTCAACTTCACATTAGTTTTTGCTGCCTTCATGCAGATTTTGCAAATCATCGTCTGAATGGCAAAAAATACTGCCGTAGAGAGACACAACAAAATAAACAAAATAGCATATGACACGATAAACGTTTCTCTGTCGTCACACGATACATATCTTCACATTGCACAGCCCTGATATAAAGCATGAATGAATAAGTAGCTTCTCTTATTAGACCATAAAGGAATACTCCTTATTTTAATATGGTTTTTATGGTATTTCAATTCCTTTTTGAATATGGATTTTCCCTTGGAAAACTGACAAAACTGCCTTAGTGTGGAAGGTGTATCAAACAGTTCAAATCAATCCGTTAAAATTCTGGTTAATAACACTAATAACTTTAATCAAGTATACATGTGTGAATTGAAAGTATCAAGTGAGATTCCACTCTGTTGTAGAAACGCAGTGTGTCAGAGGCGTGCTGTTCTGTAACCTGAACTTCTCTCCTCCTCAGTCAGTGACAGCTGTTTCAGGAACTTGGCTGAGGACAGGAGTGGAGTCAACCTGAAGGACCTGGTCCACGATCCCTCACTGTGAGTCTGCACACAGTCACAGTGTGGTCTGCACACACACAGGTTGACACATACACACAAAAACTGACATTCCACTGACTGTATCTTTGTCCTTTGTCACCTCCTGCAGGCTAGGAGGAGTCATAGCAGCCTACAAGATCGTTCCAGATGAGATAGATGAAATCAAGGTATGCTTGGAGTTCACTAGCAATCACATCACTCACAGTCTGAGACACAAAACAGTATGCTGTGGAAACAGTCTGGACTCTACACTTTCTCACTGGCACGCAACAATGTTTTAATCTGCCACAGAGCAAGACACAGAGATACATACCATGATCCACAACACTGAATGAAAACAGTGGCAGATTCCTCCTTACATACCTCCTGAATCTGGCTGTGCTCGTCTAGCTCACGGGACTTATTAGCAGTTGGCAGTGACCATCCGTCTACCATCCAGCACTTAGCCAGTCATGATTCCGTACTTCACTGCTTTTCCAGCCACTAGATGCAGAGAGAGTACGATCCTGTCCTGTGGTACTGAGCAGCGCCTTAGAGCTGGTAGGGATTGTGTTGCTCAAGGACACTTCAGCAGGGCAAATGTTTTATCATCAGTGGAGTTTGAACCCAGGTATTTCTTTGAAGAAAAGTGTCTTTATCCATTGCAGCTGCCTGTTGAGCCTGTACTATTGCAGGTAAAGAGGATGCATGATGCAGTGGTTAACTTTGTGTGTGTGTTTACGTGTCTGCAGGAAACCCTTCTGGAGTGGTGTGATGAACTAGAGCTGAATCTCATTCTCACTACTGGAGGAACTGGCTTTGCACCACGAGATGTGACACCTGAGGTACAAACACATGAAGCCACTGAAACTGCAAAACTTAAAAAAATAAATTATATTACTATAATAAAAACAAGTAGTTTAGAGAATAAACTAGCCCCGCCCCATTTATATCTGGTATTAAAAGGCGGTTTGTATCCGGACACGTTATCCAGTTATGAAAAAATGTGTAAATGCTTCATGATCGCAATGTGATTGGATCTGCCTGACCACATCTGGAGGACAGGTAGTCTGGCTTTCATTGAGCTTTAGTAGGTGTAAACGCCATCCATACAACGTGCCTGTACTGGTGTTAATTTGTAGCCTACACACCAGTACTGCAACACACCGGGGCCAGAGAGACAGTATATTTTCTACAAATAAAGGAATAACATATTACATTTGCTGAATTTATAAAAGGGGACAAATAATGTTGTAGACAGCGTTCTACAATGTTTATGAAGTTTTCCATAACTCAGAATCTCTGGGTCTGGGGCTGATTTGACGCCACTGAAGTTATTGGCACAGGTTTTGCTCTGGAGGACAGAGATCTGATCTCAATGAGGAGAATGCACTAAATATACCAGGTGTAAATGCAAAGGCAAGATCTGATTGATTCTTATCTGGATAATGTGTCCAGGTGCAGATCACATTTTAAAACCAGCTGCTTTGAAAATATAATCTAAATCAAAATCAAACTTCTTAAGGGCATACAAGTGCTATAAATGTTGTAACTAACTGAGTTCTGGCATTTGTGTTGTAGGCCACCAGAGAGGTGATAGAGCGAGAGGCTCCGGGTATGGCTCTGGCCATGCTGATGGGATCACTCAACGTCACACCTCTAGGCATGCTGTCCAGGTGAAGACTTTATATTTATCACTTCTCTGTTTGCTGTCAGTTGGACAGGCTGTCTACACCAGGAGGCGCAGTAAAATCTGCTAATCTGTTTTATTTGAACCAAATTAGTGTGTGTGGTATCCTCTCCTGCTTTAATCTCCTTTCTACTGCATTGTCTCCAGGCCAGTGTGTGGCATTCGTGGTAAAACTCTGATCATTAACCTGCCAGGGAGCAAGAAGGGCTCTCAGGTATGATTCTTTGATTTAACTCAACTGTGCCTATTTGAATGTGTCTTGATCAGAGTTGAAAAAATCTAAAAAGATTGTATTGTTCTATTATTGATTATTATGTTGAATATAAAATGTAATAGAATTTGAAATTAAATTAAATTTGGTGAAGAACTCATATTGACTTGTTAAGGACTTTGACTTGAGACTTACTTGGCTCTCGGAAAACCATTCTTTTTTCCCTACCTTTAATATGAATATATTTTTTATTTTTTTCTGTGCATAGAACCCATTTTAGAGAACTGTAAGTTATTATAAAAATAAAATTTTATGTAATTTAAGAACAGTGTGGCAGTGATTTGGTGTTTCATCCTGCTGGGAAAAAACAAATGAACGGTTTTGACTTTAGGCTGCAATATAACAGAATGTGAAAGAATACTTACTGTTGTTCTTGACTAGCTGGACAGCAGTGTTTATAATTAATTAGTTCCAAGCCAATGTCTTTGGTTGTTGTTTGAAAGTGCCCTAAAGTTTAACCTGTGCATTTTTTTCCCTCCAGGAGTGTTTTCAATTCATCCTGCCCGCACTGCCCCACGCCATCGACCTGCTGCGTGAAGCCACAGTCGGGGTCAAAGCAACACACGCCGCCCTGGAACAGCTGCCCTCTCCTTCCCCTCTCCTGGCCAACACACACACCAACACACACACCAACACGCACACCATGGAGCGCGGCACCCAGTGCGAGGAAGAGGAGGACGAGGAGGAGGACAGGAGGAGAGGTCGACATGCGCACAACCACCACCATCACCAGCATGGCTCCTCCCACATCACCGCAGCTGCTATCGCTGCCAAGGTAACCAGTCGACAGGACACATCACGACCAGTGTGGCTGCTGCCTCTGGAAACTTGATAGGTGAAACTTTAATGATCCCTGTGGGGAAATTAGGGCATTGCAGCAGCAGGCTACTGTACTACAGACTGCTGCTCAGACCCTAGAGGCTGCTGCAGGACTCCAAACAAAAACCACATACTGTATCAGTAATTAAAAAATAGATGGACAGCAGGGCATTTCAAAAAAAAATCTGAAAGTCATGCACCAGCTATTTGTAAGTTCAAACGGGACTTAGCTTGAACCATAGACTGTCTCTAAAGATGGACGTCCCACTTTATTTAACTGTACCAAAATGAGGCCAAAATATCCTGGATATGTGTGCTGCCATCTTGCACTGGTCATGTCATTTTGAGTGTGCAGTAGTGATCAGGGTTGGATCGCGGTATCAAGGTTCCACTCATACATCCGGCCAACTCAATAGAACTAGGGCTCAGCTGTCAATCATGGTCTGAAACCCCCTGTTTATAGAACTTATTTAAATAACTAATTAAAACCAAACTTATCAACAAAATCAACACTTGAACATACATCAGTGTGGTAAGAACTTCTTGGACAGAAACCATCTTTTAGAAAATGTATTTGACGTGTATTTAGATTTTTTTGTTTGGCCCATGTCCTATTAGCTAACATGGAGGCGGCGGGTTTATGACCTATACTGCAATCAAGATGTTTAGGCTTCACTTTTGGGGAGCTGTTATGTCACCCATCTTTATATACAGTCAATTGTGTCGACAGGACGAACATGCATGCATGCATGCAGACATAGTTGACACAGTTATCACTCCTGCCAGTTGTTTTACACTATTCCACAAATCTAATAGAGCAAGATATGCAGCAATGCGAGGATTTAAAATACTTAAAGAATTGGGTTTGCAAAGAAACACACTTGTTAGACCTCAAGAATACACACAATGAGTTCTGGTGATAAACACTTAGCATAAAATCACAATGGTGATTCTGTTGACTTGAGGGTTCCTGCTTGAACCGCTTGGTTGCTTGTAAGAGAAACTTGTAACTGCTGAGGTGTTTACTTCAGCATAATATTTTACACTAAGGCTTTTACTGACGTTATTATTATTTTTGACTATTTATATGTTATACAGCCTTATTGACCTTAGTAAAAAACAATACTGAATGTGCTACAGGAACGATTGATTAATGATTGTCGAATTATTATTAGTAATGGTATAAGTAATGGACAAACATGCATTTTATTATAGAGTATGTCTCTTACTTTCTGTCACAATTTCTTTTCTTTCAGTTTCTTTTTCTACAGTATTTTC
>JAGRRF010012892.1:3547199-3565467 GCA_019097615.1 Morone chrysops | reverse complement strand
TGTATGTCTCTTACTTTCTGTCACAATTTCTTTTCTTTCAGTTTCTTTTTCTACAGTATTTTCCAAATATTGACATTTTATTCTTTGCAACAATGTTTTGATTACAGTTGACTTTGCACTAACTAGTTTTTCAGCTGGTGCAATAGGCTGCAGGTGTAAATGCAAAGGCTCATGTTCAGATGTCATTGTCCAGATTATGTATCATCATCCAGATGGCATGTCAATACAGGTGTGAATGTGCTCCTACTCTCACAACCACTATCACAATTCGATACGTTCAGATTTTGGTTTATATTAATATATGTTTGATGGAGAAGCTATTACATTAAAATGTCAACTTTTCCATTCATTAACCATATTGAAACACTCATTTCATCACATTCACCTATCTGTCTGTGGAAACATGTGTCTGTCTGTCTTGTGTGTTTGTGCGTGCCCGCATGCGTGTGTGTGTGTATGTGTGTGTTTGTGTTTGTGTGTGCTCATCAGACGAGCCACGCTGTGGTCATGGCTAAGGGAGGTCCCTACTTGCCCGGAAACACACCCGCCCCTCCCACTCATTTCACTTGTTCCTGTACCCATGACCAGCAGGTGAGACACTCACACATACCCCTCCTCTCCTGTCATTGGTCGGTTCATCATTTCTGTCAAGTCAGACACTGCTGGGCCCTGTTCTTCATACATGGATAACAGTTCCTTGGATCTGCTCTGCTCTGAATTTAAAAGCTATTCACAGTTGACTTTTTAACCACATACCGGAAAATAAATAAATTCTTTAAATATGAGGGACCCTCTCTTGATTTAATGTCTACAAACAAAGCCACAGAGATTTGACCCTAACTAAGTCCCGCCCCTTTTACCTTTGAGCTCCACTGACAGTTGAGCAAGCCTCGGTCAGAACCTCGGCCAAGTTTCTCCTGTCCTGTACTTAGATATGCTATGTGCTAGGCCCGTCTATGCTGAAAAGACAATCAAATTTTAAAAATATATCCAAAACGGCAGCTAACAAGCTAGCTTAGCTATCTTGTTAGCTTGCGTTTTGCCAACATTAGCTAACATAAGATGTGCTGATCATGATTTTGACTCTGCATGTTTCATTTATTTAAAGGAGTAAACTATCATCCCAGAAAAAAAAATAATGATATGTTATTGTTACGATGTTATGAGCTAGCTAACATCATCTTGGCCTGGATCAGTTGAACCATGTGTAAAGAGCGGGGCTGTTAACTGTAGTAAGTCGTGGGTAATGTTGGTAGTTGAAAGCAGCAGTTTGTAGGTGTGATGGCTATTTACTTTACAGCAAATCAACTAAGCAATTCAATGTTGAGAACATAGACACTAAAAGCATCCATTTGTATCTGCTACATCTTGACTTGAATATGTTATACACTTTAGCATACACGATCAGAATCAGAATGTCTCCAAGTCCCCCACAGAGAAACCTGTGGAAATCAGCTGTAATTCGTTAATATTAACTTCAGGGAGACGTTTGCATGGTTTTCTCGTGATTTAACTGCAGACGTTATGTTTAGTCTTAATCCCACACAAATGTTCTAGTGTATGTATGCAATGTATTTGTAATTCCAGTTAAAAGGACCCTTCTATTTAATTTTTCCAGACACAGAGCTTTAGATCTTTTTTTCTTTGTCGTCTGAATAATGGAGGCTACAGTGAAATCTGTTAATGAGGGCTTTTGGGTATAGTATTTTGGGTGCCACTAAAAGAAAGTGTACGATCAAATCAAATCCGGTGATAATCCTTAGGTCAGGGATTTGGTCAGTCAATTTGAGCGAAACAAAGAATATGTTTACCCCATGTGAATGTGCCACACAGGTTGTGGAGGGGAGGGGGGGTGGGTTCTGAATCATATGAAGTCTATTGAAAGGCATTATATACACTACTCTCCCTCCACAACTGCTGTAATTTATATTAGTTAATTTATAGTAACTTGGACTCAAATTAGTCACTTAGTCATTTGATTAGTATAATTTTAGACTCTGTTAAAGGCAAGTCGACCTACAATTTCATTGTGCTTGTTAACAAAATGCTAAAATGTTCGCTGAAGCATCGGGCCAGTGATCTTCTAAGGAAATATGGATGATTTTGGTGTCTATGGTCTTGTAATGTATGGAGAGAGTTCACCATTAATTGAATGCCACAGAAGAAAGAAGTATAACATGTATGAAAAGAGAAAAATATAGCACTTCCTTATTTGTTTTAGTTGTTGAAGTATTAAGAGTTTGTTGCTTGACCGGATTAGAGGTGGAACTCGAGTAGTGTCATGTAGACGCAGCTTTAGTTGACAGAAAAACGACTGAAGAAAATTCTTTGACTAGTATTAAGTGTGTCTGTGCATGTGTTGTGTGCGTGTGTGCGTGTAGATCCCGGACTCTATCATTTCTCGAGGCGTTCAGGTGCTTCCTCGAGATTCGGCCTCTTTAAGCTCCACCCCTTCCGAGTCACCACGGGCGACACAGGCGACCTCCCGCCTTTCCACCGCCTCATGCCCGACACCCAAGGTACACACAAACTTTCATACATGCACACACAAACACACACACACATACACAGAAATGAGCACTAATAAATAAGAATAGCTAGAAATTCAAATCACTTTCAACCACAAAATCGATATAAAAACATGTTGCATGAAATTGAAAGTTTCCTCTATTTGCTTTGCAAGATTCATAAGGCATGCAAATAGCATGTGTAACGTTACTGCTGATAGTAGTGGAAAGCAATCTCAGCAGTTCCAAATTTAAAAAAAGGACAGTTTCTGCATGATTGGAGTTTTTGCTTATTTCCTGTATTTACCTTTTTTGTCGCTGTAGATTATTTTCTGATGTTTCTATCCCTTATCATAGCAAAAGGTTGTCAATTTTAATTCCTAACTTAAGATGACTTTCATTCCGATTATTCTGACATTTATTTGGTCCCACTGTAGTCACTGAGATCACTTACTGAAAGGTAAACGTGTTATGGATGGATATATTAAATGTACATCCCAATCCTGTCTCAGTTTGGCTCTCAAATGGGTATATTGATACGAGAACAAATCTTAAAGTCAGTAGTCAGATGTTAGCATCATGATTCAACCTCGGCAAACGTGACTGTCCCATCACTGCTCACAGTGATGGACTACCCTGAAATTAAAAGTCTCGGGACTCGTGTGCTGTTTGGAATTGAATGGGAGTGAATGAGACTGTTAGAAGTATCTTCAGTTGTGGTACATTCACGTAAAAATTATCCCAATTAATGTCAAGTGATTGACAATGGAAAAAAAAATAGCAAAAACTCAAATTATGCTGGGATTGTCATAAAGGTACACAAACCTGCCTATTTTCTGATCTGTTACTATTTTTATTTGCTGTTAGTGCAAACCCAAATTTTTCTCTATGTAATTTTACTCTTTTGTCGTGTAATTCAGTATAATGTACATTTCCACAGCACAAATACAATAAATACAGAGGCGTCTTCTGTCATAGATTCGAAATAACTAATTATAATTAATTATATTATTACTAGAATTTTTATTATATATATATAAAACAGTATTTCTGTTAAAAGAGAAACTCTGGGCAGCAGAGTGGTGGTTATGAGTCTGCTGTGGTCCTGCTTCGTGCTTAAGGCTGTGTATTCGCAAGAATCTGGCAATACGATCACATACGATCACATACAATACAGGGGTTATGATCAGTATATTGCAGTATATTGCGATAATGTAAGCAATATATTGCATTTTTTTATAATTGGGAAAATTAACGTAGTATAAAATATAAGCACAAAAATGTAGCAAAAAAGTGTTTTATTGAGTCAGGACAGCAGGATGTATTCTCACAGTCACTGTAACATCCAGCTCTACTTCTTGAGTGTTGGAGTGGAAGAGTCAAATGGCTGAAGATAGATTACAGCCCTGGTATCTAGCGGTCGGAGGTTTAAACACAAAATGAATTACTGTCGTGAATTTTTAAATGTAAATTATTAATTAAATATGAATATAGTGTTTTCGAGAATCAGTACAGTATCACATAAGATAATACTGCGATACTTGTGTATCAATATTTTCATACGCCCCTATTAGTGCTGTGGAGATGTACTTAATGCAGATTTGACCATGTTAGTCATAAGAGTACACATACAGTACAGAAATGTATTTTAATTGTTTTAAATGTCTTTTTAATTGGCCATTATTGTCAATTATTGTAGTTGCTAGTATCGAACATGGCTGTTATTTGAATACTGGCTTTTAGAATTTATTTTTTATTTAATTTAATTTATTATTAATAATTTATTTATTCCATGGCAAGCACACTTTTTTCCATTAAAATCAAGACAAAGAGATAGCTTAGAAAAAGATGCTATATCTGGCAGAGCAGAGTGTTTAAAAATAATGCAGTAAAGCATTGATGAATGATTCAGTGAACAAGTGTGATAATATGGAGAAAGTAAAATGTCATCACAGGTTTTACAAACTGTTTTGATAAAGCTTAGATGGACACTAGGATGGACTGATATATCAGTGGAACCCCAGACTGAGTCCTGTTCGAGTTTCTAATAATCGTGTGTGTGGAATTAGACACAGAGCTGGTTTTTAACGTCACAGTTAGGATTCATGTTATTTATGTTTCCATGTCCTGTGTATTAGACATTATTTATAGATCAATCAACATGAAAGCCTTTGCCAGACTGTCCTGTTATGAAGGAGAGGTATTGAAATCATTCCTACCATATGTTTGCATCAAACAATGACCAAATATAGAATATCTGTCTGTCTCTCTGCAGGTTCAGTCACGATGTGGCAGTAATGAGAACATTCTGAGAGCCAGTAAGTACAGTGTGTGCAGTGTGTGTGTGTGTGTGTATGTGTGTGTGTGTAGGTGTGTCTCATTAACATGCCAACCTTGCAACAGCAACTTAGGAAATTTTTTTTTAAGAACTTTAAGGTATTGTTTATAGTAACATATTCACATTTAATTTATGCCCATTCTCTTTATTTTTGTGTGTGTGTAGGCCACAGTGCGGTGGACATCAGTAAAGTGGCACGTCGTCATCGCATGTCTCCGTTCCCATTGACGTCAATGGACAAAGCCTTCATCACCGTTCTAGAGATGACACCAATTCTGGGAATTGAAGTCATTAACTACAGAGGTGAGTCTTCAGAAGGGTCTGTGTGTGTGTGTGTGTTTGTGTGTGTATGTATATACTGTATGTTCGTGCAGCTATTTTCTGTTTGACTTGTCTAGTGCTATTTTAGGAACACAGAGAAGACTTAAGAAGACATTGTATACATCAGTGGTTTCAAGCAGCTTGGCTCTCAAGTGATCCACCACACACATATTGTAATAATCATTGTGTATAATTTGTATGATTGGAGGTTTCTTGTTAAAATGCAGTTTGCACTAACTTGACCTGACTCAGTCTACTTTCTTTAGACGGTTTGGGTCGAGTGCTCGCTCAGGACATCTATGCCAAAGACAACCTTCCTCCGTTTCCCGCCTCCGTCAAAGATGGCTACGCTGTACGAGGTGAGACCATTATCTGTTATTATACAACGTCAGATACACTTTACATCAGGGACACAGAAAATGGCATGAAATTTGACTTAATTGACATCTGTGCATTCATTTATGCATTTACACTTATTTAGTTGTTGGCATTGAAGGAATTAAAGAGCAAATTCTTGGAACTGTCCTCTTTGCTGTCACTTGAATTGTAAAAAATCAATAGTCATGGTCTAATTTCCATACTTAACTTGATTAACATCATTATCATTGACCCATAGCTGCTGATGGCCCAGGAGATCGCTTCATCATGGGAGAATCACAGGCTGGACAACAGGTCAGCTCTAATACACTAACACTACGATAATGTTAGAGTCTTAAATAACACCACATAGTAACACCACTTTTAGCAGCACAGCTACTAGCACTGCTAATATCACAACTATTAGCACTTCTACTAATACAGTATTATTAGTTCAACCTTATTTTAGTCCTACCACGACATCAAGCACTGTGAGTAATAGGGCTGAAACTAACATTTTTTTTCAATGTCAACTAATCTGTCAATCATTTTCCCTAGGGCTACCCCCTCGACAAGTAGTTAAAGCCATCAGTCGACTGGTCTTTGCCCGTTTATGATATGAATCTAATTATTTAAATATAGATATTTAAACAGCCGCCTGTTAGATGCTAACTGCAGAAACGCTGGTCTCTGGTTTTATGCCTCTCCTGTCCCTGCCTGAACCTGCTGTGTCTTCATTGTACCCAAAGTAAGAGTAAATCACCTGGCCTCCGTCGGCTATGAACCCGGTTACGTTGCCCACTCACCCGACTCTGGTTCTGGTGCTCATTCTCATAGGCCCTTTGAGTTCCCAGTCTGGGTAGAGTTAGCTAATAGGACCACTATGTAGCTAATGGCAGCTACTGCTGTTAGCACATTCAGAATTGCTGTGTTACAATAGAAAAGGTCCGTGTTGCAATCCTAACCAAGTGACAAGGCTCCACACATTGTTATTTTTGACATTGTTTTCTGCGACTACTCTTCTCATCGGTTTAGTTGACTATTGAGGGACAGACCTAATTTTAACAATTAATAACTTAGTTGGTCAATAAAATGCCAGAAAAATATTGGTGAAAAATGTTAATCATTGTTTCCCAAAGCCCAAGGTGACATCCCCAAATGTCAATCCAAAGATATTCAGTTTACTGTCATAGAGGGCAAAAAAACATTACTCGAAACAATTAATTAAATTGTTCTAGTGAGTAACACTGCTAAATAAATATAGTAGCGTCAGAATTAGTAGCGCTATCATAAATAATTGTAATGTTGCTACTAGTACTACTATAGCAAAATGGCAGTTCTTGGACGTACAGACTTTGTATAAATACACTCTCAGCGTCACATTACTAGTCTCAGAGCTCTGAAACAGCTGAGCCAATCACAGTGAAGGAGGACAATAATAATGACAAATGGAGAGAGATTCTTCTTAAGGAAATCATATTGTTGTCTGGTTGCTGCAGAGTGGCATGATGTGAACACACAGCACCATAAATCTGCACCCAGAGGCAGTTGAGTCTATGTCTGTAGAGATATTGAATGGAATATTGAATGTTGCGAGTAATCTTTTGCAACTCAGTGTTTTAAAATAATAAATCTACATCATATATGTTGTATGCTTTCTAATGCAATTCAAGAAGGACACACAACATTGGAAAAGGAGTGAAGCACAGGATTAATGAGCCCTGATAATCTAAATCTGTTGGAATAACAAATTCTATCCGACCAGTGTCATTAGTTCAAAAGTGTGTGTTATCTTTGCTTATTACTTAATTAGGGGTAAACATAGCGTATAGCATTTCTCAGACTGTAGGCTTTGCATTTATCCCAGATATCTGTCCTGATGAACTGGGAGAAGACTGTTGTACATTATAGAGGAGCTGTGGATAACAGTTACTGTAAAAAAGATTTAAATGACCAGTACAGCTGATTTACTAACAGTGCTGCTTGCATCTCATTAAAAAGTTTATTTTTTTATGCAGATTTGAATGCGTCTATGTCGTTGCAGTGATCAAACATTTAATTTCATTACAGGATTACAGATATTATACATCTTGGTCTTAAACTAAATAGTCCGCCTTGTCTCCCAAGCTTGGCACAAAAAGTTCGCCACAGGAAAGCTCCCTTCTTAAAGCACAATTCAAGTATTTGGCCAGAAGAAATTATCATGAATGGAGAAAATTGTACATACAAGTACATCCCTTATGTCCTCATAGACAGGACAGCAAAACAAAAAGCGAACCTCATTCTCTGTTTAACCTAAGTCACACAATAAACAAAATCTGTCCTTCTCTGGAGCGACATTAAACCTAATGGTTAATGGCTAATGGTAATGTTCCTCAACACAACTGTCAGTGCACATAGGGTGATTGTATCCAAGAAATTAATCAATGGCTCTGAGATGCTGCCCCAACTTCCACCAAAATACTCACACCTGTCTGCACTTTTCTGTCTGTTTTGAAATTTCAAAGTGGAAAATACCAAATACCAAACTAAAATAGGGCTCAGTGATTTCTGTTATTAGTTACAACTAATGTTCCTGTATCACCACTGTGACCACAAAAAGGCTCCTGTTCCTGCTATTGATGTTGGTGGAGACTATTGCTACTATTATAGCCACTAATCCTACTCTGTGTTTGTTTGTGTGTACAGCCCACCCATACAGTGATGCCAGGTCAGGTGATGAGGGTGACAACCGGGGCTCCGATTCCTTGTGGAGCAGACGCTGTGGTCCAAGTAGAAGATACAGAGCTTCTGCGGGAGTCTGAGGATGTAAGTGCACGAGTGACAGCGTTACTTCACCACTGTGTGTGGGTGTGTTTCATTAGCAGATATGGTGATACTGGCTCATTTCAGGGTACAGAGGAGCTGGAGGTGAGGATTATGGTCCAGGCCCGACCCGGACAGGACATCAGGTAAACCCAGCACAATATGCAAATAAAGAATCTAAGTGAAAACTAATCACAATCAAAGCTGCATTAAAGAGCAACTAGCTTATTATGATTGTAACGTGTTTGTGTGTCTGTACAGGCCAATAGGTCACGACATCAGACGAGGGGAGTGTGTGCTGGCTAAAGGAACACATATGGGCCCGTCAGAGATTGGCCTGCTGGCTACAGTTGGAGTGACTGAGGTCAGCGTGCACAAGTTCCCCGTGGTGGCCGTCATGTCTACTGGAAACGAGGTACGAACACGTGAACAGATGAATATACTCACATACTTTCTTTTGAACTTTGCATTTAGAGTTTTGGGTTTTTGATGAAGAAAACTTCTGGTCAATCTTAATTTTAATGAAAAAAGTATAAACATGATCAGCAAGTTGAGGTTACTTGCGTACATGAAATAACTTCCTGGATTCATGTATTTATTTTAACCTGTCTTTTACTAAACCAAACCAAACTGTGGCTGTTTTGAGGGTGAGTCATGTAGTAGGCGAGTCCTGTAGTACTATGGGCAGATAGACCTTTCATAGCTTCCAAGAGTAATCTATGAAAGGGGCAGACACAGGAGGAGAGGCCAACTTTGAATGCTGTGTTTACAAACTGCAACTGACAAATCCTCCTGATTATGCTTTGAAAGAAACCTTACATTGTCTGCTTATATCCTTCAATTGTCTCGCATTAAACACATCATATGAGGAGTCAACTGAGGTCAGTCTCTGGATAGTACTGGATAGAACCAGTTATTGACATGTGATGTAAGGAGCAGGACCTTCAAGGTCCCTCTAAACTCAACTACTTCCCACACAAAGCTGGCCCAGTGTGAAGGTGTAACGATGACCAAATAGAAACCATTCATTTCCTCATATATAATAAATTTTCCTACTAAGGTTTTCTACTGAATCAACATACCAGTTGAATTCCTCTGTGTGTGTGTGTGTGTGTGTGCGTGTGTATGTGTAGCTGTTGAATCCAGAGGATGACCTTCACCCAGGGAAAATCAGAGACTCCAACCGCTCCACTCTGCTGTCCACCATCCAGGAACATGGATATCCCACCATCAACCTGGGAATTGTTGGAGACAAGTAGGAGCATTTTAGCTTTATACAAAAATAACTGCTCTGCCCTGCTGACATTTTGTTTGGTGACACAAATGTTGCACTGACTACATTTGATGGAGAGTTTTGTTGTCGGACCTTTCCTTTTGACAAAACAATGTTTGAGCTGAAGTCTTACAGTTCCTGCCAGTACTTTTAAAGGCAGACTAAAGTCTGAAACACTGTTAGTAAACTATTTACTAGTTATTGGCATGGCTAAATTGCCTTTTAGGCAAACTGTGTTTTTTGTCACATACAATAAATAGAAGAAGTTCATGTCCTGTCCCTGGCACAGGAAACCACAAATCGAAATTGTAGATAAGGCATGTCAAAAAGAAAAAGGCTACAGGGCTAAACAATGTCAAATTCAATGCAACAGAGGCTGACCTGTCCTGACTTTTAGTCCCTAGTAAAAACGTACTTGATCCTTCACTTTCTATAATGCCACTTGATTGTGTCTTTTTGTCAGAACCTCCTCACCTGATAAACGACCACATCTCCAGTTTGTAACACGTTTTCCATTAATAATATGCATCTTTTAATCCCAATCCAACATAACCCTGATGACATCACTGTGATATTCACGCTATGACATTATTTTCTCAGAATTATTATGTTCTCAGAACTTCCTCCACAGCCACAGGAGACATCATACAGAAGTTTTCATAGGCTGAGAGGCACTTGCTATGAGTAGTAAACTGAGTTTGCTCGTGTTTGCAGCCCTGATGACTTGCTTTCAGCTCTCCATGAGGGAATCAGTCGTGCCGACGTCATCATCACCTCAGGGGGTGTGTCCATGGGGGAGAAGGTAACCTCTCATCAAGAACCATCTCTTTGATTAGATATTCTGGTCTTTGATAAAGAAACAGAACATTTGTCACAGTTTATTTGTTTTTTCTGACCTAACAACATCAATGGACTTCAGTTTACAGTATTATTGTTCTCCATCTGTCTGTGTTTGTGTGTCTTATTAGGACTACCTAAAGCAGGTGCTGGATATTGACCTTCATGCTCAGATCCACTTTGGACGAGTCTTTATGAAGCCAGGGTGAGACGGGGGAGGGGAGTGGAGTCTGGCTGGGGGGATTAAAAAGGGGGACACATGATTTTTTATCCAAACTCATTTTCTTATTAACCTCTAGTGAGAAATGAAGTGAACTCATTCACTGTTCATATTATTCATACTGCAGCCTGTGCTTTCTATACTTCTGCTACTTCTACTCTTCAACTGCTTTTACTTTTACTGTACTCCCTACTTCTACTACTTCCCCTCTATACTTCTGCTACTACTGCTCATACCAATTCTACAGTTACTACTACAACTTTCACTATCTTTGTTACTGTCACGACCAGAGTAATAGTACTACTACTACTACCACTACCACCACTCCTACTTCTACGACTGCCCCGTCTAATACTTCTGCTACTACTGTTTATACCATTTCTGCTGCTATTGTGCTTTTACTGCTGTTACTATTCCTGCTACTGTTATCTGTTTGCTACTACTACACTACTACACTGTATTTATTACTGTCACTGCAGAACTACTACTACTGCTACTGCTGCCCCTTGTACTACTTCTACTCTTTGTACTGCTGCTACTGCTTTTACTACTACTGCTACAAGTTCTGCCTCTACAGTTTCTATTGTTACTACTAGTACAACTGTCTATATTGATTCCCATCACTAAAACAATTACACTACTACTGCTACTCCTACTACTGCCTCTTCTTCTTCTACTGCTGCTTCTGCTTTTACTGATTCCACTACTAGAACTGTTGTTGCTGCTACTCCTTCTATTATTGCTACTGCTTTTTCTGATATTACTACTGCTAATACTATTACGGTCACTATTCTTTCTACTTGTATTACTATTTGGGTGCTACTACTGCTTCTTCTACTACCGCGAAAAGTGTTGCTGCCAGAACTTCTAGTACTTTTACTATTGCTGTAACTACTATTCTTGTTACTGCTATTATTCATTTTACCACTAGTACTGTAATGGCATCTAAAAGAAAGTAATGAGCTGTGTGTTTCTGTTCCTCAGTCTTCCTACTACCTTTGCCACAGTTGACATTGATGGAGCACGGAAACTCATCTTCGCTCTGCCAGGTAATATATTTAAGTGTGAGTTAACTGGGTGTGTGTTGTTTGGCTGTCAGTAAGCGTGTATCTCCTTGTTGTCCAATCCCCTGGACCATCTGACACCACACTGCTTTTCCTTAACTGAAGCCATGTACCATTCGCTGTATGTAACCTTCACGTCAGCACCAGAACAGCAGGCACACTGGAAAGGGAGTGATGGACACAAGGTAGCGCATTACAAGATGCCGTTAAAAAAACAATGTTGTGATCTCTTTCATGATACGTGAAAGTGTTAATCAGCAGTGATACCCAGTTGAAGCTAAGGATAGTTTCATTTAAAGGGGAACTCTTTCAGCTTAATAAACCCGTTTAGAAATCATTTGGATGGTTAAATGGCCTGTTTCAGTGAAAATGGTGAATCCCCCACCCTCTCAGGCGACCCCAGGCGGAAAACCAACCTTGCAACTTTGGGACTACCATCCCGGTAAATTGGAAATAGGAAGTATCGCGAGAAGCGAGAACGAGCGAGAAACACAAACTGCTCTACGGCAATTCCACATAAACGCACATGCCACCCTCAATAACGGTTAGTGTATAATGTATTGGTATTACGCACCGTGGTAGATATTGCTCCACACGAAAAAGTTGCCCGGCGAAAAAAAGGCACATCAGCAGCGATAGAAAGGGGGAGGAGGGTGAGTTGTTTTTACGGCGTGTTGTGAAATACACGTCCCAGAGCTGTAGGGGGAGCTCGTTGAGAAAACATGCAATGACAAAAGTGAAAACCAGCGAAGAAATGGCTAGAGTTGCCAAGTTCCCCTTTAAAAAACGGAACAAACAAGAACGTGCCAAGAAAGAGTGGGTGAACAGACAAAACAAAACAGAAGAATCAGTCTTCACTTCATTTGGTCCTCATTTCTTTGCTTTACTAAATTACCACTAGCAGATGAAACTCTTGCGATCACAAGTTAGTTGTAAGTATTGACACAAATGGGACTCAATCAAGTCATGGTTGGCATGAGTGGCAACAAGACCATTGTGTATTCTGACAATCTGACTTGCTTGAGTCAGTCCACTCTGTAAATGACAGCCCAAACTAACCCATCGATTTGTAATGGATCACTCCTACTTCAGCCAGTAGCCAGTCGGGGTATTCCACTTTTGTCCCTCCAGCCCTGAACACACATGTAGCATCAGCCCCTGTCTTTTGTGTCTGTCTTGGCTGTCCTCGTCCTTGGTGTGTATGGTTTGTTTATGGCAATGTTAGACTGATATATTACTAATATTAAACTGGGCTAATAGGTATTGGGTCAGTCAGTAGCTTTCATATCCATTACAAAGAAGTTTCCTATTATTTCATTCAAGCAGTCTCAGGCATGGCCTGTGTAAAACTTGCCTTGCTCTGCCTTTAAAGACAGTTCTTCCCATTTTTGCCCAGGACCTTGTATCTCTTTATCAGTGTCCACTATACAAATTCAGGCCCAATCATGTCAGTTGCTATATTTTTGATGGCTAATGGCTCATCTAGTGTACAACTTTTCCTACATATTATGACTCAAGAGGAGCATACACCGGTCTAGAATCTCATTGTGTAGTGGTATTTGACATCCATGCACTTTATAGACAGAAGAAGGTTTTTGGAATGTTGCTGCATGTTGACACCGGGAAATATTACAGTGGTGTAACCTGACTTGCTACTTTTATGTGGACATAGATAAAGATAATTGGTGCAGCTGTTTTGATGTCATACGTTGCTAATGTATGTTGCGCTTAACAACTGTTTTAAAGACATGCAGCATTTTGAGTGAAACTCAGCTAGCTCTGTAGCAGCTTTAAAGGTCTGACACACATGAACATACACACAATCATATTACACTGTTATGGTTATAATGGTTATATCTTTAACTTTACTTTATGAATGTCTATCTGATTGTTTCCCCAGTGGTAAAGCACAGTGCTGTTGGGTTTGAGGCATTGATTGTCTTCAGGTTCATCTGGCTGAATCTTTCTGCTCTACCCTTTCAAAACGCCATTCAGTCTCCATTTGAATATATTTGTCTATTTACATGCTAACTCTGCATTATAGACTAAAAATGAACGTAGTTTCTGTGACTCGCTTTTGGAGCCAGCCTCAACAGGAACTACAGTGTTTGGCACTACCATGTTGGCTTCATTTAATCTCTAAGTGATGCTAACGTTTTGTGGGTTGATTTGTGTTTTTATACGTTTTGTATTTTTTATACAGTATTTCTGTATGTTTTAGTTTAGCTCCTGTGGTTTCAGACTGCAATTCTTTTGGTATCAAAACTCACTTCATTTTGTCACTCCAAGAAACGCCGTTGCCTCCATGAGGTGTGTAGCACAGCTGCAGCTGCAACTGACCGTGTTTGATGAGAAAATCCGTGGGCCAAACTACAATATCCAAGTTCCCATTTTTGTCAGAACACCTGTACAAACCTGTCCCTTTTACCACACCTCTGCTCTGTTGATGAAATGAAAACATAGGGGTCAGGTTAGGAATGGGCAGAACTGTCCTTTTGAAGAGCATCTAGCAATTAAGTATTGAATTGTCTTACAATTAGACACAACTTAACATATTGAATATCTGCATAAGATATTGGCTTTAAAAGCCCCTGTAGAACCCCCACTCTCTCTTTGACTAAAGCTCAGCAGTCCCTTACTGCTGTGCTGTTTAAAACTGTGCTAGTCACTAATGTTGTCATGGTAATGAAACGGAATCCTACAGTATAGTATGTCCTGCAGCCTAAGTCTGGGCCTTTGTGATTTGGAGTGTGTTGGTCTTTGCTCCAGTCTAGCACTGTACATGTATTACTATTGTTATTAAAGGAAACTTCAACTTCAGAGAGGTTGGGCCCTCCCTGCTGGAGGCCGTAGCCCCGAGTGAGACCGAGGCCAGGCAACCACTAACCCCTGCACCTAGAGGAAGTAGGTCCTGAAACTGAACCCACAATGACCTCTGACAGATCCCCTTTCATCCTGACTGGAAGAAAGATGGTCCTGTTTTTTTCAAAATTACCTTTTATCCCAAACAGTGCTTGATATAAGGGCAAAAACATTCGAACCCATATGTCTTTAAACCCTGACCTCTGAGTAACTCTTTAGTCTTAAGTCCTTCAGCCTCAAGTCCTATACTAGCATATTCATGTTTATTTTTGATTGCCCGGCTACTTGTCTTGGTCCTTGTTCTCTACCGCTATCATGATGACCTCACCCCCTGACCCTCAGTCACCTCTGTCATTACCTGCTTATCCACAACTCATTTCATGCTGCGTTGACATTGTAGTCAAAAACAAGGCCAAAGGGTTTGCACCAGGGGATGTAACTGCCAAACAGCCAACTACCTCTTTGTTGTCATAATGATTTTGTGTTTTATAATATAATTATACAGTCATACTTTTGTATAACAAATATATTTATTATTTCAATACATTTAACAGTTTATTTTCACAAATAATTGTCGATGAATAATTTTAACACAAGATGTCTCCTACTTCACTGTAAAGTCCATTCTCAGTGGATGTGCACTGGTGGCTTCAAGTTTCTACATCACACTGTACAAGTTGATACTGGACCAGGACTGACTTCCAAACTATTTGTGATGTCACAAATCCTGCTGGTAGGCCCCGCCCCTTAAAATCAGATTTTCAATGAGCACAGAGAAACTTTCCACTTTCAGCAGATAAATGTGAAAACATCCTTCTAGAGTCAAACTGCACAGACAGCATTCTGCACAGTAAAGGCATCACAGAGTTTTGACTGGTGTGGGGCTTTCAATAATTACTGGAATAAGAGAAATATTTGCTGCTGCTGTAGGAAACTTTTGATACAGTAATTTAGGTTGAAGTTATTATGGGGAGTTTTTTGTGTCAGCATTAAGGGATTTTACCACCATTTTTTCATTGAAAGCAATCCAGTTTGGCATTGACTGTGTATAAATGTACCATTACCCCCCAGTTTCCTCCACTGAAGACTCATCTTGTGGCACTGTATTTTAATGTGTGGGTATGGTCAAGGCCTAAAGATGTATTCACCATTAATGTTATTATGTCTGCTGTTGGTGGCAGTTAAAGACAGATTAGTACTAAAGGAGTTGAGCTCCCAATAGGCCACAGCCTCCTTTTCATGGCATACTTCTTGCATACATTTGTTATCTGCAGTGTGTTTAGATATACTGTAGCTTTAGTTTGTATATGCACACCTTCAATTAAAATGCACCTCCATTGAGATCTGAATTCTTTTGCTTCCTCGAATGTGTTGCACACAATGATGTGTGCATTCAAGGAAAGCTTTGATCGTACAAACTTTGAAATGTCTCAATCGGCCAGTACTTCTCAATCTGATCATTGATAAAGTGTGTGACTGTCCGGAAGATGTTTTTCAGTTCTGTTAAGCAAAATAATTCAAATCTCTCCACAATGTGCTGCAGGGATGACGTATTTCTGTAGGGAAATCCAGAAGTTAGCATCACCCTGGTTCTTTCCACAACAGCCAAAGGGATTTTTCCATTGGATTTGGGATTATTGCTGAAAATATGCTCTGTGGTGAACAGAACTGTATGATACTTACACATTTTGTTCAATAAGATAATCTTCAGAAATGAACAGCACTTTTTGAAGCAAAAATGTGATCCCTTGAAGCAAAAAGCTAACTTTAGGCTATTACAAACTACACCATGGTCGGATGACTTCAACGCCAGCTCCACTAAACTTCCAATTTATAATTAAATATTGTAATTTAAATCTACAAGTTGGATAGTTTGCAAGAATGCAAGTATTAACACAACTAGTCTGTAAAAGCAGACTAGTCTTCATGTTCGACACCACCGACAACCTCTGTAGTCTTATTTAGCACTTGTTGAAAAAGCTTTATAATTCACCGGTGGGGTATTTACTGACATATTTTATGTCATAGAACAAAACATGAAAATCTCTTAAGAACCCATTCAAAAACCCACTGACTTCAAGACCAGGGAACCGGAAGGGCTAAACTCATTTCTGGCTTTTAGGACTCATTCCTGCAGCACTCTGCTTGTATGTCTTCACTTGTAGGCAAATCAGAATGATAAAAACAGCAGCTGAGCCACACTTCTAATATGTTTGTGTTGGGAGCGAACTCCGGACAGTTTTGCTGACAAGAAGTTTTGCTTTCTTAGTACGAGGTCACCCGTGTCATGTATGGCTATAACATGAAGATACATTGATAGTAAGTACAATAAATGTACAGGGCTGTGTCTGGGTCACACTGGTGTAAAGAGATATCAGCAACAACACTCAGACACTTAAAGGAATAACATGGAGACAGCACAAGACATAGATTAGATATTAGTGCATACATATAGTAGACAGTGTTTATACAGTAATATAGATCAGATGTAATTATCTGCTAATTAAGTGTGTAGTTAGTGGTTTGTAGCTTTTAGAGTTACCCTAGTAACCCAGTGTTGTGTTGTTTTGTAGGTAACCCAGTGTCTGCAGTGGTGACATGTAACCTGTTTGTGATTCCTGCTCTGAGGAAGATGCAAGGCATTCTGGACCCTAGACCTACAATTATTAAAGCTAGGGTAAAATACACACACACACACACACACACACACACACACACACACACACACACACACACACACTGCTGTTATTTTTAGCTATTATTGTTTTTATTTTTAAAAACAGCATAATGGAAACAATGGCTGCCTGTGGGAGGTCTGCTTTTAGAGAGTTAAGTAACTGAAAACTTTGTAAGCATCTTGCAACCAATTAAGCATAAGCTGTAGCCTTTTACAGTGGCCTGATGCCTGAAACTTGTCTGTGGATGAATGATTGCAGTCCTCTTTCAATAGATATTATAGTATGACACAATTATTAATTACTAGATACTATATCTAGGGCTACTGATCATTTTGTAATTATTTGTTGAAGCAGTATTTTGACATTTTGGGAAATCCGCTTATTTACTTTTATCGTTGAGTTAGATTAGAAAACCAATACCTCTCTCATGTCTGTGTTGTGAATATGTAGCTGGAGCCAGCAGTCTGTTAGCTTAGGTTAAGACCCCCCATTTGTGGGGTCTTAAAACGTCTAAAATCCAATAATCAGAATTTTAGGCCTTAAAGTTACTTAAATAGGATTTTGACAGTTCCTAAACTTTATACAACAAAATGTTACCAAAATGGAACCAATTTCCAATTTTCCTTAATATCCTTTTTTTGCCAGTATGGACGTGAAAAAGGTCTTAAATTGCATTCATAATGGTCTTAAAAAGTCTTACATTTTAACCTGCAGAAACCCTGAATTAGATATAAAATAATGTATCTAGACAAGAATGTTTTCATATAATTGAAACCCTTAAATTTGTGTTTTTGGACAACATAAAATCCATATTGAATACCTAATTTTGTGTGCATGTATTTCAGCTTTCCTGTGATGTGAAGCTGGATCCCAGACCAGAGTACCACCGCTGTATTCTCACCTGGCATCACCAGGAGCCACTGCCCTGGGCACAAAGCACAGGTACACACACACACACACACACACACACACACACACACACACATACACACACATACACACACAC
>JAGRRF010012892.1:3515926-3532941 GCA_019097615.1 Morone chrysops | reverse complement strand
TTGTGGCGCTGCAAGATAAGGCATCCATCCATCACTCACCTTATTTTTACCACCTCTCTCTCCCTCCATTCATTTCTACCTTGCTTTCCCCCTCTTGTCCCTGCCTCTACTTTGTCATCCATCCTCTCTTCCCTCCCACCACCTCCCTACATAGTACTGTGTGTGTGTGTGTGTGCGTGTGCGTGCGGTGCAGGGGGACCACCCGGCTGCTGACGAAGCCGTTGTCATGGTTATGAGTGAAAAGTAGGGGGCTGTGATGACGTTGTTGTGCCTCAATCACTAAAGAGAGAGGTAGAAATGACTAAGATGGAGAGAGAGTGACGGTGTGTTAATAAGTGTACCAGTGAATCAGTCGGCCACCATACATGGTGTACTGTCAACCAGTAAACCAGTTGCTCATTAGAACACTAACTATGTCAGGCTGTGAACCAGCAGTCAGTTTATAAAGCAGCAAGTAAACCAGTCAGGACACTCTGTAAATCAGTCACTGAGCTAGTAAACTACTCAGATGTTAGGAGCAGGCAGTCCGACCACCATTAAAGGAGCATTCTCATTTATTACAAGAAGCTCTTCTCACAGGTTTAAACTGAGACAGGGTTCATTTTGAGAAAAAGTGATGTCATTTGAATGCAATTAGAGTTTAGCAGCATCGTGATGACGCTTGTGTGGTTGTTTGTCAATCAAATGTGATCAAACCACACCAACACAGTCCTGATGAAGTAGATCAGCTGTGTGTGTTTGTTTTTTACTAACTGTCAAGAAATACTGGAATTTGACTTGAAAATGAGTCGACTTAGGGGCTATAATTAATTTCTCTGGTTGACATCACAGTGGGCTAATGTGTATGTTAAAAAAAAAAAGAAAGATGGCCGAACTCCATTTAGTGAAGCTCCTGGTTTTGTGTTTGCTAGCTTACTTTCCCACTGGGACACTTGAATAAAGCCATAGTTAATATTTCTAGTAATGCCTGTGCTTTTTCGTCTGTGACAAGTTTGCTGTGAAAAAGGTCTTCGTCTTTCTGCCAACTTTGTTCCATTTTTTACAATTGATATTGGGGATAGTAACATTGTGTTCACCAAGTGAATTGCCAATATCTAGGAGCACTGCAACATTGCTTTTCTGTCAGTGAAAGTAATCAGTTAGTAAGCTGATATACCAGTTAATCAGTTAATTAGCTAGAACATCAGTCAGTTGTGTGGTTTGCTTTAAGAGCATCATGTGTTAAAGCCAGTTCTTTACACAGACCTTGTTGTTTTTTGTGGTGTGTTTACTCATACCAGACTGTAAACAAATGGGTATCAGGGCGCCTGTCTTCCGATCCATGTTGAAGGAATGTTAGGATGCAGAATGTCACCAGTCAAACTAAATGAATGACATCATTTTCCTGCTTTCTCCATAGGTGAAGGTATCATGGCCGCCCTGTTTACGGAGCTGCCCTCCTAGAATTGCCTGATACATAAAGATACATACCTGCACATCCCTGGAATCCACACAAACACACCCACCTTTGACTCGTGGTGTGTGAGGGATGACAACCTCCCATCTGAACGGCCATGTTGCTGGGGAGGGAGGAGGTGGAGGAGGAGTAGGAGATGAAGAGCTGAGGGGAGGACAGCAGCACCGCGAAATGGCCGTCGACTGTCCGGGAGAGCTGGGTAGTCGAACGCTACCGGTCCGACGATCTGCGCAGCTGGAGAGGATACGACAGCACCAGGTATGCACACACACACACGATTATTTAGTACATTTAAGAACAGCTATGGCTTATCAAATTGCTAGTAAGTGCAAAACAAGAATCTAAACAGACTAATGAGAATAACATTAAAAGACCAGCGTGCTATGTCACAGTCACTACGCAATGTCAGTACATCTTTGTGCCAGCTGACCTCACAAGAGCTAACAGCAGTGGTGGAACACACACTCATTTAAAAAAAAAAACTTTACTTTGCAGGTAAGGAATTTGGATGCAAATGCATATACATATGATAAAATTCTGTTTCCCGCGTATAGGCTTTACTTTAGCGGGCCGCCCAGGTTTAGTAACTGTACCAAAAGTATATTTTGCGTCCTGATGTTTTTATCCAACCAAGAGAACAACGCCATCCATGACTGATTAACTTGTGGACAATCTCCTATACGGTCTCTGCAGAGAAACACAGAAAGAGAGAGAGAGACGTTCTCTGTTATTATGCTAGAAGTTGCAGACGAGCTGAAGGATCCAGGTAACACAACAGTGACCAGTGAACACACCTCGTCGGTGCCATTGTAATTCGGTACCACATTGGTTTCGATGTCATTAACAACAAGCCTCCTCCACACGGCTCACCGGCTGAGCCAATAGCATGTGGAACTGAAGGGAAAAGCAAGCTGAGCAGATTAAAGTGGTTTGTGGTAAACACTCAAATATGGTGGAGAATTAAGTAGAATTAAAATGGTAAAATAAGAAATAACCTACTCGAAATAGGGCAATGTATTCTTTCAAATGTTTTCAAGCAGCAAAAGACTGTAAATGATCTCCAGACCTGTCAAACTCACTTCTGCACCTGTAGTGGAGACTCTACTATAAATCAGGAGACCTGTTATGGGTGCCTCTGTGTCACGATCTTGCTTCAGAATGCAACAAACAAACTGCCCAATATCAGAGAGGTCTAGACAGCAAAGCTCTTTTTTTCCATGTTCCATTCTCAGGTAGACAGTTTATTTGCCTCAGCCCAGCTGATGATTTCAGTCAGCTCAAATGATTATGAAGAATATGCAAAGGAATTATTATTATTATTATTATTAGGCATAATTATGTAAATAGTGCATCGAAGTTGGAAGGCTGGGAGTTGGGAGAACATTAACAGCTTTTTAAAGAGGTCTGTGATGCATTTATTTGTCTGTGTGTGTGTGTGTGTGTGTCAGGAGGATCTCCGTCGCCGTAAAGAGGAGGAGGGTCGGCAGCTGGACCTGAACGCATCACTCAGACTCAGGAAGCTCTCCCAGCATCCCCACATCGGCATCGACAACCCCACATTCCTGCAAGACTCATACACACCGCAGCAGCCAGCACTCGGCAGCCAGCACACACACGCTTTGCTGGGTAAAACACACACACACACACAGATGAGAGTGATACTCCAGATGTTGGAGGGGGTGGGGGGAGGCATAAAGAAGTAGAGGTGAGAAAGATGTTAAAACGTAAAAGATAATTAAAATTTTTAAAAAGGGGGGAAGAAGAGGAAAAATAAGGTGGGGGGGGAAGCTGTCTGGGAGAGAAAGGAATGTAAGAAAGACATCAGGGAGGGAATTCCTCAGGGAGGGAGAAAGGACATGAGTGGCTCTTGAGGGCGACTTAATTAAAACTTTGTAGGGGTGGTAATGTTGACACACACACCATTACACAAACAGGAACACACGATGTAGAACAAAATGCTTGACTAGGAAATGAGATGCAGTCTCTCACGCATGTTAATCTGAAGCTGGGACAAACAGACTGTCTCCTGCCATCATATAATACTGAAGTAAAGTGCTCCTTTTAGACCTCTTGTTTTTGCTTTTATGGAGGCTGATATGTAAAAGTCAGTGGTTATTCATGTGAATGCATGTGTTTTTCTTGCAGAGTTGGAGGAGTTGCTGCTGTCACTGAAGCAGGTCCGGGGCTGCCTTACCGACCAGCAGAGTCAGAATGACATAGAGCTGGTTCTTGCACTACTAAACAAGGTAATATAGAGGGAATTAGACGGACAGGGCTCAGTATGTGATTGGGAAATTTCTCCAGACTCTCTGACCTTCGAGGTAAAAGGGATTCACAAAGACGAGGCAGCGTCGTCACCACTGTCTAGGGCCGGAGCATCCGTGACAGCAGGGGCCTCACAAGGTTCCGACAGTTGGAATGAAGGCTTCAGTATGGGAGACGAGGCTGGAGGCTATAGATACACTAGACAAATCTTTTTGGAGCTGAAGCTACTGATGGGCTAGCTTTTATACCGTTATTAAATATTCTTAAGTTGGATATTCTTATGCCCGAAGCCAACAAATAATTCTGTTTTTCCTGGAACATTGTGCCCCTTTTCAGGGTCAAAAAGCCTTGAATGGCCCTTTCAGAAACATTCTGTGTATTTCAAGTAAAGGACCCTAGTTTCGGTTCTGGTTCCTGTCCTGTAGTGGAATTTAAAGTACTGAATATTGGTTTGCTTAAGCTCCAGCGTCTGATTGGTTATAAGAGAAACACAAGTTTTTAGCAAACACAGCAAGAACAGTATTATTGTAGCAGTGTTGTCTGGTACAGTTGTCTTTTAGGCTTCCAGAAGGGATTGTTAACTATACAAATATGACACCAATAAACACAAAGCTGCTATTTCAAGTTTTGGCTTTCTGTCCAAACACGAGCTGGTCTTACTCAAGAATACTTTTGCTCTCCAGGTTACTGTGTAGCATTACAGTTAAGAAGCCATCATTGTGTCACCTGTAACCGTCTTTGTGGTCACTGATTTTAAATGGAATTTTAGTAGAGCTGCCACAATTAGTCGTCTGATTGACTATTTGATTACCAAAAATCTATTGGCAACTATTGTGATAATTGGGCTCTACATTTTAGCTGATCACACATTGCAGCTGCTGTCATGAACCTATATTCAGGTTTGTTTTGTTAGACAAAGTGGCAACGTCTCAGTGCAGCAGTGCAGGAATTACCGTTGGTCAACAGGTAGCATTTACAAGCTCAGATCAGTTCACTGATTATGGTGCTTGTTCAGTTGTCTGACAACAGAAATGCAAAAACAACTTCATTATGAGTTGGGCTGTACTGAATCACAGTGTGAGTGATCACGTGGAGCAGGTACCTTGCTGAGAAGCACAGCAAAGAAGTAAACCTGCCTTAACTTTTCCCACAACATAATGCAAGATGTTTTGTCAATGCACTGCTTTGTCCAATTACACAGATGAAAACACACATCTCTGGTAGATTACTTCTTTATAGTAACTGCACAATTGTACTTTTTACATTGCGGTCATTGTGACAGTGGATAACAGAATTTCTTGAGAAATCCTTCCTTTAAGCATTTTCAACCACTGTTCAGTGACTATGGATCTATTACTCAGATCAGCCTTCCTGGTTCATATTTCATCATTTTACTGTGCCTGATGGCTGTGAGGCAAGATGTTGTTGTTTGCCGAACAAAAAAGGATGAAAGAAGATTAATAATTAAAAATGATCCTAGTATGGACACAAACAGTTTCAGCATTTTCATTCATTTCTGTCCTAATTGGAGATACACTGATCTATAAACGAATACAAACTGATTGCAAACTCCAAACTGTGTATGCAACTACACAACTGTATTAATTCTGTGATGGTAGTTGTACAGTCACGGTCAAGCCATGATTCTTTTTAGTCTCACTCTGTTGTATCTATTGAATTTTCAGTTTCAGTTTGATTAGCAGCAAGTGAAGTAGCAGCATTTCTTTGTTCAGTCATTATTGGCCAGTTAGCAGTGCTTGTCCTGACTATACTGTTCTTCTGTTTATTTCCAAAAGACCTTAGATAGACAGAGAAAGACCTTGTAGACACTTGCAGTTCAAAAACAGATGGAAATGGAAAAGCTTTCACAAATGCTGTATAAACTGAAACAGTCAGTAATAGTATAGTATTATATTTTATTGCACTTTGATTTCACTTGTAAATGTAAATACAGGTATAGTGAAGTGAAAGGAGAAAGTGCTTTGAGTGGAATGTGACAGAACATTGGTGTCTCTTTGTTCCCCTGTAGTCTGACTTCCAGTCAGCACTGAAGATCCATAATGCGGTGGCCTCCAGCATGCACCGACCCTCTCCTCCCTACCCACACACACAGCAGGCACTTCCGCTGGCCATGGAGGTAATATATACGCTTATCCAAATGAGCTTTATTTAAAATAAATGTTGACGTTCATCTGACAGAAGGCTAACACAGTCACACACACACACAGTGACAGTCCAGGTCAGTGGGTGTCTAATAACGGGCTTAGAGACAGAGCAGCTCTGTTCAGCATCAATTAGAGCTGAAACACCAGTGCTTACACTGCATCTACATACACACACTTTTGCATATACACACATACAGGCTTTCCTGCCAACTCTTTTATTCTGTGATCATATTTTTAAACAACTGCCTGTTTAACGCATGATACCAAGGTCAGTTGTAGCTCAGACTTTATTTAATTCATCAAAAAGAATGATTTTACTTTTACTAATTTGTAAAGCAAAGAAGAGAATTTAACTCTAAGTTAGATTGTTCTTTAGTTAGTTAGTATGATCAATGCTGCAATTATGTTTCTGCCCCAGTGTTGAGTTGGCTAGCTGTAAGAGCTATTCATGGCTCACTTCAGTGGAATCTCATTAAAGAGCAGCACATTATTTCTGCTCCATGTTGGCCTCTCTGCCCCCTGCCCTGCATTTGGCTGCTCGGTACTGTATTCCCAGAAACATGTTCTTTTGTCTTTGTTGATACAGTGGAGTGAAGAAATGGTACAAATACTCGCAAAGTACTGAAAATACCTTCACACAGCTCAACTCTAGCTCATTGGCAGACTGAAACAACTTTAAATACTTTTTAGAGCGTAGATTGTTCCTGACACTTTTTTCTATGCCTTTCAAATACATTTCCATCATGTTGTCATCATCATCCTTCCTTTCCCTCTGAATCAAGGGTATAAGGATAAAGAGTGTCGTATACAAAATATTGCGATACTTAAGTGTATCAATATTTTCTTACACCCACATATATCATAGCTATGGTAAAACTGCTCATGATGACACCAATGAGGTTTTATGTTGTCATGGTTTCAGGTCAGGAATCTCATCCAGCCAAGTCAGAACAAAGAGGGACTCGAACTACACAGCCTGCTGACAGATACACACATCCAGGTAAACACACACACACACACACACACACACACACACACACACACACAAAGCTGTATTAGCAAATCAACAAAAGAATCCCGTAGTGACTGTCACTGCTCCTATCCTGTATCCGTGTTGTGCATGTGTGTGTGTTTTGCAGTCATTGCTCCTGGCCCATGACAGCATAGCAGAGAGGGAAATGCAGCCTGAGCCTCTGCCTGACCAAGGAGAAACACTGACCCAGTGGGGAGGGGAGACTGTCAAGATAGTTCGCATAGAGAAGGCCCAAGACATACCTCTGGTAAGACCAACACTCACTCACTCAAAATCAAGGAGAAGGCCACTACATACAGAGCTGACATCCTGTTGCCCCCAGGTGCTCCAGTTTCCTCCCACAGTCAGGTTAGGTTAATTGGGGTGAATGTGTGAAAGGTAGTTTGTCTATATATAGACATACTGCCCCTCTGTGACCCTGTACTGGAAAAGCGGGTATAGACAGTTGACATGATACAGGATAAAAAGAAGCTCAGCTGAAATAAATGAAATAAATAAATGCTGTTGGAAAATAGTTGCAGCTACAAAGGAAACTCAAGCATTTTGTTCCATCACTTGAAACACATTATCTCATACAGTGCATGGCCCCGACGATCGATAAAGTATTTCTGATTCTGATTCTGAGAAAACATGACAGAAACGCACTAAATGAAATTCACATTTCACACAGATGTGTAAGTCCTTTACAGTCCTTTACTGCCCCAATCAACAACTATAGGCTTAGAAACTTTAGCACTGCAGTGGCTAAAGCAGGATAAAAAAAATGAATCTTCAGCAAAGCACTTGTGTTTTCTTCCCTGGGGGCCAGTGTCCATGTTTGCCCATCATTCCACTGCCTTCCTGTGTGTGTTCTGTAGGGGGCGACCGTTCGTAATGAAATGGACAGTGTCGTGATCAGTCGTATCGTTCGAGGGGGAGCAGCTGAACGGAGTGGACTCTTATCAGAAGGAGATGAAATACTGGAGATAAATGGCATCGAGATCAGAGGAAAAGATGTCAACCAAGTCTTTGATATTCTTGTAAGTATATCCACATGCTCGTAGTTCACACAGCTCTTTGATGGAGTGATAAATAAATATATATAAAAATAGCCTTTCTATAGATATTTTACTGTCCAACATGTCACTCATTTGTGATTTGTGTCAGGACTTTTTCAACATTTTTGATGGCAGTATTCACTAATGCTCTTATTACACAGAGCGCAACAGCAAAAGAGCAAAAGGACCATGGTCTTAAATACAAAGTTTAAATAATAGTCACTACAGTCCAGGTTATGGCAATAAATAAATAAATAAAATAAAATGTGCTTTCCTCTTTCTCTCTTTTGTATCTGTGTGTGTGTGTGTGTGTGTGTGTGTGTGTGTGTGTGTGTGTCAGGCGGACATGCACGGCCTCCTGACCTTTGTGCTCATTCCCAGCACTCAGAGCAAACCTCCTCCTGTCAAAGAGAATGTGGTGAGTTCAGTGTCGGACCAAACTTTCCATCAGAGAATGGATTAAAAATGTTGCTGACAAAAATGGGGTCTTGATTTTTTTTTTGGTCTCCTTTCTCTCCTGCAGGTCCACGTGAAGGCACATTTCGACTACGACCCGTCAGATGACCCCTACGTGCCTTGCAGAGAGCTGGGCTTGTCCTTCCAGAAAGGAGATATTCTCCACATCATCAGTCAGGCAGACCCTAACTGGTGGCAGGCCTACAGGGACGGAGATGAGGATAACCAGCCACTAGCTGGACTGGTACCAGGTCTGTCTGTCTGTCTGTCTGTCTGTCTGTCTGTCTGTCTGTCTGTCTGTCTGTCTGTCTGTCTGCCTGGAGCCTGTACCACTACACTGTATAAACTAAACTTGTGTTGTGAATGCTCTTTGTTTTCTCTCATATTCTCTATTTTCTTCCACAGGGAAGAGTTTCCAGCAGCAAAGGGAAGCCATGAAACAGACCATAGAAGAAGACAAGGAGCCTGAGAAGTCTGGTCAGTTCCTCTATGACACTATAACCTGGTGACTGTGTAACTAGTAGTTTATAGTTTATGATAGCATATTTTATAGTTGTATTTATTTGATGATTGTGTAAATGTACAGAGGGACTACAGGAAATATAATAAATTGAGGGAAATTGTGAGGGGGTCATTTTTTCCCAATTAGCTTTAACTTAGAGCAACCCATAAGCCACCACCACACATACATATAAACATTCCAAGCACAAGATGACAAATCAAATCACTGATTGAGTACAATGTGTGTTACTATAGAGTAAAGGCTGTCTTTACATGATTGTTTACAGGGAAGCTGTGGTGTGCGAAGAAGAACAAGAGGAAGAGAAAGAAGGTGCTGTACAACGCTCACAGGAATGATGGTATGACCTGTTTGTCTTTCCTTAGCTGGAGCTCAACTCTGGTGTATATAGACTGCTGGTAGTGTAGTCAGGTGTCTGCGTGATCACCAACTGTAAGGAAAAAGATGGAATTAGAGATAAATGTGTATTATCTCTCCAAACCATATTATAGTTCATATTTTAGTGTCATCTTAAATTTTGGATAGTTGTTAAATGATCAAATAATGAATTTGTCATAGGTATCTCATGTTTGTGATCATTTCCTTGCTTTGTACATTCCAGCCTTTTCTCTTTCCTGTCATGTTTTGAAATCCTCTCTTTCTCCCTCTAACCAGTTTATCCCCATTATAACCTTGTTTCTTTCTTTCCATCGATCCAGATGTTGACAATGAGGAGATCCTCACCTACGAGGAGATGGCTTTGTACCACCAGCCGGCCAATAGGAAGCGGCCGATTGCACTGATTGGTCCAACCAGCTGCGGGCAGGTAGAGCTTAGACAGAGACTGCTCAACAACCAACCAGAGCGCTTCGCTGGAGCTGTCCCTCGTAAGACTTGTACCGACACACGCACTATACACATGCTTCTGTGTTTGTGTGTAGTAACCTCTGTGTGTGCGTGTTGCAGACACCACGCGGAGCCGTCGAGAAGGCGAGCTGAGTGGCCGAGATTACCACTTTGTGTCTCGTCAGACCTTTGAGGCAGAGCTGGCAGCAGGTAAGATTTTATGTCACTGAATTCGTCTCTCAGTGTCAGTTGTTTTTTTGATGAATTCCAGATCCATCAAAGGTCCACATGTAGCATTTTTCCATACACATCTGCTGGCTTAGCTCGACTCGGTTTGGCTCAGTGCACCAGCCCAGCGCGGCAGGGATTTTAATCTCCATTACAACAGGACTACCCGCTTGAATGTGTGTCTGTAAGGCAGGGAGAGCTCAAGATTGAATTAAGAGAGAGACTAGGAGAACAAAGCAGTGAATCTAATAAATAAAATGTAATTTGCTGATTGTTTCACAGCAGTTAGTTCTAAAGCACAGAGAAACACGGCCACCTTCCTCCCTGCAGCATGAAGACTTGTTTTTTTGAAGACAAGCTGCTGACTAAGTTCTGCTCCGTTGATAAACATTTAATTTCCTACAAATTCTTCTGAACTCAGTGTAGTATATACACAACTGTGCCGCTGGCCTGTGCCTTATCAACTTCCGATCATGCCTTGTATCATTAGAATACAATTTAAAATGATTTCTCTATCAATAACAAAAACAGTAATCCAGGGATTTTTGTGTGTTACATTCATGGTTACAGTGCACACAGGAACTGCTAATGGCAAATACAGCAGAAGCTTTTCCATGGTGTGGATAAAACAAATGTAAGCTGATAAAACAGGACTCGCATTAACCCATTATTGTAGTTGGAAGCAGACTTGAACACAAACTAACCAACCACAGGATTCTATGACAGCAGATTTTAAAAGCTAAACCACTAATAAATCATCAGCTGAACGTGAAGTCTATTCAGGAAGCAGTCTTATTATTGACCTGCATAAGCTATCCAGATATTTATGCAAATTGTTTGGTAACATATATGTATGCAAATAGGTATTTTTCCCTGATTAATAGGTCAAAGCTGCTGTGCTTGTATCCTACTCTGTGTACTCTGTCAGTTCATAAAGTCCATTAAAAAATGTGTAACAGCGATCCCACAGTAATAAACCCTGAATCACTGGTGTACAAGATTCCTCCTGTTCCTCCTCTCTCTACTTATTAGTCATTATTCATAACATGACAATTATTTGCAGTTTAATAATACTAATCATGCCTAGAATCAGTTATTTCCTCATAAAGAACATAAATATAGCCAGTAGCAGTATTAAAATGCTGCATAAACTTCAGTCAGTCACCACAGTCTGATTTCCCTGTGTGGGTTTTGGTGATGATCCAATCAATGAGTGAGCTGTCCGTCTGTACAACTTCATGTTTACTCCTCTTGGTTTGTTTGTAACTGTCTGTGTGAACAAGGATCATACCAGAACTAAAATGCAACAATGTATCATTTTCCCTTGGTCCTGAACAAATAAACCAAAATACATGTGTGAATTGTTTGAATACACCGTCGTACACCATCACTAACGGTGCTAGGGCTCCGAATGTTTTATCTCCTTAGCGCACTGACTGTCTCCCCTCTCCATTTATCTACACATTTAGGTTGGATACAAAGTTACAGACACTGGTTATTTGTGGAAGACTCTTAGACTTGTGGACTTTTTAGAAACTATTTCAAATGTTTATGTATGGTACCATCAAGCCTGAAACAAAGCAACAATAATGGCTTGCCTTGCTAAGACATGTAGTGACAGTATCATTAGCTTGTAACTGAAGCAGAACCAGCCCAGGCTGCAAAGGCTTAAGTATAATTTCCAGACTGGAATGAGAAAATGAAATGTTACAACATTACCAGTCCTTCTTGGTCAACATCTAGTGCTATAAAAATAGCAAAACTAAGCCAAAGTAATACACAGACTTCTCGTGTGGCTTCTCCCAGTGTGACGAAATGATATCATGTTAACACTTGAAACCAGTGTAACATCTTCGCCCCGTGTTCTTCCTCAGGAAAGCTGATCGAGTCTGGTGACTTTGAGAAGAACCTGTACGGGACGAGTACAGACTCTGTGAGACAGGTCATCAACACTGGAAAAATCTGTGTGCTCTGTCTGCACACACAGGTTGGTACACACACACACACACACACACACACACACAGTGAGTGGACACAGTGTCTTTCCACTACAGAACATTGGTTAAAAAGTTGAATCCTAATGTATTTATGTGTGTGTGTGTGTGTGTGTGTGTGTGTGTGTGTGTGTGTGCGCAGGCTTTAAAGGTGCTGAGAAGTTCAGACTTGAAGCCTTACATCATCTTTATAGCTCCGCCCTCCCAGGAGAGACTCCGAGCCCTATTGGCTAAAGACAACAAAAACCCCAAGGTTCCTGTTCAACTGTCTACACTGTCTGTTTACACTCAGTCAAAGATAAATACCACTGCTGTTTGCCTCAATAATAATGTGTGTGTTTTGTGTGTGTGTGTGTGTGTGTGTTGTGGATAGCCGGAGGAGCTGCGCGATATCATCGAGAAAGCCCGGGAGATGGAGCAGAGCTGCGGTCACCTGTTCGACGCCGTCATTGTCAACCTGGACCAGGACAAAGCCTACAACGAGCTGCTACGACTCATCAACAAACTGGACACTGAGCCCCAGTGGGTGCCCTGCTCCTGGCTGCGCTGACAACACACACACACACACACACACACACACACACACACACACACACCAGTCATAGAGTAGACAATGGAGTACACATTTAACTAACTGGAACATGAAATGCTGTGTGACAATTACAGCAGAGTATTAGAGCCACTGTTAGGGGAAAACTAGTCTGAGTCACAATGTTATGAGAGAAAATGGAATTTTATGAGAAAACGAAGCGAAGAAAAAATAATGCTAAAAACATAATGGTACAAGATTGTAATTTTATGAGAAAACATCATGATATAATGAGATAAATTCCTATTTTAGTAGTACAACCATAATATTACAAAATAATTTTATGAGGAAAGGTCATACTATTGTGAAAATTAGTGAAGAATACCTTTTACAAAAAGACATGTCATAATATTACAAAATAAAGTTCTGATTTCACCTGGAAAAAAGTAATAATATTATATAATCATCATAATATTGCAGGGAAATGTGGTTATTGTGGGAACAAAGTGCTGTGTGTTATGATAAATTGAATTGATTAGTACATCCTGACAGTCTTTATATTGATCCTGACTCACTGAGCTTCCACGCAGAGCATAATGTCCACTCAGCGTTCTGGCTGCCTGCCATAAAGCCCACTGGACTACATTCTGATGCCATGAACATGTGTTCTGTGTGCTCTGTGGTCCAGCAGCTGTCTCTAGCACATCCAGCTGTGGACTGTATGCATCACCTAATTGGTTTCATGATATTGGGGTATTGATGAAAGCTATAACCTCAGGTCATCAATATTCCCTCATTTGACACAGCAAAGCTAACTACTTTCCATTTTAAAACTTAATTCTTGAAATATATTTGTAGTTGTAAAATGACAGTATTATCCCGTAATTGTAGGACTTTTTTTTTTTGTAACTCTCTGACTTAATTCTGTTTGTTCTCAAAATTACCACCTTGTTATAATACTTAAATATTACACATTTTCTGATGGTAAAGTAAAGTAGTGTAGTAAAAAATGTAGCTTTATCTTGAAGTATTTAAACTTTTAACTCGTCCAACTACAACTTACAGTATTTGGACAGCTTCTACAATAACATGGCATTTTCTCATGAAACTATGACTTAATTGTACGTCTGTAATCCCAACATTTATTTTATCTTCAGAATAAATTCTGGTAATACGACTTTACTCCCCATGTATCTCATTAATACACTAATTCTGTTTTTATTCATAAAACTGCAACTGTAACTGCAACGTTAGTTCTTCTCATAAAATTCCAGCTTTATTCTTCGAGTACTGTGACATTTTGTCTGGATATCTCATCTGCCATTGACCCTAATACTCTGCTGTAGTGCGGAGGAGAGACACTGAGCACACTATAAGCATCTTCTAGAATGTATTGACCTGGTGGCACTGGTAATGAGAAATACATACAATTGAAAGTTTTTGTCTGTTGAGGAAACCCTCAACAGACTGATGTTGTGCCTAACTGGTCCATAATGTTTTTATTCAGCAGTGACATTTATATGACGCTGATCTCTTTCTTATCACCACAGTTCTTAGTGAGACCAAAATATGGACCTGGAAAACACTTTTTCTTTTTTTTATCTTTTACTTTAAAAGTTCCTTCTCAGAAATATGGGGCCTCATTCCTGATGACTTTATCCTGTGATCATTTCAACCATTATGATTAAATATTTAAATTAAGACAGTCAATTATTTTATTATTATTTGAACTTTTTTTGCTGTACCGAGAATCAGAAAACGTGTGCACATGAGGCCCCTGGTGAGGAGTAAATGTGAAAATCACACACACACACACACACACATCAAGTACAAATCCACACTGGGCCACCGCTTTTATTGCTATGAAGAACACTCACTAACACGCATTGTGTACACCACAACAGTGCATTAGATACTGACTGCCTCTGTACTGGGGAGCCTTCTGAACCCTGACTGACTGACTGACTGACTGACGGACGGCTGGTTTCTCACCAGTACTGTACACTATTGCAATAAACACTAAAATAAAGGACACAGCACTTCCTGGCAGACTTTAATTTTCTGACTGACGTATGACAGACTTATCTTGTCGGCCGACTCTTTCTGTCCCGTCTGATCACATTTGAGTAGAAATGAGCCTGAGGGGTGACGAAAAACCTGTAAGTTGTAGTTTTTAGCCGTGTTCCTGATCAGCACACAATGCTGTGTTTATTATTATATATTTAGTGTGCGTTTGTGTGAGTGGACGTATGCGTGCGTGTGTGCGCCTGTCTTTGAAGACGGTGAAGTATTATTGTGACCCGAAGTAGACCTGACACCATATCACTGTTATCACTGGGTAGAGCATTTATATATTTGTAATAATAAAAATAGATTTATGAAGTCCAGAAAGCACCAATAGGATTGCAGGTTTTGCCTCCCTGCCATTGGTCCAGGAGGAAGAGGTGGGTGTGGCTAAGTGGAATTAATTGTATTGAATGTAAAGTTTATTGATACCACTTCTTGTTTATCAGACATCACTTCTTCCTGAGAAAATCTGCTTTTTGTATGAACATTCACAATGAATAAATAAATAGATGATTGATAGAAAATGACGACTGATTTCTTTGTGTAAAGGTTTCTTCAAATGCATTTTTTCTCCAAAAAAAAAACCTAAAGTAACTCAAATAACTGAAAGACTCTAGAAAGTTTAATGGACTCCACATATTATTTGTCAATGAAGGTCTTTGTATCAAGTATAACACACACACACACACACACACACATACACACTAGAGGACCAGCTCAACAATTCACAACACTACAACAGCCTTGAGAATGGCATCACTTTATGTAATGTGTCTCTTAGTGGGAAATAAGTAAACCCTTTCAAAAACTACATTTTACAGCAGCACCATAAGGCTGATCACTCCTGTACCTGTAATGAGGGATAGGGTGTGTAGTAACACAAAGGAGCCACAAGGTGGCACTGTTCTCTGGATTATTAATGCCATGTGTGGTCTTTGAAGTGGAACAATGTCCACTGCCATGCTGTACTCTCCCACACCCACCAGCAGCAACCAGAGCTCTGTTCCTACAAGTATCTGACTTTGCTTGGAGGAAACAGACCACCAGGTTCCGAGGTGCTGCTTTTATTTAGCAACTCTTGTGTCGGCTACATGTTAGGTCTGGTTCTGGACATGAAGGTGGTAAACCTGCCCGTTTCCTGTCTGATCATGCAAAATCTAAAGCACACACTCTGTAATCGAGCAGACTCTTCCAAGGAAATGACACATTTCTACAGGTCTGATCAACCCTCCACCCTTCACTCCCCCACATGACTGCACTGAGCTCAGCATCACAACACCTCCCTCCACTTATTTCCCCATTAGATTCCTCAGTAAAGGTCAGTACACTTGGACTGGACCAGAGGAGCATGTTCACTGAATGTTTCACTTCACAAGGTGACATAAAAAGTTCAGGACTTAATAAAAAAGTTCAATCGTCACAGAACAATACCTACATTACATTACATTGTAATTACATTACAACTTTATCATCTTTACTAGCTGGGTGTTTTGGTGGAAGTTCTTCATTTATTTCATTTTATGCCATCAGTTAGTGCTACTTTGCATGTGGCCTTGGTGTGCTTTTGATCTGAGCTCATCTTTGGTTTCCTTTTCAACCTGTTTGAACAGCAGTCAGAGAGTCTCAGGCAGAGCAAGAGGTTAAACCCCAACCTATGTGTGCTTTTGCTTAAAGGGAGAATTCACTTTAAAAGAAGAAAAGAAGAAACACACAATAGTGTTGGATACAAATCTGGACAAACACTCACTTGGGTACATGTTAAAGTAGTTTTTGTTATTAATATTATAGATCTAGTATTCATGTGGACTATATCATTTTATGAGAGGAAATCTTATGTATTTAGTTGTTTTATTTCCTGTCCCTATGATAAAGTCTACTTTTTATCATATTCCTGTCTTTCCTACTCAGACCTCTAGACTGCAGTTTATTTCATATTTTCTAAATAATATTTTAGTAAAATGTCAGGATGCAAACAAAGAGCAATCCAGCAGAGATACTGCCACATTGCAAAAAAAACAACAAAAAAACAAAAAACCCAAAAGATTAATTAACTGACCTGGGTTGATATGCATTACATAATGTACATTCTTGTTTATATTAGTACAATCTCAAAGGAAAGAAAGCTAAAGGACTGCAGTTTATCATCAGTATTATTGTATTATGATTATTTCCCTTTATTTCAATATGGGATGAATAAGATGAATAATATTCATAAAGGCTGATTAAACAGGCCACTCAGTTTTCATCTAAGAAGTAAATGTACTTTAGAATCCAATTAAGACTAAAAAAGTCTTACATGACATTAAGAGACATGGGATTATATTTTAGGTTATTTTAGGCTCATTTATCGTGACAAGAAGATATCTGATTGGACAGGTTTTTATACATATATATATATATATATATATATATATATATATATATATATATATATATATAT
>JAGRRF010012892.1:3472050-3514277 GCA_019097615.1 Morone chrysops | reverse complement strand
CGACTGATTGACTCGGTGGATTTATGATTGCTTGCTTATTGATAAGCGGACTCGGAAGCCGTTGGAGCGAACATGGATGTGACTCTGTCCGAGTTGCTGGCCACTTTCATGGAGACCCCGCTGGTGTTGTGGGTGAGTGGGAGCCGCACGCGCACACACAGTTGTGAAGATGCACGCGAGTTGGTGACCTCTGCCTCTGCTTTACTTTCTCTCTCTGCTCGGGTACATTGTCTACAACAGCTAACTATCAGAAACCAACAGCACTGAGCTCTAATGTGCCGTGCTGCAGTAGTCAAGCACTATTAACCCACTGAATGACCCCTGACACTGTTACCCTGTTACCCTGTTACCCTGCAGTGGTAGGACACCGGGGTTTTTCAGTGTAAAAGCCTCAGGTTAAGTGATCCGTTGAGAGATTTACGAGTGTGTCTGGGACTTTCCAAATGTAGGTCTCAGAGTAAGTACCAAAAAGTTCATCCTCTGTTTCTTCTGCTCCACCGGTCACAGCTGCAGTCCTCTGGTTGCTGCTGTTTCCTCACCATCATCATCTTTTGTCATTAAAATGTTGTTGAACACAAGAATTTCCTCCAGTCAGTCGACCCTCAGTGCTCATTGTTTGGGTGATTTTAGCTGTCTGGTTGATGTGGAGGGGTGGCTGTGTTAAAAGCTGTCACTTATCTTACCAGCACTGCAGCTGATTTCTCTAATCGAGTAAAGCTTTAAGTAAATAATTGGTTAACACAAAGCCAGAGTAAAGCAACATCCTTTAACCCAGTGGTTCTCAACCTTTTTGCTGTCAGGGACCCCCACATTGATACACATCAGAGCACAGACTCCTGTTGGATAAGATGTCGTCTCAGGGACCAGAGTCTCAGAGTCTGAGTTATTAGTAACTGTTTGTACTGTAGATTGGCAGATTAACAGTGAAGTAACTCTCTCATTGGACTAACCTTTACTCAATTAAATAATAGTGAAATATAAATCATCATCAGAAATTGCGTTAGTGTACTACAAGCAGATTTATTGATAATAATGATACAGTGTTTTTTCTATAAAGTTAAAGATGCTGCAGCACCTTGAAAGATGAGTCCCCCAGTAGACTTTGTTACAAATACCAGTGTCTTCAGAGTTGGGCTGGGTCCCAGTGTGGTCTTCTTGCTGCCCAGTATGGGCCCTCAGCCTCCACTATGACAAGCAGCAGAGCAGTCAGCAGCTTATTAACTTCTTGGTACCTCCGGTGTCCCTGTGACCTCACATCCTGTTGACCTGACCGGTCAACCAGCGATTGTTCCCCTCTTTGTTGGACACAGACAAACACAATTAACACAGCCACACAGTTGAAAGGCTGCACAGGACACCTTTCACCACACTGCTGGCTTTCTGTTTGCCATTCTCCTCTTTATTTATTTGCACATCCAAAGTTGGAGAAATAGTTTTTTGGAGCAGAATGCTGCTGGTACAATCTCTGAACCAGATTTCAGGATAAGTCTGGGTGGAGAATATGAAAGCGTGGCGCTTGCCTTCAGCAAGGCCCTTAATCCCCAACTGCTCCAGTGGAGTTGCTCTGTGGCCAGCAGATCAGACTGTGGTTGTACTGGGAAGCTTCCAGCTGTGTCACTGTGTGAGTGTGAGCAGGGCGTTCCCAAAAGAGAGAGCACTACTCTCAGCAAACCCCCCAAAGATACACTTTTTGAAAACAATGAATTGTGCTGTATAAGTCTCTTCCAAGTCTTTTTAGTACGCAGTGTCCTCTTTGTACTGTCCCTCTGCAGCGGCTCAGCACGGGAGAGGACTTTGATTCTAGAAAGACTAACTTTGGAAGATACCCAGTTGCCTTAAGATGATTTAGAAATGTTGATTGAACACTCAGCAGAAAGCCAACCAGCATAAACTTGAAAGGGAAACTGAAGCGTGTGTATATTTCTACTTGCAATGTAGCTGACCTCTCTTTCTGCCTCTAGGTGCGGACGCTGGGTCCACTGGGTTCAAGCGATGATGTGGGCTCCGAGGAGCGGGTCAACATGTTCATGGAGCTGGTGGACGGCGTTTTCCTGCACAAGATCATGACACACATGTAGGTAGCACCCTGCAGACTGAGAGCTTCAGCTTTTATTTGCATGAGTCAGTGAAAACAGTTCTTTTGGTGTGTGTTTCTGTGTGCCTGGACTGGGTATATGAGCGCTATGTGAGTTAATCCAGTGTTTCCGGTGTGTGTCAGTGTAAGTGTGTCTGTGTCGACCACATCCTGACTCGCTGGTTTCAGGTTGTAAACGTCGCAGCCAGATGTGCTGCTGGAGCCTGCATCAAGAAGTGCAGCAGAGTGTGAGGGAGAGCAGGAGTTTGATCATTAGCTGTCTCTTCAGTGGTGAGCTGCTGGTAACTATGGTGCAACAGTCCTCCACAGATTCACTTTATGCACATGTAGTGATTGGACCTCCAGATTCACACTGTATAGATAAGTCTGAAAGTGATGCAACACTGACTGAGAACACACAGTGCAGGATGCACATTTCAGACAGCAGGATATGGTTTGATAAGGTTGTTCATAGACTAATACTAATAACTTCTTATGCAACGAGTATGTGGTGGCAGTATCAAGGTTTTAATGGTGCTTATTCTATATATGTTTTACTTACTGTCAACAAATCCCATGAAACGATTAATATTATCCGACTGCCCTAACCTCAGCCCCATGCCCAGTTATGAGATTGCCACGGTATGATAACTATTATTATTATTATCATCAGTTACAGTGACCCTTAAAGGAACGTAAACAGAAGGAGTTTATGGTGATTTCACAAAACATTATGTCCTATAATTGTTTTAAAACTATAATTAAATGAAATAATACAATAGAATTCAGTATTTTTTTGAAAATACTGATGCGGTGGGTAGAATTCAGTGCTGTAGATAAGCATACACAGTTTAAGAATTGTAATTTTTACACCATGCAGCTATAAATTCATCAGATCAACGTGTTAATTTGTCCAGTTCTTTGATTTAGGACCAAATAACTGATGACATTCCCTTCAGCATCAGCTGCACTTAGTGCCAGCTGCCAATTAGCAAATGTTGGCATGCTAACATCCTAAACTAAGATGGTGGAAAACATCATACCTGCTCAATATCAGCATGTTAGCACGCTGAAGTTAATGTTTAGCTCAGAGTACAGTCTCTCACAGCCACTAACATGGTTGGAGGTGGAGTCTTTTTCATTCTTGACTCAACTATTTTTGTCACTTTTCCAACAAATGTTGACTGTCCCCATATTTAAGCAACATCACATGTCCCTACTGTGACAGCCCGTTTCACTGATGTGGTCAGACAACACATCGTCTGAACTCGTCCCGACTGAGCGTAACCCAGCCCGTAGTCTTGTTTCTAAAGGCTCGGTGATTGAATAGAAGAGCTGGGCATTGTAGAGCCCAGCAAGAGGAAATCGTTCACTTGTTGACGACTGTTTTCAGTTGTGGAAAGTGCATCAGTGTGTGTGGGACTGAGTCAAGACTGCAAGACTGTCCCCAATCAGACCACATGTCCATATGTTAGTTATTGTCTTCAGAAACAATGATAATCATGCTATTGTTCTCCACACACTGAATGGAGGCTGGGCTAACTGGGGGGGTAGAGGTTTATGGGAAAGTGGGTTACAGAGGAGGAGGAGGAGGAGGAGGAGGAGGAGGAGGCCAGGATTGAAGAGCCATAGGGAGTATTAAGGGAAAGCCACTCAGAGACAGTTGGTAAATCAGTCAGTCAGAGAACCAGTCAGCTGTTAAATCACCCAATCTGTAAACGTATTATTGTCTGACCTTTCAAACAAATAGATTCTGGGCTGGGGCAGAAATTTGCACTAATATTGAAATGTTATCTGGGCACCTCTTTAATTGAGTGTTTTGATTGATTGGAAATAAACATAGAGTGCTTGTTGCTAATAATTTGCAGTTGAAAGATAGTGGAATAGTGTTAAGATGAGGTGAGGACTTAAGAAAGGTTCAAACCTGAAATGTGAAAGGGTTTGAAGATGTCAGTTGGAGTGTAACCACTGAAGCAGATGAAGTCTTGGTTAAAGAATTCAGTTGTTTCGGCTCCGTTTCAGTGAGCAGAATACGCTTCCCCAGCCAGATGAAAGTCTGTTTTCTTGCCTCTTTATGTTTGGAATAGTTTCCGTTGGAGGTGAATTGAGCTCTGGTATCGGACAGACGTCATGATGTCACAGTAGGTCAGCTAGACAGCGTTACACACCCCCTGTTCACATGCAAATCAGTCTGGCTGACTTGTGTTGATGTGAGCATAAATTCTTCCCCAGCACAATTGCTGTCCTGTACTTGGGGTGTGTGTGTGCAATGATCTTTGTCTCAAATGGCCACAAATAATGTCAGTCTACGTGTGTGTGTGTGTGTGTGTGTGTCTCCATAGTGACCCCAGCCCAACCAATCAGAGGTTGAACAAGAATGTGAACAATGACGTGTCGCTTCGCCTTCACAACCTTACTGTTCTCACCAGACACATCAGGATGTACTACCAGGTATGCACACACACACACACACACACACACACACACACACACACACTACAGCAACATTCATGTGTCATGAAGTCTGAAGTCTTTTTCTTTTTCACACGTGCAAAAAAGTCTTAACCATGTGTAATTGTTGCTCCATATTGGAGGAGTGTCTGGCTGCAGCCTGCAGAATGGGGCAGTGTTCTGTGTCCCAACGTTTCATTCCTCGCACTGTGGTTTGATTGGTTCAACTGTTACATTTTGGGCATGGCTAGACTAGTTGTGAACATAGAGCTTCCATTTGGATAAAACAAAGCTAGACACATCTCCGTTATCTGAGTTAGCAACACTGTCAGAGTGCTGGGAGCGCAGAGCTTTAGACCGCCGTGGGGAGGAGGTTTTCAGGCTTTAGCAACAAGCATCGTCCATCAGATCACTGAGTGTTGAGGCAGAGCAGCCAGAGGGAAAACCAGAAAATATTTTTCCTGTCAATGAAGTTATTGTGATTTTGTACAGTTAAACAGAGAAGCCCAGCACCTGTTCTTCCTACAACCTAATTCTTGTCTCATTTGTGGTCTAATAAACAGTATATTCATCAAATATCCATATCATTAGTTTCGCCAAAATCAGTGAATCAAGTTGTTACGTTTTGTTTTTGTACATTCAGGCCCGAAGTGTAACAGGCGTTATCTGGCATAACCAGCCTGCAGCCACATTCTGTATTACTGAACTGTTCCTTGGTTTGCTCTGTGTGTCTTTCTGTTTGGAGATATAGTTGTTACTGTATCTTCAGCTGATTTACTTTGCCTGGGGGGAGAAAATGTATGAGTGTGTGTGTGTGTGTGTGTGTGTATTCAGTTTGTCTTTTATCGATCATCATTGTCGTGTGTGTGTCTTCTGACGTGTCTATTTCAAATTGGACATTACAAACATGAACCGGCCCTGAATGCAAACACACAACAGCACATTCATATACATCCCTAAACCACATCAGCGGGTTTGTGCGTGTGTGTCACTCATGGCCTGTATTGATGGTGGTACATCACTATGGATCAACCTTGAACTTGCTGGCCAATCATTTTTTAGCCTACTTGCTTGAAGACCAATAATCTGCACTGATCAATACAAGCAGGAAGTAACCCAGTGAGGTCAGATCATATTATGCAAATGTCACACTCAATGTGCATGTATGACTATCCTCTCAAAGCTAATCACAGCCGTTGGTCAGATGCATAAATCCTGTGTGTGCGTGTGTGTGCACGCATAAACTGTGTCTTTTGTATAAATCAGAGATAAGGAGCTCAGATGCAGTTGATTTGGCTGAGCTGCGGTCATGTCCTGCTGACACACACACACACAGTGAGGGGAGTGTTTTGCTTGCTTGCATGGAGTTGTTGGTGTCTTTAGGAAGTGTGCTAATTTGCCTGTCCTCCTCGCATTACCTCGACTTTGCAGGTGTTGCATACTGCTTTTCGAGTGTCTTCTTTTGACACTGTGAAAAACGCCCACACCGCTGACATTTTTTCTCCTCTTTAGTTTAACATCCCACAATCCTGTGCTGCCACTGTCGCGTGCCCAAACAAATACACATGGCCAAATCCCCCTCCCCCTCCTTCTCCCTCTCCCGACACACAAACAGCAACTAGAGGATATACATCGGTTGTGGATGTCGGCCCAATTTTACTCATCGGACCGATGCCGATATGTTAAAAAATGATGGACATCTGCCGATACCGATATTAATGCCGATATATCGTGCATCCCTAACTGTAAAAGTTAAAAGGTAGCATGGACTTGTGAGATGCTAAAGATGATTGGTTGATTGACTGTCTCCCTGACTGTCCTGTGGGTTGTTGCACCTATAGGGACAACTTACACCATCATGTGGCTCCGCACACCTCTGTTTTTAAGTCTGTTTTCTGCATACAATTGTCTGTCCTATTTGCACTGGGGAAAGATGGTATCCTAAGTAAGAAATGTCTTTATGTAAATCATTTTGAGAGGAAACAATCAATCATTGTTGTATAGCACTTTCATACAAACAAAATGTCTGTGTGACTCTCAAATCAAAGCACAACTGACCAGTTTATTCTGGAGCTTTCAAAGCTGAGGAAGACGTGAGATGTGGTTGAAACAGACACAGACCTGCTGCTCTTTTTACAGACAGGGAGAGAGCAGAGGAGAGAGATGAAGACAGCAATGTAACCTGGAAGTTTTGGTAGAGTCCCAACCTTTATGATTCCAATGTCAAAGTTTTGAACCAAGCTTCAAAGTATTTGTTACAGGCCTCATTTCCTGTGGCTCTTTTCATGTAGAAAACAAACCAGAAAAGTTTGTAGTTGTGCTTGTTAAATGTTTGATAGCATGTAGTCCACCAGTAGCACTGACAATATTGGTCAGAAATATCACATGTAGATATAATCCTTCTGCCCTACCACAATTAAACAAAGACTCTCATTATTGTCAAACAGAAAGTGGCTCAGATAATATAGAATCCTTCAGTCTAACATTAATCATGTGTAGCTCATGCAGGCCAGACACAATAAAGACCACATCTGCTGCTGACTGTGTGTGTGTGTGTGTGTGTGTATAGACACCATGAAGTGGGTCATTCTGGGCAGTATGGGGTTAATCTGTCCATGATGGTTAATCTCTAACCACAGTCCAATACCCTGGCCTTAACACACACTCAACCCCACACACACGTGCATGCACACACCTCATAGTCAAACCTCGAGTCAATGAGTTATGAGCTGTAGAATGCGACTTAGTTTAGGATCAGCTGCAAGACCAACACACACACACATCCAGCTGTACATATGGGGCTAGGTGTTTGCTTTCTCCTAATTAGATGATCTCTCAGCAGACCTCCAGACTGTACCAGTGAACCCTCCCAGTCTCCCCAGTGACAAAGCACTAACAGTTTGTGAGTGTGTGTGAGAGAGAGGAGAGGGGGGGTCTGTCACCTCCCTTCTGTTCCCTCTATTAAGACACAGTACACAGTAACCTGATATCACGAGCTCTGAATACTAAGCTTTTTACTCTTTTCACACTGGGTTTTCTGTCCAACTGGTTGGTCAACAAAGATGAACAATTTTAAGACCTGTGTTTGACATTTGTCATTTATTTTCTCACATTTCAGGCTATTGATTAAACAGTTATTGAATACTGAATCGTTTGATAATGATAATGATAATAATAGCTGCTTACTTCTTAAGTAAGTAAGTAAGTTGGCATTGTATGATTAAAGGGAACATCTGAAGATTTGTATTTATAGTAGGGCTCCAGTTAACCTCATTTGCTGATTTCATAATTGATAAATGTGTCAAAATGTTTTGTATTAACTGACAAATTGTTTATTCTATAAAATGTAAAATCTTCAGATTGCTTTTATGTCTGACCAGCTGTCCAGAACCCAAAGATATTAAATGTACGATGATATAAAACAGAAAAAAGCCATAAGATCTTCCTTACTGGAGAAGCTGGAACTGAAATATGTGATATTTTTGCTAGATGAATGACTTAAACAATCAACTGTCAAATTGTTGGTGATTGTATTTCTGTCAATTGACTAATCGATATCGATGTCATAGTAGGGTTGAGTGAGTACTCTAATAAACAATAAATAAATAAAGCAACTTTTATTAAAAAACAACTTAGGTCAATCGCTTTTTTAACTATTCTCCTCAATACTGAGGCTGCTCTGTAACTATTTTTCTAATAAATATAGCAATCAAGCCATATCATTTTCAGGCCTAAATGAACAACTTCCTGTTAGTCCCACCTATGTCCGGTTTAAGCCCTGCCCATCCCGAGTATGGATACAGATAATATTGTTTGTTCTTCAGTTGCCACTGTGCGTAACACTTTTACACATTTACATTATTATATGAGAGTTAATGATGGGTTGTGACACACTGGTGGAGATATGTGATGGATTTGTTTGTTCTGAATGTCGACTGTGTGCTTGTCACGTCACACAAGCACACGATTAACCACATGTTAACCTGTGAAAATAATTACTTTTACAGTAAAACTATTTTTCATGCTAGGGGTAGCAGGGTGTAGAAAGTGAGATAGAGATGTTGCGCTACAGTGAGGGGACCAAATGACGAAGGAATACATTGTTGGATAAAAGGGACACTGTAGCCATTGGTTGGTCATATTACAAATATTTACAGGCTGTCAATGGCAAGCAGTACAACAACCTCTTTTATCACGTCAAAATGAAATATACATGAGTACGAGGAATTTTTTGAAATGTGCTCCAGCTCTGACACAAGTTGCTCTATTGTTGGTGTAAAAAGAAAGAAATCACAATGCAGACATCAGCGACGAGGATGATGTGAAAAGCCTGGAAGGACTTTTTTTTTTTTTCACTCATTCTGTCTGATCACACAGTGTCGGATACTTTGACAGTGTTTGACTGTGACAGCTCTTCACAAGCCTTTAGAAGTGTGAAACTCTTGAGATTTTATTGTTGTGTTGTAACTTAAGCAGAACTCTCACTCTCACTCCCTTTCTCTCGCCCCTTTCCCCGCTCACTTTACCCCTCCTTGGTTACCGTGGGAACTGCAGAACAAAGCCCTGAGCCTATGGGATGTTTTGAACTCCATATCCTCTGGCCTACTTCGTACTCACACACACCCTGGCTGGGTGGATTGTCATATTCAGTGTGTGTGCAGTGTATATATATATATATATATGGACTGTGTGTGTGTGTGTTGACCCTGGTCAAACTGGTTGATTGTGTTTTATTGCCCCAACTAACTGCCAGCCACTGTCAGGAATGACTGCTCTGTGTGTGCGTGTGTGTGTGTGTGTGTGTGTGTGTTGGAGGGGTGAGGCTGGACTGTGAGGTTATTAAAGAGGAGTGTTACCTTTTGATTTCCCCCCAACTTAAGATACTGTGTGTGTGACCGTGCGTGTATGTGGTCATGGCCAGGCCCTTTGACTGGTAGAGAGGAACAACTGGGGGCTCAGAGACTAATGTTCCTAGTGTCAATAGAACAAACCACAAAGAAAAGAAAGGAAAGAAGAGGAGGTTACTATGGAGGAAGGAATGAGCCTTCACTTGTCTCCCTGTCTTTGAAAAGTCTCTCCACCCTCTGAAAACAATTATAAACTAGTCTTTAAGGAACAATTTAGTTAACAATTAATAATCTTGTACAAAGTCCAGTACTACTTTTAATCTATTGTGCAATGAGATTCAACCAACCTGTTTTGACCACTGGTAATATTTTTGGTGCCTTTTGTCTGCCAGTCTGTAGCCTACTTTTCAGATTTCAGTCAAATTAGATGGAGCTGGTGGGCGTTAGGCCACGGGCCAAGGAATAAAGGTCTTGTTTTTGTTGCGGCTTTGCAGATAATGCCACTAAGGGACTGTTTGTAGGACCTATTTGTAGAAACGGGTGATGTTTTTCCTCCTACCTCCCAAACTGTGAGGTATAACAGTAACAATGAGCAGTTGTTCATTCATAGTTTTGATATCTCATGCATTTTCCTCTAACTGGCTGTCAGTGTCTTGTGGGCCTGGTTATAACTGAACAGTCAGGGTCGGGTTACCTTTAATTCTTGAACACGTGCAAGTGCAGCCACTTTTAGATGACAAGCACAGTGATCTTGTAAAATGTGATAGCATTTCAACCACAAGTGACACTGTGGCAATAAGTGTAAATACATCTAAATGAGTCTGATCCACATACTATTTTGACCCTTTCATATTTCAAGAAAAGCCATCCACATTGTTCATGTCTCACCACTATGGATCTAGATTCAGGTTAAAAACTACTTTACTTATTACGATACTATTTTTAACGTACTCAGTGGATTTTGTAGCCTTTGCCGACGTGCTTTTTCCTTAATGTATGATTATTTTTGGGCATTACTTACTAGTCTTTTGTGAAATCTTCCTTTAGCTTTTGTCCTTTGGTGCATTTGGTTACATTAAAAATCCTGTTCAATTGTTTTTTACATCCCAATACAAAGAGCCCCTGGATGGGTCAGGAAACACTGCTGATGTTGGCCCGTAAAAGAGATATTTTATGTGAGTCCATTACCAAAAGGAACTAGTACAGAGCTCATTTGGAGGAGAAGAGAGGGCTTTGAACTTTAAAGTGGTGAGAAAGTTGTGGAACACAGAACCTAGCAGCTGAATCAAAGTCAGATCGGCTGTGAGCCGCCACCATTTTATTGATCTTGGATTAGAAATGTGAGCCCAGTGTGTTAGTGGGCCATGGATTTAGGCTGTGTGTGTGTGTGTGTGTGTGTGTGTGTGTGTGTCTAAATGGGTCATGCAGCAGGCTTTATTGATCCCTTGTCAGTTTTAAATGTTAGATCCTGCTGGTGATGTTGCTGCAGGAGAATCTCTATAGATCTGAGCTATCACTAGTACACACACACACAAACACACAGCGAAAGTCAGAAAGAGAGTGCATTTGGATTAGACATTGACATTCACCTTACTCCGTCTTTGTTTTTAATGTGTGTACACTGACATAGTGTCAAACAGAATCTACACCACAGTTATATTTATAACGCAGGTGCGTAAGTCTATCTGTCTCATCTATAATAAACAACCAGCTAGTTAGCAATGACCTTAACCGTGGCATTAAAGCCATTATCTTTGTTTACGAATGGAAACACCAATTTAAACACACCACAGAGCTCTAAATCAGCTTGCATGTAATAGAGCCCTTTTCTCTGGTATTAAAATTTCATGCTACAACTATTGTGGACAATAACATCATAACTAAAAAGTTTTTAAAAGTGTAAGACAGTTGACCTAAAATGACTTTAGCAGCACAGTGACGTTTGTCTTTGCACTCATTCATGTCTTCCTACATGTTCTGATTTCTTTTGAGTGTTAATAGATGTGAAAGAATCAAAAAACCCTGCACACCATTGACCACTCCTGTCTTAAAGAATGTTAAGTAAGGATTACATGCTGGGTGTTAATAGTTAAAAGGCAAACTTTATAACATAATAGTAATGGACCGGCAGTTATATTGGGCTCTTATTCTGGTTTGCTGCTTGTGCTTTGTCTCTCTTTGACCAATGGAAAGGCGCTTCTGCATGGTTTATTAAAAAAACCATTTAGCTGAGCTGTGCTGTGTTCACAGTTCCCTCTGGTGTTGTTAACATCAGAGTCTTTCACCTCTTTATGTAGTCAAACTGCTATACTGACACATCTATTCTTCCAATATGTGATTCATAAGCCATACTGTGGTTTGTTACTCAGTCTACCCTTTGATAAGGGTATACAGTCATTACATGAGTTTGTAGTGATTTTATATTCATTTATAACACTGACCCATCACTGGTATCTGACCACATCCTGTGCACCCAGCGACCTTGTGGCCAGCTTCTGAGTGGTATGTCATTCCTCTGGGAGCCATCTTTGTAACAGCACATACAGCATCTGTGTTCCACACTGCCCTCCTGCTGTGTAGACTCTGCTGACAAAGTCGTCAGAGCCACACAAACACTCTGACGATGCTGTAAGCTCTCATAGCTTATTCAACAGTGTGTGCATTGTCAAAGCACAGACAATCTTTAGACTATTCCAAAGTGTTATCTGCTCACAGTTAGTCTGTTATAATGCTAATGTTAAGACCAGTTTTCATGCTAAGCTCAAGGCAGCCTAAGTCAGTTATGCTGTGTTTAGTGTAGCTTAGATTGATAAAGGTTGAGCCAGGTCTGACAGTGTAGAGCTGAGTCTGAGTTATCCTAAAATGGATTATTCACATAACAATATGGCGTTTTCGCTGGTGTCCTCAGTGTGATGTTTGGGCCACACATTAGAATTTCTGCTAGCTAGTGGTAAGAATCTAAGAAGAGCAAAGCTGTTTTACTCTTTTTCATTCAATTTTGTATTCTGGTTGAATAAATGAGTATCAGTCAATCGTAGTGATGGAAAATTTCCTCTTACTTGCTCACTGATGTAGTATATTTAGTGTTTAATTAATGGTCATTGACCTTATCTGTACGGCAGCATATTGCTGCCTCAACAGAAGTTATAACAAGATGTTTTTCATGTTGTAAAAAAGATATTGCATGTTATTACAACATACAAAGTTATAGCTAAAGCAAGAAACTTTTATTGTTATAACTATGTACTATTTATTGTGTTATATTAAGCTTCCGTATGTGTCTTGATGAAACAAACAAAAACTTCTTGGCACAGCTTCCAGACTGACTTACTGCTGTATTCCTGCTGTGCCTTAAAGACATCTGGTAGCCAGCTCACATGTTTTATTCACACTGTACAGTGTGTGTGTAAGACAGAGAGAGAGAGAGAGAGAGACGGGTTGGGTCTCTTGTTACCTCCTGGTGTATAGGCCAGTGTAACATTATCTGCAGGTATTGCACTACCTCTACAGCGAGTACCTCAGAGCTGTCTGTGCAGCTCAGTTGGAACTGTGGTGTAAGCAGGTGACACTCTACACCAGACCCCATATGTCTTTAAGTTGTGACAGTGACCAAATATATAAGAAAGGTGAATGGGTTTTTCCAGTCCGTGTTCACTATGGAAACAACAGCACCTCACGTGTACATCTCTTCAGTGTGTGTGAGACTGTGTGCAGGTGTGTGCTGTGTTTTTGATTGTATTATTCCAGCCAGCCCTTCCCTGCTGACAGTCACTTCCCTCATCCCAAAACACCCAGATCTAAAACACACACACACACACACACACACACACACACACACACACACACACACACACACACACACTGCCATTAGCACATTTCCCTTCTCCTTAGCCAGGGGTCATCCACATGTCTCCTCCCATGTGTCCTTCTGTAAACCAAATGTCTTCCTATGTGACCTTATTCCCCTGTCATATTTCCTCATCTCAAAACAACATGCTTTAGAAGACAAATTCCAGGTTTTGATGAAGACACTGCTCCTCCCTCTCTCTGGATGCACTGGTCTCTGTGTGTGCTTTTGATTCATTAGAGTTCAGAAGAAAATATTTAAATGCTATTATTTGTTGTTCTTTGTCCGTCTGGACAGTCAGGTGTGTTTTAGGAGACAGGAGAGGATATTCTGGAATGGAAAGCATTCCCTCCTAGTGGGCTGTTTCTTTCCTGACTCACACACACAGATTCTTTGTCGACAGCAGGGTGTTTCCTGTTGGCTCCTCGCCTATACACGCATGCAAACATGTAGGCACACAAGTCTGGGTCAGTAGGTGGCTGGACTTTGATTCATACAAAATGTGTTTTGAAAAACAAGAACATGTGGGCAGATACTGTCGGCTCTGCTTCCACACCACAGTTAACAAGCTGCTGTTAGAGGAGCAACTACTAGTTAAAATACTTGTCCTCTTCTGTGCTCATTATTATGAGTTTCTGTAGGTGGCATTTTTGAAACATACATACATAAATCTTTTGTGCTACAGGGTGCAGCTTAGGAATCATCTACCTGCAATCAAAATGACAGAAACCGTTCTGTAAATGTCAGAGAATTTTTTTTCGTGATCTCATGCACATTTAGCCTCTCTTCTAGCCTCGCCAAACAGTATTTTGCTATGTGGGCAGATGAGAGGACTCTGAGACCTCTGCATATATGTTAACATTTCAGCTCAAATCCCTAAGAATCATCTAGACCTGTGAAATGTGACACTTTATAACCTCCACTTCTGCCAGTGAACTGTTTTCTCTGTGTGCTCCTTCTACCAATTAAGTTATTTATCTTCTATTAATTTAAATTTTAATGAGTCTCTGTTTTGTGTACTGTTTAGCCAGATAATTGTGTAATCTTGTTTCTATTCCATGTGTCCTGTCTCTCAGCTTTTACATTGTCATGTGATATATCTGATGCCTTATTTTGCCCTGTTTGAAAAGGAAAAAATACAATTTAAGTGACTATTTAGAGTCCAGCAAATGCATTGGCATGACTTATATTATCAGCTGATTTTTAGGTGTATAAATTGGCCAACAACCAACGATATGTTAGAGGTTGTTTGCTGTTTCCCAGGCCAGCCAGAGAGCACTGACAAGTTGTCCTGCTCAGTACATATCTGGTTGACAATTCTTTGATAACCAAACTTAAGGGATCCTTATTGAAAATGTTGATGTGATTATGTTAAAAGACAAATATTTTTATTATTATTATCAGTGTCACATTAATGCTTTTGTTGCCCCCAGCTGATGGACAGTGTCTTGTGCTCCTGCAGTGTTTATCAGTAACACTTGCCTTTTTCACAGTTGTCATTATGACCATAACATTAAAACATGTATTTGTTCTTTCTCTCTCTTTGCCCCACAAACCCCCCGACCTCCTCTTCTCCACTGCAGGAGACCTTACAGCAGTTAGTAGTCATGCCCCTTCCTAACATCCTCTGCATCGCCAAGGATCCCATATCAGGTAACACACGCTGCCACACATCATACACCCTGGGCTCTTACTGTCTAAGTCCTACATATTTACTACTACCTTCTTGTCTGTACTTTAACGTATTGACATATCGTATCACCCATGACCATACAGTATACTGGCATGGTCCTCCTTAACGTTTTGTTTGGATTGCTACCATCCTATTTATGTAATTACATTCCCTTTGATCCCATGATTTAATCCTGTTCAGTTTCCATGGCCTGCACTGAATTTGGTAAAGAGAAAAATATGTTTCTTCTTCTACTTGGATTCTGCTGCCGTGAGCTCATTTTAAAACTTCTCTATTGGAGAATTTAAATGATCACTGCAGGAACTGGAGGTAGTTTCTTTTTGCTGCTGATGTTATGATATGAGGTGATTAGATGCTTTATTGATTTACTGCTTAATAGTTTTGAACTCTTATATGTAGTGAAGTTACAAGATGGCCATTAAAAGAAACTTAATGATGATATATTTTTATTGATCTCAGAACACGTTCTTTATATAGTCTCACATGTACTCATCTGCAGATACAATTTCTAACCTTAATGAAGTTTTCCTGTTTAGATAAAGGTCAAAAAAGAAATGCGTGGTTGGCTGTTAGCAATGACAGCAACAACATCAACATCAAGTGGCTGATCTGCTCTGAATCTTAGTCATAAAGTCTATTATACTGAATCTGGCAGGTTAAAGATGTCTTGCTAGGCTTGTTGTAAGCATGAAGAGTCATTTGCGGACAACTATTCCCATCCTCCTGAATTTTCAGGTATCTTGGTGTTATAATTTGGTGAAGTTAAAATGACATCCTTCTTACCTTAATAGAAAACCAAACTAAGAGAACTGTACAGTGTCTGTGTGCAATAGTATGAACAATAATAATACAAAGTCTGCTTTGAGAAAATTGTGGCAGTGGTGCACAGATCTGTTGACATTGGCTGTGTCTTTGCAGACTTAATAACTGTGCTGTTAAATTGTGGTTTGTATTTGTTTGTATTGGATAACAATAGAGTCTGTAGTCAGCATTGGAAAGTTATCTGTAGCATAGTTTACTGTAACACTGCCTGAGGTGTGAAACAGACTCAATATGGATCATTTCTTTCTCCTTTTGTTCAGCTGTATCAAGATTTCTTGCATTTGTGTTTTGTAAACTCTGCTGCAACGTGTTAAAAGGTATATTCTCTCTCTATATATATGTTCTGATATACAGTGTCTCTCTGTTTTGTTTTCTGCAGCTAAGAGCATGGAGGATATGAAAAGACTTTTGTTGCTGATACTAGGCTGTGCTGTCCAGGTAACACACACACACACACCCAAACACAGCAGCTTACTGTACCACCCAGTCTCTCCCAGGAAGTGCATTTGTGTCTGTTTAGTTTTGCATGTCTGAGCACAGCCGCTCAGTGTGCCTGCTGATAAGGTACAGGGTGGGTTAAAATGCAGGTGGAGTCACATCAGTGACACATCAGTGGTACAATAACCACTCAGGATTATGGTCCTACATAATGAAAATGTTTGGCACAGCTTGATGGTTTAGTGCTTCAGGGCACTGTAACGGTTGTTTTAATATAATAATTAAGTCAACAACAAGTTTGGGAGTAATTTTGAAAACCCGAATTAGATATAGGATCAGGCAGACATGGCAGGTGAAGAGTTAATTGGGTTAGGGGTAATTAAAGAGGAGGGGCTAGTCATGTGGGAGGCTGAGGCGCAGGTGGTTTCTCTGTCAACTCTTGGTTGTCCCCACCTCTCCCATGGCTCTGAACCCACCTAACAGTTTTTTTTCCATCTCACCTTTTTCTAATCTTCCTTTGCCTGCGGCTGCTCTGTTTCTCTCTTCCTCGCTCCCTCCTTCCTAATTTCCCTCCCTTTCTTTCAGTCTTCTCCTCCTTTTGTCTCCTTCCCTACCTGTACTGGTTTTACTGGTTCCAGAAAAGAGGAAGGCCACAAGGGAGCGATGAATGGAAAGAAAGAGGAAGGGAGGGGTGGATAGAGCCACATGAAAATGTTGTTGATGCTGTGCAAAATAACTCTCCACCCCAGCAGTAGGCAAATAAATGAACATTTGCTGAACTACGTTTACCATAGTCCTATTCTGCCTGAAACAAATGTAATGGCAACACAGATAAATATTAACAACCATGATTTTATTAAATGTGTTTCATATTTTAATTTCCTCCTGTTTTGTGTGTGTGTGTGTGTTTGTGTGTGTGTGTCAGTGTGAGCGTAAAGAGGAGATGATAGAGAAGATCAAGCTGCTGGACATTGAGACCCAAGCTGCCATCGTCTCTCACATCCAGGAGGTCAGTACAGCACAATGCTAGCCTGTGATAGAAATAAACCAGCAATAAATTAGAATAAGTTCAAATATCTGTTGAACAATTTCACTGATAACATGATGAATGCAATCATGTCATCATGTGATCGAAATCAGTGCGGAATGTGGAACTAGTTGTTTGATAACAGGTGGTTGTAGAAGTGGGGATACTCCTGTCTTTGTCTCTCTGAGGTGGTCTCTGCCGTTAAATGTTAATGTATTCGTTGAACTTTCTCTGGATGTTCACTGACTCCTGGGGCCAGATGTATAAAACTGCAGATTCATGACTAAACCTTTGTGTATGCAGAAATGCATATTGTTCTATTGTTTCTTCAGAATTATGAAGCAGTGCGCATGGGTGGTTCTGTTTTTATAAATCTCAACCATGTGAAGCTGTAAATGGATGTCGACACCTTAAATCAACTTGCATATACACAACTTTCTTCAGCCACCTCCTACACACTTATAAGGCTGAGCAATATTAATTTTTTTTTTTTTCAATCTGCAACTTCACCGCTAGATACCAATGGATCCTACACACTGGTCCTTTAATATCAGCTTAGTGAGTGACAGAACAGAGGATATGAGTGATTGGTAGGGAGGTGTACTTGCTTTCATGTAGTGGTAGTATTTCTTTTACTGTAAAATGTCTGCTGCTTCTACTCTCAGTTGCACTCCTCCAATATTTTGTATCGTCCATATCCATATAGTCCACACTGCTGACAGTTGACTTCCAGTTCAGAACCGGTTCCAAATTGTCAAATTCATTGGAATCGTATGCCTCTGAGCTTATCAATTCCTTTTATCAACGCAAAACAATATTAAACTCATTGTCGACACTACTGGAAACAAAAAGAGTCATGGCAGAGAGAAATAAACGGCCCAAAGTCTTCATTTGATGCAGAAAGATAGCAGCAGAGCTCGTTGTAGTCTCTGTAAAATGATCATGTAAAGTAAAGGTGGAAAAACTGCGAGAATGAAGAAACATCTTTCTCCATATCATGGGTTTACATTGGGAATGCCTGTATTTGACACTGTACACATGAGTGCCACCACTTCCCAACTGAGCAGCACGCCTGTTTAAGAGTGTAAATATTCTGTTCTAATAACATTAGCGCCACGGAGGCAGGCTTTTTTATTTGACTTAGAATGCCTAAACAAAAACAAATGTTCCAAATTAAACAATGATTAAACAGTGCAGCTTCTGCAGACCTGAGTCACATGCTTTTTTTACTCTTTTACTACACAGTATTCAGACTCCGATAATAAAACAGTTGCGGTAATGCTGAAAACCTGTATAGGCATACTTTTTTCCAACACAGAAAATCAATTGACAAAGAATCGGACCAATAAAGGTATCAGTAAAATCGTATCAATTCCGATCCCTACTGTAGTGTACAGAATTACTGGATTTTCTCTGGAAAAAGGAAGATATATAATAAACAGTATAAACTGGAGCCAGGATCAATAGTCAAAAGTCGAATAGAGTAATCAAGTGTCTGCACATGTAATTTATCAACTCAAGTGGAACAATGTTGACCTGTATGTTAGTTAAGGTGGTTAGAGTTAAAATGATATATTACGGATGTATACTGTGGTAGCTTACAATCTTCTTCCTGTTCACTCGTTAACGTAATGGGTTGGATGATAAAATGATGTTGCTACTGGAGCAGCACAGTTTGGTAAATGTGTCATCATCAGTACCAGATATCAGGTATTACAGTAGCCATTTGTTCCCTTAAGTGTGTTCACTACAACCTCCTAGAAATGCCTGACACCATGTACATTGTTTTATCTCCATGAAGCATGAAACATGTCTAACATCAGCTGACATCATAGAACAATAACAGCAGTGTCAGCGGTAATCAATTAAAAGACTGTCCATTTTGTTTTCAATGTGATATTTAATATAGCTACTTCCTATTTTCAGACAGCTCGTTTATTTACTTCACCTCAGCCATATCAAGTCAGCCCTTTATTTCTCAGACAAGCTATTATCTCCTGGATGGGTTAGGGTCAGGGTTAGGGTTAAATACTACAGTCAGATATTTTATCTACCATAGCAAAATGTTTAAGGGAAGTATTGGGGACATACAAATTCAAATGGTTAAAGGAAAATACAGTTGTCCTGCTTTATCTAAAAAGGAAGCCACTATAATACTATATACAGTCTGACTTATGCTGTATTTTATGTGTTTGTTGCAGGTGACTCATAACCAGCTGAATGTTCTTGACCTGTCCTGGCTGGAGGAAGGATCAGAGCTCACACATGACGAACTGGAACCTTTGTCCCGCAACATGGCTGCGTCGCTACGGCAACTGATTGACCAGAGAGACAAAGCCAGTGAGGTACAGACACCAAACATTATTGGCTACTTATATCATTATTATGATGCGGTTAATTTGGTTACATGCATTTGATTATTGTGATTAAAGTCCAATTTGTAGTATTCAATGGTGTAATGCTGTGTCAGACGATTTCTACTCAAACACACTGATAAATATATTTATGTTGGGAAATTCGTAAAATTAGGTATGAAAAGTTCGCTGAAGTCTGTTTGTAGCATTATTTCAATAGAAAACCAAGAATTACATTTTTTTTAACAAAAAAAATAATAATTTTAATTAATTAAAAAATGAATGCCTTTCAGGTTATTGTGGATCTGACCCAGGAGAGGGACTACCTGTTCAGTCAGCAGCCCCAGGAAGGGTGCAGGAACCTGGGATTGAGCAGCCCAGAACGTGGGAAGAGTTCTGGAGGTGTGGGAGTGAATAACGGCGGATCATCTGTGATTGTGCCTGGGCTGACCAAAGAGGAGAAGCAGCATCTATCTGTGGAGCTCGCTGATACCAAGGCCAAGCTGCGCAGATACAGACAAGAACTGTGAGTCTTCTGTAACTTAGTAAAGCAAGAGAGTAAAAACTGTGATGTTGGTCCAAGAATCTGTTCATAAACTAATTCAAATTATTCCAAGCGGCTTATTATATTTCATATAATGTTAACAATGTTATTCTATGACTACTAGTAATGTAAAAGCTGTTGCTCGTACTGACGACCCACAGAATCAAATCTCCCGATGTGGCTAAAGCAGTAGCTCATTGCACACTACAGAGTTCAAAGAGTTTCTGTGGGTATCACTGGTTTAAGGCTGAACTGTGGTGACACAAGCAGCAGCTGGAAGTCATTATGCATCCAGCATTGCTTATTATGCTGTCTGGTTCTGATACATCTACAATGTAATCACATAGGGGATCCATCTATTTGGAGGTACACTCCCACTTTTGCAGAATATACTGTCTAGATTCTTTTAGCTAGAAATATTAAAGACTTCCAGTAAGACAAGTCCACTGTATGTTTCTCCAATCTCATTAGTTGTCAATCTCTTTCATTACTATCAACCTATGTAGACATTACCTGGGTGTGGGGCTGATTATACACTACAACATAATGATGGATTGTAAAATGTTTAATTGAAGTTAAACTGTTCTGTTGTGTTCTCAGGGAGGAGAAGACGGAGCAGCTGATGGATTCAAAACATGAAGTGGAGCGTCTGGATCAGGAGTTACAGAGACTGAAACAAGAGGTCAGGACCTACTTCTGACCAGTAGTGTCACATCTGTATGATTAAAGTAAACCACACTACACAGGGTTGGGCATTGATTACAGGCAGTTTTATGTTGTTAATTGTATCAGGGCTGGTCCAATCAAGTTGTGAGTCTGAAATGTTTTTGTTTGTCTACACAACACACTTGAAGCTAGGGTTGTGTAATAATATTGATTTATTGTCAGTCAATAATGGTTTTATATTGGAATATGCCCATGCCGATATATTCACCAAAAATATGTGCATATAAGGGTTGCTTTTGTTTCTTAAAGCAAAACAGTGCTATTATGATAAGCACCAGACATCTATTTATATGTCCGTGCTGCCTCGACAGCTCTCAAGCCTATAGAGTAATAAGTTACAATACACAAACCATCAGAAATAGATTGTAGTTTATACAGTCGATCAATTTAAAATCACTTTATCACACTTCATACAATCATGTTGATTGACGTGGGACGCCCTTGGTTGTTGCATTACAACACTTACAATAACTTTGTATGTGTGTGTGTGTGTGTGTGTGTGTGTGTGGGGGGTTCAGAACCAGTCGCTGTCTTGCGAGGCTCGTTCGGTCAGAGTGTACCGGGACGAGGTTGACTCTCTGAGGGAAAGAGCAGCCCGGGTCGACCGATTGGAGACTGAACTGAGCAGATGTAAAGAGAAACTCAATGATGTTCACTTCTACAAGACCAGAGTGGAGGTATGAACACAGCTTCACAATAGACTACACATCAACATACACTTGATCCTCACCTTGAAAGACTGTATCCTGTATTGGGTAGGATCTGTAAAAGTTCACTGGATTGCAGTGCTTTTGTAGATTTTCATACTGTACTAGATTGTCAGTATATTCTATACTGTATTTAACATTTTCTTACTTTTAATTAATATTTTACATATATATGATATCATATATGCAACGGTTGGGTGCTATGTTTAATAGTGATCATTTCCTACTATAGTTGCTATATATGTCTGGTTTAATTATAAATGTAATGTATGATTTACATAACCACTTTATACAGCATCATAAACTCTACATTGTATATGCATAAACCTTTCACCAGTCAGAAGAGACACACAATAAAGCCAGACTGACTCAGCAGCTGGAAGTGGCAGTCCACTCAGTGTGTGTGTGTGTGTGTGTGTGTGTGTGTGTGTGTGTGTGTGGTCATTCAGGAGCTTCGCGATGACAACTTAACTCTGATGGAGACAAAGGTGCTGTTGGAGGAGCAGCTGTCAGCTGCCAGGGGGCGCTGTGATAAACTGCACACGTTGGAGAAAGACAACCTGTTGCTGCGAGCTAAAATCCACGACCTGGAAATGGTATTACACATTGTCATTATCAACGAAGTATACATCACAGTTATGTATAGGCTATTTTAAAGGCTGAACGGGACAATGAAACTGCAAATGTTTTGGTGCAAACGTATATATAAGTTATATAAAATATGTTGAATTATAAGGTAATTTTGCACATTATCGGTCCCATATATCTGATCAAAGCAACCATGATTATGATTATGATTTTTGTCCTTACATGTAGGCACAAAATATTGTCTATTAGCACCCATAATTCAATAATACTTACACGTTACTATTACTGCAGGAGAGGGACAATGAGCGTCAAAGGTTGGAGGAGCTGGTGGAGGAGAACATGATGCTGGAGATTGGACAGAAACAGAGTATGAACGAGTCAGCTCACCTAGGCTGGGAGTTGGAACAGCTGACCAAGAACCATGACAACACTAACACAGAGAGTATGACACACACTTTGTTTTTCTATTATATTCTGTTATATCCTGTTCTATTTGTGTGTCCAGAAATGTTATTCTTTATATTTTGTCTGTGCTGCAGCTCGTAAGTCGCTGGTCCACGAGCTGAACGAGTGCGTTTCCAGCCGGGCATTGAAGCTGGAGAAGGAGAACCGGGAGCTTCAGGCTTCTATAGAGAGACTGAAAGAGGAGAACCACCTCCTGCAGGAGCAGCAGCTTCACACACAGGAGCTGGACAGGGAGAACCAAAGCCTCAGCAAGAAGGTAGGAGGCCTGAATGTGTTTAAGCCCTTTAACACATTAGCTTTATCGCAGTCTGAGTCTATAAAATATATCTGCAGAATAACAGATTTAAGTGTTTTTTATTACTTGTTTGTATGTTATTTACAACTACAGCACCTTTTATGTTGTTTGTGTGTTAGTTGGAGCGTCTCCAGGGTTTATTGGATCAGGAGAGACTGACCAATCAGGACATGGAGTCTCTGGGAGAAGAAATACTGAAAGAAAAACAGAGTCTGGAGAGAGAAATGCACACTCTGAGTGCAGAGAAAGACAGACAGGTTGGTAACACACGCACACACATACACTCAGGTATGACACTGTCGATGTTCGTTATAAGGGACCTAAATGCGTCCTTTATTGACGACCTCTTCCTATCATCCCGTCCGATCAGATCTCAGAGTTGGAGAGCGAGAAGCAGCACCTCTCTGAGGCGGTGGTGTCCCTTCAGGAGCGCGCTCAGTCTAACAATGTGGCGAGGGTCCGTGAGGTGGAAACAGAAAACCGCCTGCTGCACCAGAACATCACGGACACCAGCTCCCGATTGGCCAGCTTAGAAACCCAACTCAAACTAGTCAGTGAGGAGGCAGAGAGGCTGAGGGAGAGGGCAGGGCGGTGTGAAGAGGTGGAGAGAGAGGCGGCAAGGCTAGAGAGGAGCAGGGACGCTCTGAACAGAGAGGTAATAAAAATCAATAAAAACAATTTGTGTGATGTATTCTTTATTAAATGCTAACTGAACTGATCAAAATAATTCTAAGAGACATGCTGTTTTACCTTTTTAGGTGAGCTCTCTGCGTGCATGCAGCGAGCGGTCAGAGGCTCTAGAGAAGCAGGTATCCTCCCTGGAGCAAGAGATGCACAGACTGAAACGGGAGGCAGAGGAGGCCCAGCAGCGAGTGGGGAGGCACGAGGGGGAGAACAGCTTGCTGTCGAAGGAGAACCTAGATCTGCGCTGCTCCATGGAAAACCTGCGCTCCTCATCCGCCCGCCTGGCCACCCTACAGGAGGAGCATAAAGACGCACAGAGAGAGATACAGGAGCTGCACAGGAGGCTGGAGGAGGCCAGAGAGGAGGCACAAGGAGAGAGGAAGAGGGTAGAGAGGCTTGAGCTGAATGTGACTGCTCTGAACCAGGAGAAGCATCGCTTGGAGGAGGAAGTGCAGAGGAGCAAAGAGGAAAGGGAAGAGGTAGAGAGAGAGAGTCGGGATACGCAGACCAGAGAGGAAGAACTGAGAAGGGAAGTCGAAGAACTGAAGCAGGAGCGGAGAAGGAGGGAGGAAACTGACAAGGAGAGGAGGAAGCTCCAGTTGGACCTAGAGCAGTCGGAGAAGGGCAGGAAGCAATTGGAGAAGGAGAGCTGGAGGATGAGAACGCTGCTGGAGGGTAAAGAGACAGAGCTGGAGGAGAAAGCCAGGCAGCTGGCTGCAGTGGAGAAAGAGGGCACAGCTCAGAGTAAGCAAGTGGATAGGCTGAAGGAGGTGGTAGTTAGAGCTAAGGAGCTGGAAAGGGAGAACAAGGAGCTGCAGAAACAGGCGACTATTGATAAGAGGACTCTGGCTACTCTGAGAGAGGTGAGAGGGAAAAGCTTCAGGACTTGTCCCACAGAAAGTCTATATTCTTGCATGTGGTAAAAGATTTTCATGGAGTGAACATGTTCAGGTCTAAATGAACAAGTAAACAAACTTCCCTTGTAAATATTTGTTGACAAAACAATCTCACCATTCAGTCCGATGCTCTGGAGCTTTTGATTGTATCAATCTTTGTGATGGATGACGTTTTTCCAGATGTCACTGAATTTGATGTTAAGTTTCTAAGTTCATTCTTGATCTTGTAAATATGGCTGCACAATTAATCGAATATTAATAGCGATCATGAATTTGGCTTCCCACAATTAAATTACGTGATTGTCTACGATGCTCGTGTTATGGAATATATATCTTTGTGTGCAGGAGCTGGTGTCAGAGAAGCTGAGTGTTCAGCAGCAGAGTGTCGAGTTAGAGAGGCTCAATGAAGAACTGGAGAGGATTGGACTGAACAAAGAAAAACTACTGCAGCAAGAGCACACACTGGAGGACAGGTAGTTTTCTCTAATATATGGTATTTTGGCCCCATTGTAGGGCTAGTAATCAAGTTTAAAATATTTCACATGTAGAAATTCATCTTGGGTGTGTAATTGATTCTGTGTAATTGTCTGTCAGTAGGTACAGGCTGCTGGAATCTCGTCTGGAGGAAACTGTCCAACAAACAATGAAGATTAAAGAGGAGAAAATTTCTTCTCTGGAAAAGAAAGTGGAAGAGAGCAACGCACTCAGCGCTACACTACGCACCGAACTAGCTACTGTAAGGACATGCATACAAATTCTTACCAAAAATCTTTCTAAATTCTTCTTCTAAAAAAAAAAAAACTTAATATATGCCTCAGTAATCCAAAGTCCTCATCATTTGCTCACTCACAAGTTAAAGTTATATATACAAAATTTACTTGACACTAGATGTCGTACTAGAGCACAAGCATCTCAGACCAGTTAGTGAGTATTGCAGCCAACCAGACTCCATTGACAAAACCAATTATTTTACCAAGCAGATAATTGTAAAACACCTAACACTGTACAGAAACCAAAAGAGTTCCCACAGAGATAACCAGAAACAGTCCTATTATATCTACCGCTCTCCACCAGACTCCACCAGACGGTAATTTTACTTTACACATCATTTAACATTGTAACTTTATTCAAAGTGGACAGACACAAAATAAAACTGTTCACTGTCCACTGTTCCAACAACTTACAAACTCTGGTTTGGTTGAAAAATCCTTATTTCACAGACGCAGATCAAAAAATCAGCTGTTTCTGGATATTTTGCAATATTGATTAGGAGTTGTTTATATGCGTATTCAATTATATATTATTATAAGGTGTTGTAGAGTGTGTTAAATATATATTGTTCTGCTGTAGGCTCTTCAGACAGTGTCTACTCTACGTCAGCAACAGGAGGAGGAAGAAAACCACAACTTCCAGCAGCGCTCTGGCGACCGGGGTCAAGGGTCAGCCACCGCTGAACTGCTACGAATCAAAGATCATCTTATTGACATAGAAAAGAATGTACGTAAGAATGTAATGGTTTCTTTAATGTTTTCTTTAGATGTTTATCTTCCTATACTTCATGCTTTCATTATTTACCTTATTAATTGTTTTGGTGTCATTATTCTCTGCAGAATGCCTCCCTGCAGACGGAGAGCAGTTTATTGAAGGAGCAGCTCAAACAGCTGGATAACCAGAACACAGCTCTGAACAACCAGATGGTGGCACTGCAGCGACACACCACCACCCTGCAGGAGCAGAATTCAGCTTTACACACACAGACAGCAAAACTACAGGTAAACAGTTTACTCACATGAGACTGGCCACGTGAAACTGGCCTAATCAGTGGCAGTAACTTTTGTGCTGTATTTCTCTGATTATGTTTTTGTTGTTGATTTGTTAATGTTCTAATGGATCTCACTATGTCTCAGGTGGAGAACTCCACGCTCTCCTCCCAGAGTGCATCTCTCATGGCCCAGAATGCTGTGCTGCAGGGCCAAGTCACCGCCTTGGAGACAGAGGTAGAGTCGTGGCAGCGGCAACGCGAGGAGGCGTGGCGGGGCAGAGAAAGTGTGCTCAGCGACCACGAACGCCTACTGAGCGTTCACGAGAGGCAAGCGCACGAGTACGAGCAGCTAATCAGCCAGCACACTACACTGAAAGGAAAACAGAGGGCGCTAGAGGGTGAACACCGGACGCTACACAGCAAGTAAGTGAATAACATACAAACCATAGAATGTCTTTGATAATCCTTGTCCTCTGTGAGGTAAACACATGATCAGTGAGGACAATTTAGTAGAGCAGAAGCTCAATAAGGTATTTTATTCTAAAGGCTGTTATTTATAGACCGTGTTACTGAAGTATGACTGTAGCAGAAATTGTGTGTTGAGCCGGATGATGAACTGTCCCATGACACTGTTGTTGTTTTGGAAACATTTTATCAATAGAAGAAACTTAATTTTGGATTAAATTAACTCTGTTAAAGTCACAACGTTGAATTTTAATCAAATCCGTGAAAATGTATTTGTGGAAAAAATGAGCATTACTTAGTGAATACTCTGAGTGAATGTGGCATGATATACAGAGCTATAGGATTGTTCGCTCCCATCCATAACTCAGAAGGTAGTGGTTCAAATAATATCACTCCCCAGCCACATTCTTTGGAAATATAAACAACGTTTTTGCCAGCTGAAATCACACCTCTTGTGTGTGTTTGGGCTGTTGTTGTTGAGACTACATTGGCTTGCAGAAACCTGCGAGTGTTTAACTAGCCAAAGAAACTCAGATTTTTAGTTCTATGATCCCCTCACACCTACTCTAACCCTAACCCTGTTCCACATCCTCACACTGCCAACCCAACTCATGTTCAGTGACATTTTAGGGATCTTCTAGCTGATGCTCTTAATCTAAGAAACATCATTTTGAGGCATCTCTGCTAACCTTTTCAAACCTTTTCTTTATATTTGTATGTAGGAGAACAGTGCAGGCTGTGAGCACCACAGCTACAAAAATGTAGGCGCCATGTTCAGCTTCATGCAATCAAATGTTTGTGTAAACAGTGTAACCAAGCATTACCATGAGGTTTGCTCAAGTTGTGATCACAGACACTAGGAATAACCCACTGTGTCTGTCTGTCTACAGGTATTGTATTTTACTGCAGCAGAAAGAGAAATGGGAGGAACAAGAGGGGCGTGGTCGGAAAGAGAAGGAAGAACAAAACCAGCAGATCCAGAAGAATCGGCTACTACAGCAAGAGAATCTGCAGTTAAAAACAGAAGTGGACAGGTACTGTTTTTTTACACAAAGTCACACTGTCAGACATTGACTGATCAGTTTGCCAACTATCTTGTCATCATTCAAGAGTCTCGCCTAGCTGTGGCTCTCTCACTTTTCAAAAGTCACTACTAGAAGTCAAAAGAATATTATTTTTCCAAATCAGCTCAGAAGTTGTTTTTCCTGAGGTATAACCTTTGGAATGGTTAGGTTACAGTGTAACCACTGTGGTTAAGGTCAGGCGCAGAACTTGGGAGAACAGTCAGCTACTGATTTTAAAACTAGTTGATCACTTGATGTTTCTCGTATTGGTATTATTTCACTTCTTTCTGATTTCTTCTTTCCTCCTGTAGATTGACAGAGAGCCAGTCGCATCAGTCAGAGCAATATGAGGGGCTCCAGCAGCGCACAAACGAACTCAAGAGCTCATTAAGCTCCACCCAGCAGGAATTGAGTCAGTGGATGGCACGATATGATTCGCTAATGGAGCAACACCAGGGTCTGGATCTAACCATGACCAAACTAGACAACCACTGTGAGGTAAACAAAGCCTGTTATTTTAAAAGAGACACATGTTTCTTGTAGCACAGTAGTGTTGGATTTTAAAACTCTTCAGCTTTCCCTTTGGAGAAGTGGTCAGAATCACCATCTTTTTGTTACTTTACTGACCTGACTCCTGTGTGTGTGTGTGTGTGTGTGTGTGTGTGTGTGTGTGTGTGTTTTAGCTTTTGAGTCGACTGAAAGGAAACCTGGAAGAGGAGAACCACCACCTCCTAAGTCAGATCAACCTGCTAAGTCAGCAGAACCACACTCTGCTGGAGAGGAGCATGGAGAGCAAAGAGCTGTATCACCAGGAACAGAAACTATACATGTAACTGTACACAGCACCACGCCTGGAATACAAACTACACATGTAGCTGCACAACATGATACACATGTGCCTGTACTAGTAACACAAACTATACTACCCCTTAACATCCAGAACATGTATAAAATACTCAAAAGGGTTAATGCAAAGAAGCTACAGAAATTGAATAAGAGCTTACAATATCTATCTGTGTCTGTCTTCACTCAGTGATAAGCTGAACGCTCTACGCCGTCAGAAAGAAAAACTAGAGGAGAAGATCATGGACCAGTACAAGTTCTACGACCCCACTCCCAAAAAGTAATGCTTTTATTAACACCTTTAATTTTCTTTTTGACAGAAAACATGGAATAGCTGTGCAAAGTGCAGTATGTGCCCTATATAACTGGTTAATTTATTTCAGATTTATGCCTGATATATAACAAATATAAATGTGTGTCGTCAGGAGGAGTCAGTGGTCCGGAGCCAAAGCTTTAGCCAAGCTGATTAAACCCCGAAAAGAGAGCAGCAGGGAGCGAGCGGGTGACCGAGACAAGGAAGGAGGCAAAGACAGAGAACGAGCGAAGAGCGCCCCAGACATCCCTCTTCCCGCCCCACCTCCGCTTCTGCCCCCTGAAACTCCACCCCCACTCCCCCAGAGGACGGCAAGCGACACCCAGGACGGCAGCCATGCCCATAGTAACCATAGCAACCACACCACCAGCCCCAGCATGGGACCCCAGAGTCCAGCACTCACGCCCATCAGTCGAGGTAAACGCCCTCACACACACACACACACACCCAGAAATAACAAGCCCCTCTCCATAAAGCACCCTGAAGGATTTCACCCTGTCAAAGACACGTTCACAAGTTCAGAAACATGACATCAGCAGAGAAATTAATGTCTGTGGTTTGCTCTAATGGGGTATGGTAGAGAGAAAACTGTACAAATAGTTTTTTATTATGAAATGCGCATACAGCCTATCCAAAACCACAAAGCTGACGGAACATGGTGACTTGGATCAGGCGCACCTCCCTATCTGCTTCTATAGAGGGCGCTGTTCACCACATAACTGACTGATTTCTTTACACCTCTGTTTGTGATCTCACTGTATCTGTTCTCTACTGTGTATCCACGTTAACCAGGCTCTGCTACTGCAGTAGAAATACTAATAATACATGGAGATATAATTAAATGTTAAATGTAGGTTTTGACTGCATATTTTCCAAACTTTAAGTTCTCACTTACAATTCTTGTTGAAATATTTGGCAGGTATGATACTGTAAATATAGTTTTATACAAACAACACAAATTAAAAAATTAATGTCAAATAACATTCAGTCGAACTCAAAAAAGAGAAACACAAGCCTATTTTGGACCCCTTGCATTTGTCTTTGCTTTAAACTTATATGATGCAATTTCTGCTGCTAGGGGGATGTAGATGTAGTTTGATGATATTGTGAAGTAATGTTGGATCATTAGAATTGTTGTCTTCATTGTTAAACAACCACCACTGGCAGAAAGTGTGTTTATTACAAGGTAATGTATTAACGTCTGATTCATGTTACGTTTCCTATGTTATTTTCCTTTCGCTCCCTGCCGTGTATACCCAAGAATTATAGCAACTAGAGCAAGTAGGAAACACACCGCTACCTGTTAAGTACCCACCTGAACAAAATGTATTGTAGGTCTGGTGTTACATATTATACCTTTTAACTTATGTTTACAATTGTGGTTTTAGTAAGCTTAAATCCCTAGATGGACATGAATTAGTGGCAACAAAAATAATTGACTCTAGATTGAAGTGCTGTTTAAAGTAACTGTAACTGTGTGTTGTGAAAAATAACAGAAGACTATCAGCCCCTTGAGAGACTATTATTATCAGACTTATTGTTATAATACTGAAATATGCCAAAAATCTGCGTTGACATCCTGCAAAAAAACAACAACAAAACAATCAAGTTTGGTCTTTTCTTGGCTTGTTGTGATGCATGGAATGTCACTGGTTGTCACTTTTTTTGTTTGGGACAATTGGTCACTGAAGACAGCTAGAGAGGAACAGAATGCTGGCAGGCTTTTAGGGTAACCGTGAGCAGTCTGAAATGACAACAAAGATTGCTGTGACAGACAGTCATTCTTGTGTCAACACAACAGGTCAGCGTACTGAAAATCCAATGAAAACATAAAAACATTTTGTTTAGATGATCAGATAAGCAAAAATGAGTTTGTGCTAGTTATGGTCAGCTATATATAGTCAATACGAAGGGTAGGAAGCAAGATAAGACTAAATTACGCTACAGAAAATTCCAATCTGTCCATTAGCTATAGTTGCTAATCCTTTGGAGAGACGCAGGCGACTGGAGCTGATTCCAGCTGACAGTGGGTGAGAGGTGGGGTACATCCTGAACAGGTCACCACTGGCCGTCACAGGGCTGACACATAACCAGGCAGACAACCATTCACACTCACATTCACACTTACGGGTGTCACCAGTTAACCTAACCTGTGTGTCTTTGGACAGCTGGGAGCTAGCACTCAGAGAAAACCCACACAGACACAGGGAGGACATGGCTTTTATGTCAAATTTACCTATTCAAAGGAAACATACTGAGCAGATAAAATTACTCTTTCAAATAAACTACTCAAAATTCATAAACAACCAACATAGATGTGCATTATCGACTTATAGCTAACATAGAAAAACACGATAAACTGTATCTCAATTGTCATTACATTTTTTTTAAATGCTACTATTAGAGTTCAAGTACAGTCAAATGTCTTCGGACCAATGTTTACCTGAGAAGTGATCCATATATTTCAACTTTATTATATATTATGTTAATGCAAAAGTAAGTAACATAAAATAAACATTAAAAGATCATAAGCATGAGCAGCTTGGAATAGTTCAGTTGGGCTCCTGCGAGCCACTAACCCCTCACCCACCCTGGTTGCGTGATATGCATCTCACCCCAACACTGAAATGAAACCTTCACCACAGGCAGAGCTTAAGGTGATTCTGTGAAAGAACGTTATGTGAGTAATCTGAAGGCAGCCAGTTTCCTGTTTGTCAGACACATAAAAGGCATCCTCTTTTGCTTAACATTATAACTCACATATCACATATCAGTCACAACAACCACTATACACTATAGCTACCTGATGCTTACTTTTCACCATTCTACCCTAATATTAGAACTGGGCTCTAATGCATGGTCCAAACTGTCTTAATGTTTTGTTTTTAATTTTATTTCCATGGGATGTCTTTTTTTGTATTGCTCTACTCTTAAATGGGTTTTTACTCATGGCTGAGCTCAGTTCACTTTTAGTTCAAAAAGTGGCTTTGTTAATTGAATTACACTGGCATATGGAAGCTGTCATACTCAGCTTATTGAAGGAGATAAGTCGAAACATAAACAATAAATTGCTCTACTATACAGCTATGTATGTCTTAAGTATGTATGCATAAATAACTCCCCAACATACGCCAGAGTTAGACCTACAATTTCCTGTGTTTGAATTCAGAGTGAGCTGAGGACAGGTCAATGCATGGGTTTTTTACTTGGCAATATTTTTCTGTTCTCTTGTTTTATTCTAATGGATTGTCTTGCATGGTTATCTATCATTTTGCATGCCAATCATATAGTTAATAACTTCTTAACCAACTGTTTTCTTTGACTCACTCACAATCATTGGTTCATGGATTTCTTTACATTTCTCCATCTTTCCCTCCAATCTCTCTCTATTCTCTCCATCTCAGCTCCCGCCCCAAAACGCTTCCATTTCCTCCGCAGTAAAAGTCAAGACAAGCTCCTCTCCCCACTCTCACCCACACCCTCATCCTCCTCCTCTTCCTCCTCCTCCTCCTCTTCCCGTCCTCCGCTCTCTCTCACCAGAAGACTGCGATTCTGGTCTTCCACTGACATCACAGCTGACGTCAACACTAGCCAGCCAGTGACAGCCAACGGAGTGTTCTAAAAATCCTCCTCTTCATCATGCTTTTTAAACATACACATTCTCATCATCTTCACTCCCACCTCCACATCGGACTGTTCAACAACACTTGTCCCTGAACAATGCACATATCACACATGCATGCACTTCATAAACACTAATGCAGATTGCACACCCCTCAAGCATACATATAAACAGAACACACACAAACAGGTGCGTGTTGCAGTTGTGAGCCAGCCAGTATTACTAGTAAGTAGTGTGTGTTTGCAGAGATCGTTTGTGTGTGAGTGTGAGCGCACATGCACATGTTTCCTAGCACGTCAGACTTGCCCGCGTATATCTGCTTGTCCTTGAAGAGATCACTGTTTTTGATTTGTAGCTGTATAAAAAATACTTGTTTGTGTGTGCTGTCACCTCCCTTACCGTATGTCGCTGTGAGGCTTCATGTTTGTATTAGGAGCAGATTTCATTTCAGTCTGTTCTGAGCTGTGAGTTGCTTGAAGATATATGTGTTTGCTTCACAAAGCTTTGCTTCAAAGTTCACTCTTTATTCACTCAGCAGTGGCTCATCACAGCCACCTGACTGCAGACTTGTTAATTCTGTCTGCTTGTGTACTTGCTTTAACCCTTGGTCTATAAATCCTCTATCTGAAATACACCAAGCACCAAAAGACTATATGGCCTTTAAACACCAGTGTTTCACACTAATATCAGCATATTTAAAGCTGCACTTCAGGTCAACTAATGATGATGATGATGATGATGTGAAAAACAAGGGAGATTTCAGTGTGCTATTATGCTGTAACTTTCACTTGTGGTCACAGTGGTGGCACTTAATAGTCTGACCTTAAATCAGGGAAAGAGAAATGTATTCACAGTAAGTCAGCTAAAATTATAATTTTGATGTTAGATATTGTTACTGTTGGAAAGTGGTCAAAATAACCAGAGCAAAAAACAATCATTTAAATTGTCCTGGAAACAAGAGTTTTGTTGGGTAGTGTTAGAGGATGTCTGTGAAATGCCAACTCTTACGCTGTTTGCTGCAAGCAAGGACTCATATGGACTCAAGAAGAGTGGTTGATTGTCATCACTCCAGTAGTACGCCATGACAAAACAAGTTTCATTATACAGAGTATAATTAAACTCTTTTAACATTGACCTGTTGTTGCTGTTTTGCCATCATAATGTGCAACTGCATAGTCCAGCTTTTAATTTGACTTTTTTGAAATGCTAAATAAGGATAACGGAATTTAGTGTTTGGCTCAGATAGTTTTTTTCCTGGGTTCTGAGTAAACATTTGGAGGATCTCTATTTTCTTAATGACACATGGCAGCTATTTGCGTAAGTGAAGATGTGTTTTTGTTGTGTACATCCTTTTTCACACCTTTATTCGCTTGGGGTTTAGATGACGCACAGTGAGGATAGTAACAGCAGCTGCATTCTTCACAGATGGAACTGCAATAAATACAGGTGTTACCAATTATGCTAATTAAGCTTCTGTTCCATTCAGGTCTAACAGAGTCAGCTATTGCTGCTATTGTGCTTGTTTGCTCACTGGAAAGGCTCTGCTACACTAAATGGAACTAAACCTTAATCATTAATTCAAATTTTTTTGTGTTGTATATTTTTTTTGTTTTCTTTGATCATTTCACTTACGTACTTAAGTGTCTTTGAGTACCATAAAAAGCACTCTATAAATAAAATGTATTGTTATTATTAGTAGTACAGTTGGTAACACCTGTCTTTACCCTAATATTTCATGTCAGAATAGCTGCTGTGAAGGTCTATCAGAAATTATCTGTCATAATGTGTGATTAGAATCAGACACATATACACATATATTTGTAAGCTTCCAGTTTGCCTGAATCAATGAACAGACTCCTCATGTCTTGCTTGGCTTTCTTGCAACTCTGTTACGCACACCACACGTCTCATGGTCTACACTGTGGCATATAGGTCGAGAATGGTTCCTTACAGTTTTCTGATTGGTCTGCAGGTTTGACTGACAGGAGCCGGGGTGTTTATCGTAGCAGTACTCCAGGAGGCAGCAATGAGAGTATCAATGGAGAAGATGGTCATGGACAAGGTAATTTATATATTAAGGCTTATACCCATAACATTCAATCAAAAGCAAGTTTATTAAGATGGAAGTTAAATTGAGGTTTAAGGTATTATCATTTTCACATTCATTTTGAGATGATTCTTTATTGTAAGCCTGTACAATGTTTACTTTGTAAACCATCTGCTTGGATTGAGTGTGAAATCAGCAACTGGAATCATTTCACTTTTCATTTAGTTTTAAAACATTTTAAGGTCTCTGCATATTCAGTGTTAACAGTGGCTGTGTAATTGATATATTTCTTGCTTTAAAACCTAAACTGAGACACCGGGAAGGAAAGAGAAGAGAATTAAGAAATGTGTACTTTGTAAAAGAAAGCAATAGAGAAAGAGGGAGGCAAGACTTTGATAAATACTAATGGTTAGTTAATGGCTTTTACATTTAAAGTAAAAGGAGACATACAGACGTACTAGCACAGATGTATTATTTTACAAAAAATGATTTTCTGCTTTTAAGTAGAATATGAAAGAATTATTCTGCAACAAGACAAAGTAACCTCTTTTCCTGCCCCAGTTCAGTCCCTTAAAGCTCTTAGTTCCACTCCGAGCCACCAGTCATCCTCAGCAGGCCTAACCAACAGCTCCAGACTGGGACAAGGTCCCAGCCGCAGGCCCAGAGGTAAACCAGGTTATTAATACATAATACCTTATTCGAAAGTCAGAAAGATTGTGAGTGTATTTATGATGGTGGGTGAAACATTTCAGGTCTGTTATTTGATGAAGACTCTCGCCACAACGCCTCCGACTCAGTGTTTGGTCACCATGGCAACACGGGAGGTCGCCCAGGGTCGGCAGACTTTAGCCACAACACCTCCAGCTCCAACTCACCTGTTAACTGCAGAGGTACACACACATTTTAACAGCCAACTCTGTCTAAAGCAATATTTAGCAGGATATTTGTATAGATGTAGCTATTATCTATTACGGAAAATAGATAATAGCTCCATTCATATACAGTTCATACAGTGTTGTCCTATAAACCCTGCTGTAATCAGGTGGTACTCAGTTACAGTCAGTAATAACGCTGATATCTCCCTACATCTTAGATTCGTCAGATCGTCAGGGTCGCTCAGCCAGCCTCTCTAGTGACGATGTCATGGGTCTCAGCCAATCACAACAGACCCTGTCACGTAGTTCCACACTTCCATACGACCACGCACACCAGAAGGCCCAACCACAGCGTGGAGTCGGCATTAGGACCAAGGCCCGCCCATCTTCTCCTGGAAGTGAGATGGTGACGCTGGAACAGTTTCTACAAGAGAGCAACATACAGTCACCTCCGATGGTAATATATGCATATATTATAAAAAGAAATCTGCTTTTGGTGCTAATATGTACACACACAACAAACATAGTGGTAGAGTTATATACATATAGTGTGTGGTAATAAATACAAACAGTCACAATATATTAATTTGCTCAAATAATAACACACATACACTCAGTGTTTACTTTGTGCACTTTATGTGCACCCCCGTTTTTAAATCTCATCACCCGAGACAGTGAGTTGTCTACAATAAAACATAATTATAATACCAACACAATAAAAACCCATGACAAGTGAATTCCCATTTATGTAGACACCTCTTCTGGCTGTTAGAGGAGTTAATGTGGTAGGTTTAACTTGGAAAAAAGTGTGAAAGAGAACTGCTGCACAGTGAAATACAAACTAACAGTCACCAATGCGAGAAAGCGAATCATTATTAGAGGTTCCTGTGGGTCATTGATTTTCCACAAAGAGGTATCTGTACAGATCAAGGCAGGGGATATGAGAAATGATCACGGAAAGTCTGAGGACATTAGGAATGAGTCACCTTAAAAGAAGATAGTAGAATGTGTTTTTTAATATGAATCACAAATTCATTGCCTTTGATGGTGTTTTGGGGTTGTGTTTTTATTGGTCATCCGCACACCCAAGAGAAAAAAACATGAACAAACCAGAAAGAATAAAATTTTTTGGTTGTGGAATTCTTCAGCCTTAAAGACTTATAAACAATTCACATTACTGATGTTAAGCTCTCTCATTGGAGACAATGGGCTGCTGTACACCATTTTGCTTACTGCTCTGAAACTCTTCCTTTCAAACAGTGACTTTTTGGATTGATCATGTGAATCTGAAGGCAGCAACTCAGTAAATGTTATGATAGATTCAAAAAATTTTGAGCACTTCGAATCAGGGCCTAAGGCCCATGAAATCTGATGATGTTTGGTTCTGAGCTGCAGCACTGAAATAAAATAAAAATAATAATTCATTATTATTATTATTTTCTGCCCATTTGTCTGTATTGGGTCATTCTTTCAGAGTAAAGGAAAGCCAGTTTTCTCCCTGAAGCTGTTTCTTTCTTGGATTTAGAGATTGAAGTGGATTTCTGTAAGTTTAACTGCAGAAACTCTGCATACAATCATTGTATGTATTTATTTAAAAAATAATCCGTACCCATCCCAAATGATTGATTCTTCAGTGTTTTTTTTTGTTTTTGTTTTTTTGACAATTTACACTGTATTTTGAGTTTTTTGTTTTGCTCTGATTGAGGGGAGTCTGTTCGGACTGTAATTTGGAGCATAATCTAGATGTACTTCTGTGGTTATTTTAAATTTGAAACACACACCAATTCTGTTATAATGCTGACATCTAACTTTGAGGAAAGACACTTTTTACTCTGAATTATTTTATCATATGAAAAAAGAAATGACACATGTTATGTTAGACAGCATATCTTTACTCATCAAATAGTTGCACATTATTAGTTTCCAACTGAGCAATAACTCATTAACTAGTCCTTGTCCAAGACTCCTGCCTACAAATCAGATCTTTCATTACATCTGTAGATGTACGGCTGAGCCAGACATGTGAAATCAGCGTGAGAATATAAAAATCAGACAAACAGATATCCTGTCTTACTAAAAGAACTTCACCACCCATAATAATTCTTATTGATGAGGCCTTCATGGTTGCCTCTAAAACACACATTCCTATGACCAAAAAAAAGAAACGCGTGATGATCCAGATACTAAGTTTAAATCAATATAATGAATGAACACTGATCCCCACCCTTACATCAAAGGTTTTTGTTTCACAACAATCGACCAACATCACACGTTTCAGTTAATTGTTTCTTTCAGAAATAACGATTTTTATCACACTCACTCACAAAGCACATAACAGGAGGACAGAACTCATAATAGTGAAATAGGAATGTAATAGATTTAGGCTATGGAAACATTCTTTGCGTTATTTACACTTGGACAGGAGGTGTGTGATTTTTTTGACCTGGGTCAAGTTAATTCGGCCATGGTTTTATGTGATACTTGCCAGTGAAGTAAAAAAATAGCACATGTCAACATGATTAGTATTAGCTTTTTATTTGTCACACAGTGAGATAGGTTGTCAGTAATCAATACATGCAGGTGGGGAGTGCTGTCTGCCAGTGGAAAATGAGTGACATGATATTTCTGTGTGGTATGCCATCAGCCACTTTTCAATCTCGCTGTCTCATAAAATCAGTGTTCGCTATACTGGAAAATATCTCCCTCATTTATTCTTTCTATTCTTTTTGTTTCCCTTTTTCCAGGTGTCTACAGGAAGCAGGGAGGACCTGATGGCAGACTATTTCACCAGAAGTCCCGCCTCCTCTACACCAGCTGGCAGAGACCAGGTGACTCCCACCAGCTATGTCACGCCCACTGTGCAGTCATCCAACCAGAGGCCGGGTCAGAGTGTCAAGCCCTCGCCCCGCCAGCCTGTGGGCCAGTCCCCAGCCTCAGGCCAGCCCTCCACCCAGAGAACCAGCCAATCACTGAGCAGGGCTTTCAGCCTGGCCTCGGCTGATTTGCTGCGCTCCAACGGACCAGACAGCTTCCATGGCAATGAAGGCCAATCAGACGTGGTCGTTCGTAGACAAGGGGGAGAGGCTGGGAGAGAACGGCCTCTCTCCGCTCGCCTGGCCGGTCCGACCAATCAGCACGGAGATGGCAGCTTTCTAAACCCGCCTATTCACCATTCGTCCTCTCTCAATCTGCAAACAGAGAGGTACGCAGAGAGAGAGCGAGAGAGAGAGCGAGAGAGAGAGCGAGGCAGGACTGCCGTCTCTCGGAACGGCCCCTCCTCATCCTCCCCCTACCACCACCATGGGGAGGTCGCCATGGTAACCCCCGTCAGAGCCGTGCCCGCTATGCGGCCAGAAGAAGCCTCTGAGCCTGGAGAGGTGTTAAGGGACGGGCGGTCAGGTGACTCCTCCCACTTAAAGACAGAAAGCGAGAGAGCCAGGTGTGGCTCTGTCGAACGCCCGAAAAGCACGCCAGCTTCCCCCGACCCCAACAACGACCCCCAGACTGTGTGGTATGAGTACGGCTGTGTCTAAACACCGCATCTAATGGACGTCTATGAGTACGGCTGTGTCTAAACACTGCATCTAATGGACGTCTATGGGTGTTGTTGTGTCTAAAGACAGAAACCAAATACTCAAGACAGTCCAAACCTTAGACCCAAGACATCAGTCTCTGGACCGTGCCCTTTGTGTTGTGGATAAATAACTCTTTACTATCAAGCGTTGCTCAAATATAACATCAATTGGAAATCGGTCTAAATCCTGGAAAGCAAAGCCACACTTAAACAAATCTCTGCATGAAGGAGTTCAGTCCGTATTTTGTGGGACATACGTTTGTAGATGAACAAACACCTCCTGCCAACAGGAGCTGAGGAGCTGCCAGGGATTTCAGCTACACACAAACAAACACGTTTCACCTCAATCGCACCTCAACTGCTGGATCTGTGGAGTCCGTTTCCTCTCACCTTTTCATCACAAGCTGAATCTGTCTGAGGCGGATGCAGTATGGATTTAACCTCAGTGACTGATGGTCTTTTTAAGGATTTAGACTTGAACGCCACAACACTATAGATGGTCTCTGAGAATGCTGGAATTCATTGGCCTCTGCTGTTTTTATTATCACCGTGTTTACTATGATTCAGCAAGCAGCCTGAGCCCTCAGCAGGGTTTTTTCCTTGGGCAAAGGAAACACCAACATTTTTCTTTTTTTTTTTAAGAAAAGGTGTTGCTATTACTGAAAAACTGAATTGTTGATGCTATGACCAGATGATGGTCCAGATGTTGTAATGTGTGTGCTAATTTTAACACATACAGAAATGGAGATGGAAGCTGAGATGTGATGAGATGATGAGTGTCTAAATCCATAACACTTTAATCGTGCAGGAACAGAGGACAAGTGCTACAGTGGACCAGAATACTAAGGATGGGCTTTGTCTATGAGCTGGAACTATTTGACTGTTGACCGACACATTGTCTGGCCCTACTAATGGATGCCACCAATTCTGCAAAACTGTACACCAAGAATTAGCCTACTCCGACTGTGACTGAACTAAAGCCAAGGCGACCAGAAGCACCAGAGCGACTGAATGTATCAGATTTCTCCTCCTTTTTCTGTCCTCCTCCTCTCCTCTGTTATCTAGAACAAACACTGGAAGAGACGAGAGATGAGGGAAGGAAACGGAGGAATTCAAGCGAAGAGAGTGGAAGCAAGTGAAGGAGAAAAGGGGTAGAGAGAGAGAGAATAAATGGAGGGATGCTGGGATAGAGAGAGTGGTGGACCGAGGGAGAGACGGATATAGTGACGGGAGGACAGATAGATAAACAGGACAGAGACGGAGGGACTCCTCCCAGTTAAATTACAGTGTTTCTCCCTCCATCTTTAGATTCTGTCCCAGCATGCAACACTCTTGACACTTTACTGGAAATGTTGTTTGGCCCGAGCCAACACACACACACACACACACATACACATATATATATTTATAATGATATATACACACACAGAGGCATTGTCCTTGAGGCGGTTGGTTGTGGCTTCGCAAACCATTGAGCTGGACTTAATTCACACACACATGCACACACACACTCACCGCTGGGTAAACCACTGTGTTTTGGTTGGGTGTTCTGCTGCACGCTAAGTTAGCCAGACAGTTGTAAGCACTGCACAGCAGGGAGAGAGAGAGAGAGAGAGAGAGAGAGAGAGAGAGAGAGAGAGAGAGAGATTCAGGCTACATCCCACTGTGATGTGGATAGATAGAGTTAGCATGTAATCAATTAGCTTTGGCAAAACAAGGTTTTTAGTTTTATGACTGAACGGAATGCACCAAGTGTTTGGTAGATTGCTCTCTTGGTAAACACACCTATTGTGTAATGACATGTCAAATTTGTCTATGTTGTTTTTTCTCAGTCTTATTAGGGATCCACGATATGGATTTTTCAGCCGATACAACAACAAAACAACAAACAGTTAAAATAACTTTTTTTTAAACAAGTAACCTCGCAAACATATTTTGAATACATTGAGCATAAAGCCTGATAACGATAATTCATCAGCTATAATTTCATTATCGGAATGATACATAATAATATCCATTTCCCAACACAGACAGATCACAATATCAGATTTTCCTACACCATTATCATGGACAAAATAATTCACAAAAAAAATATTGTTTTATCTGTTGACTATCTATGAATTGGCCAAATTCATCTTTACTTTTATTGTCTTTATGTCTCTTTTTTTGGCAAATAGATCAAACTGTACCATTAAGGTGTGTTTCCTGCCACCTGCTATGTTGCAGTGTGAACCGCAAAGTGGAAATGAGATGCTAGGTTATTTAAATGATATTACCACGTGTATTATTGACATGATATTACAATTGTAGACAGTATTGGTACATGGCGACATACTTAGACCCGATATATGAACATGACAGGGCGATGTACACAAGGAGTCAATGTTCTGCTGAAGACAATGATTTTGGCATCAGTGTCGTCATCACTGATATGACTATTGGGAGAGTTAACAGATACTTGGTGTATTCTTTTAAGTCAATTTAAACAGAGAAAAGAAGGAAGAGGAGGAGGAAGAGATGGGAGAAACGAATGAAAGCATCCCTTGGTGACAGATGTTAATGAAAAAATGAATGCTGATCAACTGACCTATTGTCTGTACTGCTATTTGTAAATGACAAAGCTGTCCTTCCTGCATTATAAATGACTCACGGTTCATAAGAAGCACTAGAATGATGAGGAAGAGGAGGATGTAACACTGGAGTTGTGAAAATGAACATTTGACTGGAATCCACCACTAACCTTTCCACTCAACCTTTTGAACAAAATGTCAATATGCAACAAGATAAATTATTCTACCTGTAACATTTGTACATGACATTAGATTTTATAAACTGCTCAAATATCTGGAACTTTACCTGGAAAATTTGTTGATACCAAAAACCCCAATCCAGATCAATTCCTGTAAACTGGTAAAAAAACACCCAGTGATTCCACTGTAAAACTTGTTGTAGATTGTTTTTATTGTTTTTTTGTTTTTTGCTGATTGTTTTTACATATTTTAAAAGTAGTGAGATCATGATGTTAAACACTGTAGGTTGCTGTTAGTAGAGCTGCATCCTGTTTTTGGGTTGGTGTGTGTTGCATTTGTTTATCTCTTCACAGATGCCTCATCTCTGCATTATTAGTTCTTAAAGCCCTTCAGGGTGGGTGTGTGTGTGTGTGTGTGTGTGTGTGTGTGTGTGTGTGTGTGTGTGTGTGTGTGT
>JAGRRF010012892.1:3451501-3470806 GCA_019097615.1 Morone chrysops | reverse complement strand
TTTCTGGAATGCACCTGTTCATTTGTGTATGAGGATTTGTTATTTTTTTCAGTGGTGAAATGGGTCATCATCCATCCAACCTCACCTCACTTTTGTTGCACCCATACATTAAATGCCATCCTGTTCATCACGTGTGGAATTTCAGGCTCATAGCAGAATTCATTAATCCCAGAGTTGGATCTAATATTTACTAGATCACCTGAAGGCACCAGGCACCTGCTACAGATGGTGATCTAGTGATGTTGACATGCACTCATTTCCTTTTATTGCTCCTTACTTTGAATATATCACCACTGTTTATCTCAAATGTTGATATTAGCAAATAGACACACGACATAGTGGAATATTATTCTAGCGGTGTATGTGATGTTCGATGCATGACTTTACATAACATAACTGTGACTGTGTGTGTGTAGACAGTAATTGTAACCTAACTGACAGGAGGGACAGCACCTATAGTGACACTATGGAGGGAAAGTTGTTGCAATAGGAAACTGATCTGTGAAAATCTGAATCACTGAAGCTCATTCACACCTCCTCCCATGTAACACTCACACATAACATACTTACATTGGAGTAAATATTGTATGTACAAAGAGGTATAGCATGCTTAAACAATTATGTATGGGAATATTTAGTTTATATACATAGGTGGTTATACTGAGAATACCATAATACAATTGAGCAATGACAATAAAGATGAATGAATTTGATTGATTGTCTGTACATGTGCTATGTGTCTACACTTTGTGGGTATGTCATAGGCGGATTCTAGTATTTATAGACTCAATATATTTCATCCAACCCAGCAGTTTCCCTCAGCACAGAGCTTTTTAATGTCTTTAAAGTTAATTGTTTGGGGCCATAACTTACAGTTTTGGTTTAGTCTCAAAGTTCACTTCTACAGGCAGTGACTACAGTCAGCTGTTTATAGTAGAGAAAAGCTCAGATAAATCTACTGTACATTACCTGCCCTGTATTAAACAGCAACCACACCAAGTTGACAACTAGCTGGTGAACATAGGAGAGTGAATACTGGACTATTTTGTTTGTAGGGTTAGCTAAAAACAGGACTCTGAATGACTTGCTCTATGTCTGCTAGATGTGTAAATAGGCAACTGTTTGCTAATACGTTCACCGTGCAGTAACAACTTCATGGACCAATGAGTAGGATTTAGTGGCATCTAGTGGAGAGGTTGCAGATTGCAACCATTTTAATACTGTTTGCCTTCCAAGTGTGTAATAGAAACAACAGCTGTGAAACTTGTGAAAAAAGCGAAAGCTACTATCTAGAGCCAGTGTATGGTTTGTCCACTCCATTTGTAGATAAAAACAGTTCATTGTAAGGTAACACAGTGGTTCTTATTTTTAGGTGATTATACACTGAAAATGAAAACATTGCTTGTTGTTACTTTTTACATCCTGTACATATGGAAGCCTATTTCTGGTAATGTGATCAAAAAGATTCTGTAAGTCAGTCAAGGTTTCTAATTATAATCACTTAGAGAATATTTTTTCCTCACATAATGGAAATGGGCTTCCATATATTTGCATACTTCAGTTGCCTTTATAGTTTAATGTGTAGAAACAGTCAACATATAGCCTATATTACAATCTCCAAATGTATTAAGTCATACAGGCTGTGTGTAGCCTACCTACATATAGTTTAAAGAGCTTTAGTTTGCATTTTGACACATAAATGGCATTTGCGGAGTGTGTGTGTGGGCAGAGTGTGTGTTTCAGGAAGAGAGAAATCACACGTGTGGGGACGACAGACAGACAGAGAGAGAGAGAGAGAGAGAGAGAGAGAGAGAGAGAGAGAGAGAAGTACAAAGAGAAGGAGGGAGGGAGCTGGTGGTCAGTTTGATGCAGAGCTTCCGACCGGAGAGATTGGGTAAGTAATAAGCGTCTTTATTTCAGTTAATGTGAATAACTGCTGATTGAACTTGAGGTCCCACTGTAGCGTGTGTGTGTGTGTGTGTCCGTGTGTGTCTGTGTGTGTGTTTGTGCCTCTGCGGACCAATTAGGGAGACTTTAGTTATTAGTTACATCAACAGTAGTAATTGATATTTCTCATACATGAGCCGGTTCCTGTTACAGTACGGGTTATTATGGAGAGGAATCGTGTTTATTGTGAGGAGTGAGATGCTGATCGTTGACAGGTGCGGTTAGAATGCCTGTACAAGAGGTATTCATTATTTATCTTAGACATTAAGTGTTGTCAGCCGCTGTTGGGGAGAGTCAGTAACAGAAACATTTACTCTCTCTCTCTCTCTCTCTCTCTGTCTCTCTCTCTCTCTCTCTCTCTCTCTTACTGGACTTCATTTACTGTGTGAAGGAGAAAAAGCTGCAACAGCTGCAGACTGAGTCCGCAGTTCTTATTTTGGCTGTTTGATGGACTGTAGAGCTTCATGTAATATTCAGAGAGAGTCACCATGTGAACACACGGAGTGGTGAACAAGTGTGAGGGCTTCCTCGTCTCCACCTGTTGTGGTCCTCTGGTTTCACTGCAGTATTCTGTGTCAAACACATCACAGAAAAAAATACATTTAATCATTTTAGTATCCAACACTTAATTTCCTGCATTCTAGTGAATTATTTGCCTTTACCGCATAAACCTATAGTGGAAATGTCTTTATTTATGTAAATTAAAAATTCGAAATATAACATATATAATGCAGTGAGGCTCTTAGGCATTCGTTTAAATATTTATCCTCCTGTAGATCAACCTTTCTCATTAAATGTTGTCCCTGCTGAGTCAACACACATGTACTGTAGGCGTGATTTACTCCACCGTCCTCTTTAAATATGCATGTGGCGCCTATCCACATCAGTGATGAATTCATTCATTTTCATTCATTTATTACCCCTGTGGAACTTTACAGCTCAAATGGGTTTCAGCAAGATTTTTCTGCACATTCAAAACATATCACACACATCTGTGACCCCCTCCCCCTTCCTTTCCCCTCTGGCTCCTCCGTGGTTATCAACCATTCATAGTTGCTTCTTATTTTTCCGTTTTATGGCAGTGATTGATTGCTTTTGCCACCACCTACTTAACTGAAGGAATTGTTGCATCTGTGAGTCGCGTTCTAGTGGTTTGTCAAAATAAAAGTCCTCTGCTATTGTATAGAGCCTTACCATTCATTTGAATTGCCATTATCATGATAATTGTGATTTGGAATAATCATGAATCTCAATCTCACACTGTTTGACTTGAAGCTGTCTACCTCTCCAGCATAAAGTCCTATATTGATTTTCTGATTATTTTGAACAAGGAGAACTGGGTGAAACCTGCATCTTTCCATTCCAAAATCTTAAGCCTGTGATCATGGCTGAAGGATCGGCTCGTTGTATCCCCCACAAAAAAACAGTGTGTGGAAATAGTATTAGTTCCACACTACATAACAGGGAGATGAGGAACCTATCTGTAATACAATAAATAAACGTGTTGCTTAACAAAATGTTAGGTAAAGTATAAAGCTTATTTTTCTGATTATCGTGATAATCCCCTATATATGGCAGAAAAAATCTTGTGGTATTATATTGTTAGTTCTGACGGAATATTTTGACGATGCTAATAGAGATTAGTATGCCAAAGCATTTCCTAATCTTAGTATTGTTGTGTTGACTTGTTTGGTGTGCTGCTGTGCTAATTAGGAAGAGTGCGATTGAGAGATGTGTGTACTGGCTGCTGGCCAGAGATGACTGCTGGTTCACCTCAGCAGCTCTTCCTACCTCACACACTGACTGACGTGTGGCTTAATGGAAACATACTTTTTTAGCTTATGATTGTTGGATTCCCAGAAGACAAGAACTGTAACTGAGTGAATGATTAAAGGGATGGATGACTGGACAATATCTTAAAGGGTCACTTCAAGTACAAAATAAGCTCAGTGAGTGAGAAGGTTGGTTTTTAGTTATTCTGCCACCAGGTCAGATTCAGTCATATTCCGCTTGAAATCAATTAAATGAGGCGTGAAAACACTATTGCTTTTGTCCACAGGGGCCGCCACAATCACAACACAAAATGAAAGTTCCTTGTGGCTGCTTTAAGGAAAGGAACTGAGCACCTCTTCCACTGCTGGAGAATGCAGTTCTGTAGTTCCACTCAGCTCTATGGAGCTTGGCCCTATGGCCCATTGTCTCCACCTTGGAAACAGTAATTCAACAACAACAGAAGATGTTTAACTCACTTTCAAGTGCAGATTTTGAGACTATAAGAATATGAGATGCAGTTGAAAGTCCAGGAAAAACTGTAAGCAGACCTGAAGTTAAGATTTGTCATAACTTTTGTCTGAAATGTTAAAAACCAAAGCTTGTTATGGCTACACCATTCCACAAATGGAAACATTTTAGATATCTTGTGCAATATCTTATACAATTTCCCCCAAATTCAGCCTGAATTGAGAATTTTGAGATCTTAACAATAAATTAAAATACAGTTCTCAAAGTTTGGCTGCGCAACATGAGTTTAAAGTTGCTGAATGACATTAATTAATAAACTGATTTTAGTTTTTCAGTTTTTGTTCAGTACGCAACTTTGACTCCTTCCCCACAAAAACGGCAGATCCGCTCAGCAGCTCTGTTATGTTAGCCTGTATTTAGACTTCCCATCCATCACATGTAGACACAATCTTACACTGACTCAGTTCTAGTAAGCTGTACTGAAACCACTTCAGTACCCCACAAACCATTAGTGCTCACCACAGCACAAGGAGGATAAATTCAAGACCTCACATACTAATTATGTGAAACCATCAACAGTTAAAAGAAAACAGGAAATAAAGACAAATATGTTGTAACCAGCAACACATAAACATGAACTGTAAGTGTAATGAGGTTTTTCTGATGTCAAAGCAGAACTCCTCCGACCACACAAATGACTGATCACGGTATATTGCTTTTGACTTGTGCTCTTGGTGGATAATTCAGGCACCCTTTTTTAATCTCCTTACAGTCTGCCCTTGGGTCCAGGCCCAGACATTGGGCACCAGTTGGACAGTGCAGTGGCTCTTTGTGTACACTAACCTCATTCATCCATGAAAAGGGCTCTGCAGACATTAGTAGAGAGATAGAAAAAAACAACCCCTGTGACTTTATATACAGAATATAGCTGAGGTGGAAGTGCTAAATGTGGAGACCAAGGACTGCTAGGGGCCTCAACCTCTGGTGGAGGTTCCTCAGTATTCTCAAGGGGGTTCCATGATGTCTAGAAGGGCCCTTGATGATGGAAGTAGGTCCTCAAGGGTCCCTCTAGTGACTTGAAACTGCTTGTAGACCCCTAAAACGTTCCAATTTCACAGTTGCTCTCCTGTAAATGGTTTATCCTGTAAATGTTGCTAAATGGTAAATGGACCTGTACTTGTATAGCGCCTTTCTAGTCTTCCCACCACTTAAAGCGCTTTTACACTACGTGCCACATTCACCCTTTCTTACACATTCACACACCGATGCACTGCTAGAGAAGTCCTCTCAAGGCCCCCTGGGACCCACTGGACATTGGACCTCCGCGTGGCCATGGTGGATGTTTCTTCGATCCTCAAGGGGGTTCCAGGGTTTCTAGAAGAACACTTGATAATGGAACTGTTGTTCCAAAATCCCTTTCAAGATCCCTGAGACCTTAAACCAGTGGTCCTCCATCAGGCCCACAAGGATGGGATCCTCTCAACTGCTTCACTATCCTAATTATGTTTAGCTCATTATTACAGTGCCAAATAACCACATACTGTATGGCACCCTTAATGGATCTTTTGGAAGTCCTGCTATGGGCCTGGACAGAATTCTAGGACAAAAGATTAAAAGATTAAAAATGGTTCTCAAGATATATTAGAGATGAATTTCTTTCTCTCTCTTCTCACTCTCTGCCTCTTTCTTTCTCTTTCTATCTGATAACTGTATCTATATGCAATTAGTTCTTAAGCTAAACACCCCTGAGAATACCTTAGTTAATATTCCGTGAGAGGGTTTAGCGGTCGCAGGTGTTTGGTGTCCAGCAGTGAAACCCTGAATGTAACCCCGGTAGAGCTGAAGTATTCCTTTGCTTGTCCATCACTCAAGATACTAGACTATTGCGAACTGAAGCTGGCTCGTGTAAAGCTCATATCTTAGTTACAATGAGCTGGATAGGCTTTCATCCTCATTAGGGGAATACTACAGATAAGATTGTCTGGAATGTGACTGAGGCATGTTTACACCCTATTGCATTTACTGCTGCTTTGCACTGTGCATGATCATTGTATTGTTTTTATTCACATACTGTATAAGGGGATAGTGGGAAGCAGATGATGGATATGAATAATATATGAGTCTACTCTCTGTGACCGACACATTATATTGCCTTATTGTTGTGATGTGGCTATAGCTTATCACTTTTGAAAAGCTGAATTATCAAGCTGCTCCTTGGTTCCAGACCCTCACTGTGTGTATTGTTTGTGGTCATTTGATTAATTACAGATTTGTTTGTGACTACATTGCATTTTCCATTGAAATTTAAATAACAAGGGCCTTTCAAGAGGACCTGCATTATTACCTAGTGATACGATCCTATCTCATCACTGTCTTGTAATGCCATGTGTCATTTCAGTACTTTCATTATTTAAGCTTATTTGTGCTGTCATGGTGCATATTGCTATATAAATCTTTAGAATTTCTTTACCTGAAGGTGACAGGATACATACACAATACACACAGCACAGTAATTTGTTTTTGGTTAATTAAAGAGAGCAGAGTGATTGCACTACAGTAGTGTGGTTTTAAACACTCTCTTATCCAAACAAACCTCGTGGTTGGCAGTAAATGTGCGGTAACAATATCATTATCATATAAGAAATTACATGTTTTATATTTCAGTTTATTCAAAATAAAGAGCAGAATAACTGGAGTTACCTTGTCTGATCAGTGAAAACAAAATAAAGGAAGAAAATACACCACAGTGCTGTTTCTGTGGGCAGGAAATATAGTGCAACCCCCCCCCCCAGCAATTAGCAGAAAAACTGGGAACACAAAGCTATACTACAGGGTTTTGCAAAACACCACCTACTGAATACTGGCAGGGACACATCTTATTAAAGCTGACTGTACTCATCATCAGAGGTTGCTGGGATGTTTTTAATCCAATTTCAACTCTGCATTGTCCTGTAATTTTAGACTGTGATGACAACTGTCGGCCGTGAATTCCCAGTAATCCAAAGCGGCATTTGACCAGTAGTCTTTGATACTTTTGAATCCTACCTGTAGCTGTTATTTTGAAACGTTTTTAGCCATACTAACTGCAGGGCTTTAGGGTGTAGAGCGGCTATACTCACTGTGCTTCCACTGACTATCCCAGCTGTCTTCCATGTTTGTACTCACTTCTTATATGACTGACTTTCTATGAAAACATTGAAAACTGAAAAGATTAAATTCCATGTAATTTGTGCTATTCATGAAAGTGTTCCATATGAGCAAAACATTTTGGGGGCACTTTTGCCAGCAGAGTGACAGTAAATGTCTTTCTAGTTTCAGTGTGATCACACATGTTTAAATGTGTCTTATATGGTCTAAATACTGTTTCAAAAGTGTTAATAGTTGCACCTATGTATAAGAAGGAAACATAACACATTGACACTCATGTGACGTGTGTACATCAAACTAGAAATATATGTGTTAGTGTTCAAAAAACACATCAGCAGAAGCCAATAGCGTGGTATCACAAAATGGATAACACAACAACCATTTTTTTGCTTGCACACTACACACTTTGATTTCATAGTAGCTTGTGTCAAAATAATCTGCTCTTATACCAAATGCAAACACTGACTTTGTACATCCTTGCCTGTATCAAAGCCGCAAACTGAGTAATACATTGATGTTAATCAGAGTGACGGTTTCACCAGCCTCAGAGGCAGTCGTGATGGCAGAGCACTGCTATGTGAACACATTCATCAAACAACGGAGTGAAGGGGCTGCGTGGAGCTAGATGACAATGTAGCACACACAAAATTATATTTTGTGTCCTCTCTGACGTCCAGTCTGTGGGATACAGTGTCAGGAGAAAAACACACCATTTCAGCTGATTTATCTTTACAGTGAGTGTTCATCTGATGATCAGATCTGATAGTTGCACAGTGGTTAACTAATCAACTGTCTAAAACTGACATGGGTTGTGATTATCTTTTAGAAGGGCATTATGGGAAAGCAGATGGTTTTGAGGAACTTAAGACATGTGTGGTTTGACTCTTTAAAGGACCAGTGTGTAGAATTTAGGGACATCTAACGGTGAAGTTGCAGATTGTAACTAACATTGAACACTTTTTGCCTTTTTTTCACGTATATTTGACAACCTGGGAATGAGAACGGTTGTGTAGGAGAAACTACAGTGGCTGCAAAACTCAAAAAATCTAAATGCCTCCATGGAAGGCAACCTGTGGCCCTTGTAGATAAAAACGTCTCATTCTAAGGTAAAGAAACGCCTATATTCAGCTGATTATACTCTAATGCAAACATACCTATGAATATTATATTCCATTTTTGACAATAGATCCTCCTAAATGTTACACACTGGACCTTTAACTGCATGATTATGAATGGATCATCTCCACATGTGAATGCAGTGGGACAGACCAGTACTCATCTTGTTACATTCGTGTTACATTCAGTAGAATATGTGTCACCAGGCTTTCAGGATTTGTAGACGATGAATCGTATCTTTGGGAGAGCACATACTGAACCACTGTAAATCAAAAAGAAGACCACAGACGGAGGCTGATTTACAGCCTACTGGACGAAATGACAGTGATTTCCCTAGAGGGGAAAAGGGAGGAAACCATTCAGTAGTGGAGTTATTTTCATAGATGTATCACTTGGAAAATTATTTTATTTCAGTCATGAAGGTTCATGAGGTGGTAATAGTGAAAATGAAGGTGTTTAAGCTATATTTAACCCCAGAGTCGAATTTCTAGTTAGAATTACTCATACTTTGATATGATCTTAACAGACGTGTCCAGAGAGTGTCCATGGCCTTTTTAGACTACAGTAAAGGTAACATTCAGGAGGATCTATTGTCAGAAATGGAATTTAATATTTATAGGTATGTTTTTTAATTAGTGTATAATCACCTGAAAATAAGAATCATTGTGTTTTTGTTACCTTGCAATGAGATGTTTTATATCTACAGATGCCACGGTCACCTTAAATGGAGCCCACCATGTTGAACCGTCATGTTTCTATAGTAGCCCAGAATGGACAAACTAAACACTGGCTCTAGACAGGGGCTTTTACACGAGTCTCATGGCCACCGTAGTTTGAAAAGTGTGTGGTGTTCAGTTCACGCTACTAAATCCTATACACTGGTCCTTTAAATCTTTCAAATGTTTGATTTGTGTAGAAGGCCAAACTTCTCTGGGATTTTTGACAAAAAAATACAAAATCTTCAGTAAATGGATATTGCATGCAGACTTCAATAATGAACATTCAAGCTCAAATTTACACACTTCTCTAAACCAGTGACTGCAGTAGAGTGATCTTGGACATAATGCCTGTTTGTATGGAAGACTAAAAACTACCACAGTCAGCCATTGGCTGCTTATTTAAGCAAAACACAGCCCTAGTGCCTCTTTGAAAAGCTTAATATGTAGATATCTAATCAGTACAACAATGTTAAGCTCAAGTCTCCCAACATTGCCCTACAGACTGTTACTGGTCTTTTTGTCTAAGGCATACTTATACATTATGCACTACAGTAGTTTAAAATGAATGGTATGACAGAATCAGTTAGTAAGTTGTGGTCACTATGATGAGCTCACCGCTGTTCGACAGCATGGGACCAAAGCCTAAAGACATTTCACATCAGCCTCTGTTGTTATATAACTTCTCATTCCTGGAAGTTAGGCGTAATTGGTGCTGTCTGGTAAACTAAAACAAACACTGAGCTTGTGGTTTGCTTCCAAGTTTACAAGTAAGGAGTAAGCAAATAACAGAAAGTGATGCTGTGATGTGCAGTGACACACAAACATCCTGTGATTGGAAAGAAACGTGTTTGTATGTCTATCACTGTGAGATCACAATATGTTTAATAGATTATGTTACATCGATATTCTAATAGATTATTATATAATTGCACTGAGGATCATGGGTGGTGGTGGTGGCGATGGTGAAGGTGGAGGCGATGAAAGTGCTAATAGTTGGTGATGATGATAAACCCAGTGATGTCACAGGGTTAGATGAATGACTGTGGTACCAGTGTGTCCCCTGTAGCGGTGACAGGACCTTTATTGGGGCCTGATATACAACTTACTGCGTTGCCATGGTTACCACTGTCAGGGTCACTAATCACAGAGCAGCAGTCCAGCTGCCTTAGGGGGTGTACATAAAGGTTCGATCACAGGGTAAATCCTGGTGTCTAGGGGATTAATTAAGTTTAAAGTTTTCCAAGTTCAGTTTGACCAGTTTATTTACTGGGAGAACTGGAGCTCTGCACTGGCACTAAGACTACAACACAGTTCACCCCAAAATCTAAAATATTTTACCTCTTATCTGTAGAGCTATTTATCAATCTAGATGGTTTTAGTGTGAGTTGCTGATTTTTGGAGACAGTGGCCGTAGAGACGTCTGCATTTTCTCCAATATAATGGACCCAGATTGCAGTCAGCAGTTTCATGTAGGAACTATTTTCTTTATACCAGACTACACCCTCCAACTGTTGCTGAACGTTAAATATCTCACTGGTGCTAGTTGAACCAGTGAACATTATAGTTCAGTTTACAAGGATGCCATTAAGGTTTACATCCTGCGCTGTCACAAGCACGAGCCTCTCGTCAATGAGTAGATTCACACTTCCTTCTGCACAGTGATACGTAGAAAGAAAATAGTTCCAAATCAGTTTATCATCTGGGTATTTTTGGCATACCGCAGATTTTGCTTGCTGCATTTTGGCCAAATTAGTACATACTGCTAAATATAGGAGGTAGTTTTGAATATAGCCAGAGTTTCCAGCCACCTCTCTGAATTAATGTTAGAGAGCAAGAAAAAAATCTGTCATCTGTCAAGTGAGGTCGACTCTGGGTCATATATGGCTGCCAGATCAGACTATGTGTTTGTGGGTGCAGACTTGGGCTGATTTGGACTGAGAATAAGCTCCAGTCAGCAGTTGGTACTCAGGCTAACAGTGAGATGACACCTAGAGCTGGCCCAGTTCTGGCTCTTCGCTTATAGTGAGTCTGGCCAGCCATGCAGGCGAGCTGGATTTAGGCTGACCTAACTGGGTGGAACCTCTTTCTTTCTGTATCTGTGCATGTTAATGAGAGAAGAAAGCATGTCTCTGGATATCTCGGATAAAGTTTTGAATATTATTCTCTGTCTCTCAGATTATATGTAGACTCCACAGTAAAGCTGAGAAATCTTTCAACTGTAAAATTATACATCACAACATGTAAAAGTACTTGCACACTGAAGTAAACAACAGGAGTCTCTGGCCTATCACACTCCCCCGCGCTCTGTTATCAATGGATCACTGATCACCGAGTGTCTGCTTTAGCTGTGCTTTATCCAACACATCTCCTCTTTGTGTGTTGTCTCATACTTCCATCTCTGTAGGAATCACATCAGTAACAGGACCCTCTGTCGTCAGGACGTGTTTGTCTCTCCTCAACGTAATTCCTGCTTATTTCTGGGTGAGGAGTGAGGTTTGGGGCTGAGGTTGCAAGTGGGCTTATACAAGATAGGCTAAGAGTTATTAAAGATAGAGGGGCAAACAAGAGTGATAGGATCAGCTTCCGTTTTGGGGAGTGAAATCCAGCATGATGAATGAAAATGGATCAAATGTATGGAATTGACTTTATTGTTAGACATTTACAGTCTTACACAGTACAATGTACAGTTTGTCCTCTGCATTAAACCCCTCTTAAGAATCAGATGTATATGGTGTGGCTTAGAGGTAAACCGGGTTGTCCTATAATAGGAAATATGGCGGTCCGATCCCCGGATCCTCTAGTCTGCATGTCCTTCGGGAAGATACCCCAAATTGCTCCAGAAGGATGTTCTGATGAGCAGCTGGCAGCTTGCGTGGCAGTCTCTGCCATCAGTGTGTGGATGTGTGAATGTTGACAGTATTGTGAAGTGCTTTGAATGGTGAGAAGAGTTGAAAGGTGTTATATAAATGCAGTCCTTTTACCATTGTGCATGCAGTTTTGATTGTTTAGATCTTTAGGACTGCAGTCAATGCAGATACAGAGAGTTTGTTTCAGAAGAAAAAAAAAAGTCATCCTGACCATGACTTTAAAAGATTTTTAACAGATTAACAAATTGTGACTACAGAAAAACAGGATGCATTAAAGCCCTGACGTAATGGCATATTTATGTGATAACATGATAGGGTTGTTTTCCATTTTACCTTAAAACTGTTTGTACAAGAATAACCCGCCCACTACTGTATATGTAACACACACACACACACACACACACACACACACACACACACACACCACTTAACCTCCGTCCAATTATCTCAAATAAACTCATGTGATTAAATTACTTTATTAAATCCAGATCTCACAGCTGTAGTGAGCAAAGTCTCTGTTACGGTCTGCATGGATGTTGCTGGGGGTCAGAACAAAAGGACATTAACTCTTGCATGAACAGTAGAAATGTTTTATTACTCTGGATAACAAGTGAGCACCTCAGTTATTATTATGAATGGAATCTATAATACTGACTCCTCCAAAAGCTTGAGGTAAATGACTGTCTTCACCTATTTAATTACAGTATACTCTGTGTTTCAGTAAAGCGTGGTGAATTGATCCCTCAGAGGGAGACAACCCAGAATGCTTTAAATAAAACTTGTTTCTTGGTCAGCGACTAACAAAACATAAAGGTTATTATCTTCTGCATACAATATATTATGCCTTATTGATCAGTTATTGCGTTGTGTATATGAAGTAAACATAGGTTTTGTTGGCTTTAACTAAATTAACTTGGCACTTAATAATATTGAAGAACCAATCAGTCAGCCAAAGTCCCTGGTTCAAGTTTATCAAACTAAAATGTTATGGATATAGAGCTGCGTTGTCATTATAGTAACCAACAATCATACAGCCATCATGAGTTGTACAGAGTTGTAAACATGCAAATGTTTCCCAACTCTACTATCCATCCCATAAAATGTGAATGTAGTATTAGAGTTAACAGCGATTTTGAGTCTGGAAAGAGATGTTTCATTTTTGAAATGTCAGTTTCAATGCTGTGAGCACCTCATCTACCTCCATTATAGTTGGGTGGAAAAAATCTCCAAAGAGTCCTCCAGATTAAACAATACTTAATTTGTCCATACTTTCTAGAACAAAGTGTTTTATTTTTCTGTGCCTTCTACAGACATTGTACCAAAAACTAGACTATTCTAATAATAATAGTAATATAATATAGATAGAAGACAGATTGTACTGCTGTTCCCTGGCATCAGCTAGTTATTATACTGACAAGTGTCAGTATAATAACTAGCTTGTTGATTATTAAAGGAAATGAATTGTGGTTGATGCCTCTTGACAAGTTATTCAGATAAGTCATGTTGAGAAATGAAAATGATGGCCTGATAGGCAAGTGTGGTGTTAAAAAGCATTACAAATACATCAACATGAGTTATTAAGTTATTAAGTTATTAAGATTAAGATGTTTAATGTTTAATGAGATTCTATCCAGGTTTATTGGTTACGCTTCATTTGCGTTCTACTTCCTTAAATTCCAAGAGCTTAAAATAAGTACTCACTGTTGTGATGACAGCTTGTTTACTGCAGCACGACAACGTCATGCTTTATCAGCAAGCCTCATCTGTGTCTTCGAGCTGTAGTAGGATGTTAGCCGCTCATGCAACAGTCAGCTGGGCTTTCTCTTAAATGTATTAATTATTTCCAGAATTTCTAAAAAGTTGTTAAAGTCACTCGGGTCAGCATGGACCGGGACACAGGTACTGCTGTTATCGCTCAAGCCCTCAGAGACTACTGAAAGGGCCTCAACATGGCTGGGGATCAGGGGAGTGATCTGTGGGCCAATGATGCTGGGACACAAGTCAGTGTGTCTGAACAACCCGCTGCATCCCTACCTTTTTAGAACATTACGACACTGATGCATACTCTTTTTAGATCTTTTTAGATACCTGTATGCAGTATATTTTTCTGTTCCGTAGACTGCTGTGGCTCCACTGTAGACTTATTCTAATGTGACACTGTGACATCAATGCATGCATGTGCATGAAGGGAACTATCTATATGTAAATACATATGGTATGTCTCTATGTGTATAAATTCTAATTTATTCCAGTAAACTGGTTGAATAAAGGGTTAAAAGTCAGCTTGACTCCTAAGGAATGTGCAGTATATCCAGCTGTTCCTTAATCTGACCAGTTTATTTAGGAAGACCAGAGAGAGAAAGAAGGACAGACTGAGTGAGAGAGAGGGATGATGCTTGTGGTTTAAGTGTGTTGTGTTAAAGTGGCTCTAAATGGTTTTATACTATGTTATTATGGAGCCATTCTAAAGATGCTGGCATGCCAAAGCAAAGAAATACAGTGTGGAGGTCATACTGAGAGCCTACACTGTCCATTGACTCTGTGTTAGACTGGAGCAACGCTGCATTCAGATGCTATTCATAAATCAGCTCGTTTTCACTGACAGCATCAATGGACATAACTCAGAACAAATACTTTTACATTAATGCAGTGTTGCATTAGATGATTGTGCAGGTCATATTCAAAATGACTGAATTATGTAGTTTACATGCTTTCATGCATACACATGCAACACACTTTTTGTCTGCTTGCTGCTATTGTATGCAGGTTTAAAGATAAAGATATTAAAGATATTCTGAGGCTTTTTATGCCTTTATTTGACAGGACACGTGAAGATAGACAGCAACAAAGGGCCACAGATTATTATTGACTTATTGGCTTTTATGACATTAAGAAAGGAAGAATTATCAATGGCAGTTATTACATTAACAGTAGTTATTACATTGTTACACAATCAGTGCAGCCAAAGAGTGAAGGCCAAAGAGGTAATTATACAATATCTCAGTTTAAATCATATGCTCATATCCAACAGTCAACAGTTGAGGAATCTGACTTCCAAAAAATAAAGTTGAGAAGAATGAAAACTCACAAAAAGTGACTTTTGATGTGTATACAAAACAGCAGCAGAAGTGCAGGTATAAATCATATGGTGGTTGTAATTTAACATGCAGTTAGATGGTGGGTTTGAGGTTAGTGTTTTAGTAAGTTCTGTCTGAGGAGGTTGTTTTGTTGCACCACTCTTCAGAGGAGAGAAATGCCAAACAGTTATACAAGACAGATGCAGCATGTATTGCACTGATAATGATTTATTGATGTACTACCAAATATATACTAACCTGAACACCTGCATGCATGAAAAACATCTTTGTCAGGCAGCATGAAACTTCACTGTTGATCTTTTATTTTCTAGATGATAGTTGGACATGGAACATTGCACCCTCTCATATGGTCTTCATTAATGGATGGAGTGTTTCTACTGACTTGGCAGATACATATCAATGAGCATGACTCCAGACCAGACTCCATCTGCTGATGCAGACCATGTGATACGGTGGAAAGCTCCAGGCAAAAGCTAGCAGGTTGACCTTGAGTTGGGATTGTTTTGTCAAATGTAGTTTTCACTTTACAGATGGATGCAATGCTCTTTGCATTATATTACTCTTAGATTCAGATACCAAATCATGGCTGTTTGATGTCCTGGATGGTACAAGGTCCTTATTGACATCAGAACAGCAGAAACTCAACACTTCATCTTTAGACTGCACTGTGGGCCCATCTGTTTCTCTCTGCTGTTTCTATATGTAGCACCTCCGCAAGCAGTTCAGCATATTTGATGAAGCTGATATAGTTTGCAGTTGAATCCACATGGTTGAATGCACTTATTAAAATGTGCTTTAGATAAAAGCGTCAGCTAAATAAATGTAATATAAATGTAATATTGTCTGGTAGCCTGTAAAAGTCAATTCTGAAGGATGTAGTTTTTTAAACATTTTTCATAAAGTTTCATAGTGTGACCTTGAAAAGCAAAATCCATTTTACATTGTACCTCTGATTAAGGGCTATTGATATCCTAATATTGTATAGACCTTAACACAGTGTCACAGTGTTTTGAAAAAATATGTGTTGTCTTGGTGTCCATTCAGGCATGAATTGCACATTACTGCTCTTGAACATGCTAACAGCAGTACATGCATATAAATACACTGTGTAATTTTCACTGGCCGTGCTAGATACATTAGAAATAGATTAGGGAAAGGATGCAGTAGTGGTTTAACCAGCCAATGTTTTTTACTTGTGATTCTCTCTGCCTTAACGACACAGAACAGTAAGTAGTTTCAGTAAAGCTTAGCTAATATATATATATATATATATATATATATATATATTTATATATATGTGTGTGTGTGTGTCATGGTAACACTGGCTCTGAAAGGAATAATACTGCTTCATACTGCTTCAATGTTTAGAATGTCTAATAAAGTCAATACTTGTGTGTTCCGCAGTGGCCAAGTTAAACTGGACTACCCAATCACAGAAGACAAATGAACCAGATGAGAGTCTGAGCCATTGCTGAGTGCTGCTACCAACATGAAGAACTGGCTGTGACTGTGTCGTTATATTATAGTCTCGTGTATGTGTGAACATGACTGAACATTTCTGTGAGTGTGTGCATGTTAAAGGTGAAATAGCCTGAGTGTGAGTGGGGTGTGATGGTGTTCACCATGTCTGTGGATGAAATCATTAACTGCACCATCAGCCATGAAATCCACCAGTACCTCTTCTCCTGTGTGTACATCCTCGTACTGTTGGTAAGTGTGTGTACATCTTGAATACCTGAACAGAACTGTTGAGGTGTGTGAATACTTTATAAAATGCATAGCTAATGGAAGATTTGTTCCCACATTGAGGTCATTGTGTCACAGGAAACTGTCACATCTCAAGCTCTAGAAAGCTAGTTCCTCCTTGAAAACACAACATTGCAACACTGACGCACGAAGAACAAGCTGCAAATTGCATAGCTCTCTCATGTTGCATCAATGAGGTCATGTTTAGTACAAGAAGTAAGAGATCCGTGTGGACACGTGTTGACTTGGAGCTCATGAGGTGTGACATGAGGCAGCACAATGGCAGTTGCACAGAAGGTCCTGGGGTTAGACCTGTTGACCTTCCATTTCCACCTACAGTTAAAAGACATGATGGTTAAATGAACTGGAGACTTAATTTCCCATAGCATGTGTCTATTTGTGTCAGCACTGTAATGGCTAGGTAACATGTCAAAGCCAGGGGCACCACGTAATGAAATTTATTACATGAAATAATATACACAAAATAATTGTATTTAATATATTGTATTCAATTTTTTTAAACAATATGACATCACTATAAATATTAAAAAGATATTACATAATGCCATTCTGTGTTTGTTTCCGGTGCCATCCAGAAGGGGTTGTCCATCTGCCATCTACCGTCCATGCTAATGCCACTTCTGCTAGCCCTGTATACTTAGGAATTATATCCATATTGGATAACTTTGTCCCTCATTATTTATGTCCAGGGTCAGCACTCAGTGACAGGGCGAGTAGTGTGCCCTTTATGTAGTGAGGTGTGGAGGTCGGGGTGGCGGATGGGTGTGAAGTGAGTCTTACTTTCATATAGAAGACAAGAGCTTGTGTTCTGTCAGAGACCTGTAGCTAATGTTTATCATAACCATAGTCTTTCCTAACCTTAATCAAGTGTTTTGTTGCCCAACCTACCATAGTTTATTTGCCATAACCATCTTCCCCTAACTTCAACCATACTATATTTAACTGTGTTTTATTACCCTAACCATAAAAAGTCACCATGTGCAGATGTTGTAGAAAGTGTAAATTTAAACAATTTAGTCATTAAACATAATCTGGGGTTTTACAGAGCTGACTGGTAATAGGGCTGTCTGAGCAAGTGTTCTAACCATGTGCTTCAATAATCAAGTAATGAAGAGGAGGCTCAGTGTGGGGAAAAAACTGGTGTCAGAGAATCAAAATAATCAAAATAATCACAATAAATGATCTTCTTGATTCTAGATTGGCATTCCCTCCAACTTGTACTCTTTGTACCACGCTGCTCTGCAGCTGAAGCAGAAGAATGAGCTGGGAGTTTATTTAATGAACCTCACTGTGTCTGATCTGTTGTACCTGGCATCATTACCACTGTGGCTACAGTACATCTTTCAGGTAAACTAAAACTAGTCATTGATTTTGAATCTTACGGAAGCCGAGAACGGCCATGTATTATTTTTTTTTTATCTCATGATAACGACTTATTAATTCGTTATCTCAAGATAACAAAGTTATCTTTGGTCACTTACCGGTCGGCTACAGCTACAGCCAGTGGCTATGGAAGCCGTTCGTGGCAGCGCATTAGTTTAAAGTCAAGACGAACACATTAATTAATTCGTTATCTCGAGATAACAAACTTTGGTACAAGAGCTGCCACGAACGGCTTCCGTAGCCACTGGCTGTAGCTGTAGGCTAACGGGAAATTACACTTTACGTTGGTTTGTTTACTTGACTGGAAGCCATTGTGGCAGCTCTTGTAGGTTGAAATCAAGACAAGCACATTATTAATTAATTAGTTATCACGAGAAAACGATCTGTGTTATATCGAGATAACGAGATAATAAGTCGTTATCACGATATAACTGTATATAAAAAAAAAATCCATGGCCGTTTTCGGCTTCCATATAAATCCCTTCATTCCTATTCTTTCATTTGCACAAACTGATAATGCACATAACATTCTAATTGTGGATCAAATAATGGAAAATTTTATAAAAATGGATGATGGATATTAACCTGCCTATAATTTGATAAAAAACAGTTTACTCTTTTGCATATTATGCAGTAGCTGATTTCATTACATTATATTATCACAAATGTGTGAAAAACTGTCAAATTTTTTACAAACTCTAATAAGTTGTTAGATTATATGCAAAAAATAATTATGTGCTTAACATATTTTACATTGTATTAAGCAGTGGTTCTCAAACTTTCTGGCATGGCCCCCTTTAGAAACCAGAAAAAGTTTGGCTTTGACCCAGTCATCTACTCATCACAATTTGGCCCTTGTCAAAGTCGCTCAAATCCTCACACTGCCCATTTTTCCTGCTTCTAACATCAACTTGAGGACAAAATGTTTAATTGCTGCCTAATATATCCCACCCACTGTCAGGAGCCATGATAACCAGATAATCAGTGTTATTCACTTCACCAGTCAGTGCTCACAGTGTT
>JAGRRF010012892.1:3418784-3435901 GCA_019097615.1 Morone chrysops | reverse complement strand
TGTAGAGAATATTCAGAGAGGTGTGTGTGTTTGTCACCTTGGCTACCGATGGCAGGTTAGCGGTCCACTCCTGTAGCTGTTCAGGACGGGTTGCGTGTTCCAGTCCCAGTCCCTTCTTCAGGTAGCGCTGGTGGGAGGGGCAGGTGTGGAGCAGGTAGAGCCCACAGGCCACAGCATATCCTCCCCAGTTAGACACTCCTGCAGGAGGGAGGGATGGGGTTGAAGGTGGGATTTGAATGAGGAATGATTATGGTCATTAACCAATGAAAATATGTGAATGAGCCCAAAACTGTATTTCTTCACCAGTTTGGGTGGAGTGAAAAGACGCACTGAACAGACAAACTCAGGTCAGATATGGACTTAAATGTTCTCACACTCACATTGCTACTAGTTCCCCTTGCTTGTGAACTGATTATCTAGGAATTTATCAGTGACACAGGTAGCTGAATATGTTATTTCCTCATTATTTCATTTTGTTTGTTTCACTTCCCTGTGTGTACAGATCAAATATTAGCATGTACAGATGGCATAGTTACTCCTCTGAGGAATTTTCTGACCCTTTTTGGTCCTTGACCTTGACAAGGGCTGTCCCTGACTGAACACAGAGTGTGTGTGTGTGTGTGTGTCTGTGTGTGTGTGTGTGTGTGTGTGTGTGTGTTTGATAAACTGTATTCTGTGTGCATTTAGTATGTATCCATACCTGCAGGAGTAATCAACAGTGATGTGTTAAAAGTATTTCTGTGCAGTACGTATGCAGCCGTAACAGTATAATGTTTGCCTTGTACAGCTAGTATAATGACCCAGTCCATACCAGCAGTGATGGCGTAGTCAGCAGGAACATCACATGCTACGAGACTCCCATTGGGCATTAGGGTTTTCACCCTTTCCTTCACTTTACCCATCCCCAACTCATTACCACCATCACCGATTCCTACAGAGAGAGTGAGAGAACATCTGCTGAAGAGTATAGTGAGCAGCAGACATGCTTATTTCATGCATCACATGTGCAGTAGTGCTACAGAGCACAGCACTGTTACAGCTGGTATTAAATGATATTATCAATGCCCTGCACACAAAGCAACCCCAGCTTATTTGTTGATCTGTTAAATGCATTTGCCTGTGTAGACCATGAGCTAGTGCTAAATAGTGCTAAATAAGTGATAAATAAGGGGAGGGTGAAGCGAGGCAGTTGCAAACTGAAACAGAGTTGGGAGGATTTCTTTAAAAATGTAATCCAATACATATCACTAATTACATGTTAATCAAGTATCACAATATAAAAGTAATACAACTTGATTACTCTCTGTTCCTTTTGGATTACCTCAACAGTAAATATGCAAATAAAGACAGGAGTAAAGAAATATCTATACGATGACTTGATCACTTGAGTGTTTTCTATAAAACAACAGAACATTGTAACCTGAGAGTAAAAAAAACAAAAACAAACTATAGATCATTTTCACAGCTGAAGGGCAAAACTACTCTGATGTTGTTCCTCTTTCTGCTTTAAAGAAATAAAGGGAAATTAAGAAACACAGTGAAAGCATTTTGTTCACTGGAGGCTGTAAGATTAGCTATAGTTTCAAACCGGAGACCAGAGTGGTGTTGTGAAACTTAAGTTGCTATGTGGTTGCACTGCACTGTGCTTGGTATTTTATTGTTTTCTATATTTAAATGTTTTTTAAAATTGTAATCCTGTTAAATTTTTTTTTCTAAATGTAACAGTAATCTGATTAAGTATTTTCTTCTCACAATTCAGATTATGAGCTGCAGTATTGCAACACATTAGAAAAGATGTGAATAATTCACAGCTCTACTACTTTCACAGGCTGTATAAAATATCCACATGGCTGATTCATTATTGCTTACAATTTTAATCTCTACACTATACTACCTGTAGTAGTAATTCCTCGTATATCCTTGGCAGCAATAAACAAGTCATCAATAGGATCCACCAGATGTTTGATGTTCGCTCCTCTCATGTTGTAGTAGTTTCCATCTCCAGCACGTCCACTGCGCTCTATTGCCACAAGGTGGTCGTACCTGGTGTTACAAGCACATTCCTCTCATGCTCTTGAAGCTGAGAGACACACCACTAGACAGTCTATTAAAGATTTGCAGATTAAATGCTCACTGACAGGCACAACAAACTTACTCTACTGCATACTGCTTGGATTTTAACACAACAATATATAACAATAGTTTACTATAACTTGTTTCTAAAGTGCAAAATCAAAACAATAATAAGGATTTTATAAAGTATTTTCTACATTTATACTTACCACAGATTTGAGTTGTTGATGTAGACTTACCTGGACTGAAAGTTTAAAAACCAATGTTTGAAATAATGCTGAATTAATTGCACTCATCACTAACTAATATCTATATCAAGGACACAAATTAGAACCAACTCAGACTTATCTAGAAAACCAGTTGTAGTGTAAAATTGTAAAAATAAAATGGCCTTATTGTGTCCTCATCCCAACTGCAAACACATGTGATGGGTCAGCTAACCTGGGCTTGCTGGGGTCTCCATGGTGACACAAGAAGTGTAGTGCAGAGTCTGTGTCACCGTCTTCAAATGTGACCAATGGGATTGCCGATTTTAGCACACCTGAGAGTGGAGTTACAGAGTTATGAACCCAAGTAGAAGCTTTCTCTTTAAAAATGACACAGATTTCATTTAACAATGAAGGATGAGAACAGGTACGTTTCTTTTAAGCTCACAGATTTGAATGAAAACTCTTTCCCACCTTTCCTCACAGCTTCGTCAATGATGGCTCGGTTCATGTCCAGGGCTCTCCTGTCTGTCACCATTGTCACCTGTTTCCCTAGCGACAGCAGCATGGTTGCCATGGCAATGGCTCCGGGTGGGCCATCAGTCTCGTCAGGAGGGCTAAATGGTAAACACCAATAACAGTCAATATTTTGGGAGTTTTAAAATTTCATGGGACTGGTCCAAACTCAGCTTCCTGTTTTAGCTGATGTTCACAGTTTAGGCTGTGTGTTACCATCTCTGGTTGGGGCAGACTCACAGCTCCCATATGCTCTATACTAGAGAGCAGAGGTTTTCAAAGTGAGAGGCTTTTCATTTTCATTTGATAACAACAATTAAGCCGTGATAGCCTGATATTGCTGTTTGACATAGCTTCAGACTACACAAAATACATGAAAAAGGTCTGTCCAAAGGAATTAAGTATTCTTAAGTTTCTGACTCTGGAAAAGTGCGAAGAAAATTCCCTAAAATTATTATTGCTAAACTATCTTTTTAACCAATCACACACATTTAGGCTATTCTGATATGATATAATATGATTTCCTTCTGGTACCTAATGTAATATTTCTCACTTCCATTCAGAGAAAATCATCTGAAGCAGTCTGGATCCCCCTGGAGAGTCCTGCCTGCCATCTCTGCTCTATAGGCATAATGCAAACCAGAACCCCAAATCACATACTGAATAATTAACTATGTTTCAGCAGTGTCAGCTGAGCTGCAGACAAGTGTAAGAATATTAGTGTGAAAACAGCTGCATGAGTGTGTAGGTACCTGTGCTGGTAGTGTGTGGGGAAGCCGGTTGTTATGGCAACAGAGGATGCATGGGAAAGTGCCAGACAGGATCGCAGAAGTTCATCCTGAACAAATAAAGCTCTAATCCCTCGTTCACCTGGTGACAGAAAGTGACAGACACATCATGAAGCAGAGTGTTTAGCAGCTTTACTGCTAATACAACAGAGGCTCTCTCAGTAGCTACCATCTATCTGTAGCTGGACACCATCAAACTTCATCAGTTCACCTAGATTTTCTGGCTTCTTAATTTTCTAGCTAGCAAAGGTTTATAACTTATTTTTTATGTTTTAACTCTTATTGTTGTATAAGCTATATATGCTTATGTTTACACATTTCACATGCATCTGTTATAAGGTAAGGCAACAAAAGACTGTTTGACAAACAGCAAACACAACACAGAGCTCTACAAGTGGACCAGAGTTAGATCAATCTAAATGAAGTTACCATTGAACATATGCCTAAGTGTTATTGCCACAACTGCAGCATGAATATTGCCACAGAGTGTACTTGTTTAGCTCTTGTCTGGTTTATCTTAGAAATGTTGCCAGATAATCCATTACCTCCGTTCATATACGTCTTCTCTTTTCCTTTACTCCGTTATTCAGAGACATTTCTTTCACTCCCTATGTTTTGCCTCTATTAGCCAGTGTCTACAGAATATAATAAGCCCTCTACGCGTTCAAATCACAAGACAAAGAGCCCCTGATTTTGATCTAATCCCAGTCGGTCGAGTCATTGAACTCTTTTTCTGCTGTGTCATTGTACACGGAGCACTTCTACAAACTGAATGTTGTCTCTAATAACCTAGAGAGAATAACATCACGCTTTCTATGCCTTTACCTGGGTCCTCTCCAATAATCGTCTCCAGCTGTCTGATGGTTGCCACGGCCCTCTGAGATGCCAAACTGTACATCAAGGGATTTTGGGATACCAGAAAGCAACGGGGGATCAGTTCAAGATTGCGATCCGTGGGATCCAATCCGTGCGATTCAGATGCTGAAGGCATGGAGGAAGAAGGGGAGGAGTCTGGGATGTCCGTCAGGAACATGCAACCTGGTGAGTGACTGAATGCCAAAGAAGGCTCTGGAAAGAGACAGAATGTGAAGAATGAATGGATGAAAGACTGAAGTCATTGAGAAGATAATAGAGTGAATACAGAATCATGTTGCTCACTGCTGCTGAGTATTGCCTCTATAGCAGTCACTCCACAGGCCCAGAACACTGTGACATCGCCGGGCTGCACCTCTACTCTGTCCCCATAGTCTGGTCTGGACAGGTCCTGTATGCCTAAGAGAGCTACACACACACACACACACACACACACACACACACACACACAGAGTTAATGGTAAATCATGTACTGGTAGGTTAAGGTTATTATCCTGTGTAAAGTGTGTGTACCTGGGTCTCCTATGTGTACAGGAGCTCCATGTGCTAGAGGATTGAGGTGAGTAACCTCCACTGCTGCATCCAACATGGCAGCTGGAACAGGACGCATAGTGACCACCAGAGGGCAGCTGAACACTCCTGCAGGAGTACAGGGAACTGCAGTCTGGACACACACATACAGTATGGTTTACTCTGAACTTCAAATCATATCATTTAAATCAACAGACTATTCTATATTATATACTTTTCTTTAGGAAAAGTTGTCTGGTGTACAATCATTTTTTGTTTATTTTATGCCAACTGGCTACAAATTTTCACCTCAGGCTTTAGGAACCTGTGATTATAAAACTTATAGACATAATCATTTGTAAGTACATTTGACAAAAAAGATGCACAAATCTTATAGTGGTGTGTGACTATAGTTCATCTCTACAGTCTAATGTACTGTAATCATACAAAGGTGTTACAATTGATCTGCTCCACATACAGGACCTCTGTAGATATTCCTAACATACCGTGTACATGCTGACATTTGTGCCTTGCTCCACATTCCTGACAGGGACTCCAGCGTTCTTCAGTCTACCCTCAAAGCCAAAACTGCAGCCCAGATAGAAACACACCATGTCTGACCAGCGGCCATGATGCACAGCCTGCAGCTCTGATGCAATCCTGGGAGCACGATATAAAGGAGTGAGGCTGGTGTGGATCACAAAATCATTCTTCAATTGCTTTGGGACGTTATTATTGCAATAAAGAATTACAATAAATAAAGAGTATAGAAAAAATAAAGTCTGCCAGCTGACGAAATGGTATTGCAGAGTGTGTCCATTATGAAGGAGTGATTTGTTATTAAGAAATACATGCTTAACTATGGAGGTTTTGTAGATGCAGTATGCAAGTATAAGTGAGGCTTGAAATCTTAAACTATTAAACATGATTAACTACCTCAATCTGATTTCAGCTAGACTCAATTTATTTTTTTCATTCACCACATGACATGGCCAGATTAACCCAGGGAAAAGACAGGAGACTGGGCCTTGTTAAAGCCCCTGTTTGTGCCGTGTGTGGAGTTTTTTGTGCTGGAACACTACATAGGTTTGCTGTGTTGTGACTTAATAGACACATTAATTGAGCAATAGACTTTATTTAATTGTAAACCCAATAGTCAAAGTGTTTTAAATTTTGTAACACTACAATAGCTGAGTTTCTGTACCAGAATCAAAACAATACTTTTTAGACACCTTGCTTTAAGACATATAAAACACATTTTGGCCTCTTCCAAGAAAATACCAAGGTCTGATATGTAGCCATTAGCCCCACATATTGTACATACATAGTGCATGCTATGAGATCCCTTTGATGCTCTGTTGGGTAGTTTGTTATGTAATTATTAACTGAATCAATGTCAGTGTTTAATTACAAGCGCAGTCATACAAGTGATTCTATTTTGTTGCTGTCAGGCTTATCTGAGTTTACCCAGGTAGAATTATCAATATACTGTATATATTTTTCCATTGAGTTATCCTGAAACTAAAACTCTTCACATCATAGTTTCCTCTGCATGTTTGACCTCAACCGAACTGCTTCTAGTGTGGTGCTCTGTTAAAATACCTTGGCTGAGGGCTGTAACTCTGCAGACTGGAGACTGTTTTCACCAGCCGACCCTCTTCATACACACAGTACTGTGAGATGTCGGTCCTGAAGACACAGAAACACTCATCAATGGGTCATGTTGCAAGATTAAAGGGAAGATGTGAAGTGGAAGGATTAAATGCACAAACAAAATTAGTTTTGTTTATAATTTTCATGTTTAATGTAGTTGGATGTATGTAGAAGAAGAATTCTTGTATATTTTACAAGAATGTAGAGTATAAAAGAATTCTCTATTCAAGTACCTTCATTAAATAACAGATGAGAAACGAGAATATTATTTGCAGTAGGATGTAACACTGCTTTAGGTTGGTCAGGCAAATTAATTTGGTGGCAGGTAAAGACAGAGTTAAGGAGCTGACACACAAGGATTGGGCTACACAATATCAATCAAAATATTATTGAAATTGCAATAGGTTAAATTGCAAAAGCTGTAATTTTTTATGTATGAAAATAAAAAAAATAAATATGACTTCACTTCGCCTCAGAGCATCACCAGCTTCTCATTTAGAGCAATCTGTGCTTGTGTGAGGTTAGACAGGTAGGTCAACATCAACAGTTGATGTTGGAATTGAGCATGTTCTTAAAGTCCTCGGCGGAGATAGTGGGCACACTTTGCCAGACAGCAAATGGTAGGGTCACCTTTATAATCATAATTTTAATATTCTTTTTGTAAAAATTATATTAATCATGAATCATTTTGCAATATCTGGTCAAAATAACCCCAATATTATGTTTTTTTCACATTGTGCAGCCCTACAGGAGGATAAAATGGAATAGTTTTCAAAAGTGCATCAAAGTTTCCAAATGTCCAACATCATCTTGCTTGAGGAAGTACAAATGTACTTTGGGCAAGTAGATTTCTTACCCAGAAAAAAACAATGTTGAACCCTGGATTGTAAAGCACCAGTAAGCATTAGGTGCATTGGGCATCAGTAACAGTAACAGTTGATATACCTCTGATAATACCTCTGTACTGTTATCTACATGGAGCAGTATGCTGAGTACTGTGTGCAAACTATTAGGTCAATGTCTTACATTTGTTTGATTTGTCTCTATCCCATTAATGTTTGGAGTACAGTTCAGTTCTAACATTGGCAGGCAGAAGACGAGAGCTATACAGTAACAGAGTGATAAACATGGGTTTATACAGAGGTCAATTATTTATCACCTTCAGGCTCCTTGGACTTACTGAAGAGACTTTGACATTTTGGATTCTGGTCAGCGATTTTTCTTCACTAGACCTCTGACAAAGTGGGAAGCACAGAGTTTCTGACTGTTTTGTTAAACACTGCAGGACTAATGTTTAAACTTACTGTCACACTGGAGCAAGAAGAAGAACAAATCTAAATACACAATGTCAAAGATAATGGAAGTCTGTGGCTCAGTGTGTGGTGTATATGTGTGTGCTCTACCTTATATCAGCATTTTTGGCAAGAGGCTGACAGGAAGTCTCTCCTGATTGGCTGCGATAAAGGAGTGGCAAGGGGGCGGGATTTTTGCGACAGAACGCTTCAAAGTCACTGGCCAGATGATTGGGCAGGATGACAACGTTAGCCTGCTGGTAACCTGACACACAGATACACACATTTTATTATGCATGTTATAACAGAAACATTTACCATTTGCTCCAGTACAAGAGTCCAGCTTTAAGTCTCCATATGCAGTTATCAGAACATGAAGGTGCCTGTTCAGCTATTCACAGATGACAGCCTTCTTTTTTACAAACTATATACAACAAATATTTGAACAGGTCCTTCGTGCATCTCCCAACAGCTTCAGGACAACAAACTTCCAAAGGAAACAAAGAAGCCTGCAGCACAGTTTGGTCTGATTGATCACTATATCCTGAAAATAGTACGATTCAGATAATCTGTGGAATAATCAGGTTCAGGCTCCTCCTGGTGCTCTTAATGGTGTTTGCAAGAATCCACCGGACCCAAAGGAAAACAACCAATCAGAGCCAAGAACAATAGTTGAGTGTTGAGGCTCACTCCCAGGTCCTCAAATACCGATGCTTTTGGACCCAAAGATCTGCAATTGAGATGTAACTCAAACAAACAAAAGGTTCCAAAATGTGTGGGGACATTTACTGAAACACTTTGAGAATCTTCAGTCAAACTTAAGACTTATTCCCTCACTCTCTTTTTGCAAACCCACTTATCTAAATTATTTACTCGTTCATCAATCTTTTCTTTCTAAATACAAACCTGGCTTCCAGCACAACTTCCTGTACTACTCCAGGGAATATATATGTAATTTTAGCAAGAAGATGGAGCTGGTGGGGAAGGACGACAATGCACTTAGACGACTTAGATGAAAAAAAAAAATAGGTTTATCTGTGTATAGTTTTTAATTTATTTAAAAATCAATAAAAAATATTCTTCACAAAAAAAAGATAGGATCTTTCCATTAACTGTGCAGCTATTGTCAATACATACGGCATAACTTATATGCAGTAAAAGCCACCAATATCATATCTTCATAAATATGAGTAAAAATACTCAGTTATTCTGTTTTTTTCTCTAACTGACTGGTTAAAGTTGGTTAAATTGTTTAATCTGTTATTTGTGATTATGCTTGGTACAAACGTAGACAAACACAGCCCTGTAGTTTATAGATGTTTCTAGAAAATAATCACAGTCTTAGTACAAAATATTTAGAAATAATTAGAAAATAAATAATAATCTTTTTTCTTTTTTTTTTTCTAAGAATGAAGGTTCCACAAGTACACCATAAATGACTCCAGTGTGACATGCAGCCCTATAGGTGATCGACTGCTTCTTACCGTTAGCTAATCCAGTTGTGGTTTTTATTCTGGGATCTTCCTGCCTGATCAGCATCCTCAACTCAGCAGGACTCAGAGAATTTAAATTATTTGACCGCTCCATCACATAACATACACTACCCCAACAACTACTAATACTACAACTTTCTCCTATTCTGTGGACAAACTGGTTTCTGCTCTCAGATCCTTGCTTCTGGATCAGTGCAACCCACAGTGGCAGGCCTGCTGGCTTTTACAGTCCACCTACGGCATCAGGTGACTGCAGTGGTGGAGGAGGACTTGATATAATTTGGCCAAACTCTGCCTAACAAAGACTCTGGTCTCCTCTTATCTGTTAAACTAGGGTTAATGTTCAAGTAAAGAAGGCTTGGATGTAGTTAATCTTAAAACGGAAAGGTTCAAGGTGGAAGAGGAGGCAGAGAGGGATAAAGGGAGAACTGTTAACAGAGGGGAATATGAAAGAGTTAATTAGGTAACTGTTAACCTCTCTTCTGTGTCTCTCTGTCCCAAACACAGTACACACAGAGGGAAATACTAAACTGGATTTATCATTCATACATTGGTCTGTTTGGTGTATGTGACACATAAACTGCTCTCACTCAGTTTCCCACAGAACTTGGTGAAGAAATGGGACACAATTTAAAATCGTACTATACATTTATATATGTTAATATCAGTTAGTTACTGGGAAAACCTGATGAAATTTAAAAGTTAAATTTTTCCTAAGTAGATTTTACACATGTAATTTTTCTTTCAACATAGCAAACCCTTAAAAACTCATCTCTGAAGTGCTTGCATTACTATCCCTAACAGGCGATTCCATACAAAAGGAAATAGTATATGTATGTATGTGTGTGTTTTACCTGAGTCCATGGCAGACTTACAGATACTCCTGAAGTACCTGAGGGAACGCCTGGCAGCTCTGACAGCAGTCCACATGCTTCAGCTAAAAAAAGACAAGAGTTTCCAAATGTGAAAATATTATTTTACTATAAATATTTTACATTTTTTCCAGCCAATTCTATATTTACGGAATTTAAAGCTTCCTGTTCAGCTTAGTGAACCACCAATTTGTAATGTTTTTGGCCTCCGACTCCACAGGCAAAGGAAAGGCAGACAGTGAGGAAATAGTTGCTTACTTTGTGTTTCTGCCAGGATATGGGGATTTAAATTAAAGACTAGTAACTATTTATTGTTAGACCGACAAATCAGCCAGGCTGATACATCCGTCTGTATCAGTGTATCTGTCCCACAATAAGTACCAAAAAAAATTGCAACACAGAAATGCCAAATTAGGTTTGAGGTAGCTACATAGTTTGTCCAATAAAAAAACAACTACATTTGTGAGAATAAGAAAAACAAAAGACAAAACCAGATTAAATCTAAGGGATCTATATCAATAATGTTCTTTTTTCGTGTGTTTGTTGTTGTTCAGGCAGTCAACTCAAGCTGTACTGCTACACAGACGACATGTCTCACTCTCTGCAATCACCAAACAAACACACCCTTCCAATCTGGTGGTCTATTTAAGATGTAACATTCCCCAGCTCTCCCTCTGCTCAGTCAGTGCTGCTGCCCTGCATCAGTGTCACTGCCTGCTGTTCTGTAATCCACCTGTAGGCTCCAGCAGGGGGTTGAAGGTATTTGCTCATGTCTCTGTGTAAACATATCTGCAGGGAGTGATCAGAGGTCAGAGCCTCGACGCCAGAATCTAACTATGTTGTACTGCTGCAATAAACATTTCCAAAGTGAGTGATCTGCATGGAATAATGAAATTATACATGATTTTTCTTTGTATTGATATCCGCATTATATATCGACTACTAGTGCAATTTCACAATGAGGTCCCTGCACGTTGGTCACTCACAAGCTGAATGCAAACGAAGAATTTGAAGGATATAGACACTAATAGACGTCAACAAGGGCAGCTTCTCAAGTCTGATAATGACTTCAGTGAGACTGACCCCTGACACATGCACTCTGGGGCGGCTGTGGCTCAGAGGCAGAGCGGGTCGTCTAATCGGAAGGTTGTTGGTTTGATCCCCGGCTCCTCCTGCCACATGTCGAAGTATCCTTGAGCAAGATACTGAACCGGGAATTGCTCCCGATGCACAGCATCGGTGTGTGAATGTGTATGAATGAGTTAGTTTCTGTTCGACAATAGCATCAGTGTGTGAATGTGTATGAATGTGTTAGTTTCTGTTCGATGGACTTTGCCATCATAGCATCGGTGTGTGAATGTGTATGAATGAGTTAGTTTCTGTTTGATGGACTTTGCCATCACTGTGTGAATGTGTGTGAAAGGGTGAATGTGGCACGTAGGTGTAAAAGCGCTGTGAGTGGTCGGAAGACTAGAAAGGCGCTATACAAGTACAGGTCCATTTACCATTTACTCTTGAGGTAAAAAATCTATAATAACTTCCCCATTCCCATTTTTTGTTCATTTCAAAGTGTGTAGTTTGTTCATTTTTGCACATCACAGTTCACACTGGCCTATGTAAGGGTCATTCTACAGAAACCTCCACTTTTGCAATGACAAGATTGCAAAATTATTTCTTTTTGCAACATCTGATCGATGAAAATGAAGAGAAAGTGGACTTCCCATGGGCTTTTCTTCATAGATATTCAGGAAGTAGGTAAAAGAAAGTCGTCAGTGTGGTTTTTATTTCAAAATAATATGATTTCTGTTACACAGTAACATCACTCCAGGGAACCAAGACTTTCATTATATATTTTATAATATTTATTGACATTTCGTTTCTTCTATGTCATTTACATTATATATCCCAGTCATATATACCAGTTGTGGTGCATGGAATTCTATACAATTGATTAAAAAACAAATATTGCCAAATTGATGGCTCAACTGTTTAATGTATTGCTTTATTTGAAAATGTAAATAAACATTTTTGTAAAGGCTAGGGACAGAAAAATGGACGTTTCCATAGAATGACCTATAAGTACTGTTTATGTTTAACAGCTCAGCCCCACATCATGATTGTTTCTGTTGCTTCTGTGGTCATTCAGTAACATTTTGACTAGAAAGGAACATGCTGTACATCAAGGCTGAGCTGAACATGGTGCTTTCAGTAGAAAGTATTGATTCAGTATATTTAAAGCTGCAGTAGGTAACTTTAATATAAATAACTTTTTGTCTGACAGTTGGACATGAGACAGATAATCTGTGGTTAAATTGGTTGTTTTCATTCAGGAGCGCTGCATTCTTGCAAATGCCATTACAGGAGCAGACCATTGGATTTTTCCACACATTATCTGTCTCATGTTCTACTAAGTTTCAGCAAATATGACTAAAAGTTATTTTTTATAAAAATTACCTTCTGCAGCTTTAACTCTCATTTGTTTGCACATGCGCTGAACACTGCCAATGCACACACTCATGTAACGTTATGTTACAATAACATATTCAACGATGCTGAGAGGTAATTATAACTGTGTCACAATATAGTTAGAATAATAATAAAGCGGAGGATAAGGCCTTTATGTAGTCCAAACTTTAATGTTGCTACAGTACCACTGAAACAGTGAAGCAATATGTGCTCTGGTCTGGTTTATAGGTGCAAACGGTCAGCTTCTGACCTCAACAGACAGCCGCCATTAGCTACACAGTAATTGGCTACAAATGTGTCCATTTCATTAAAAACACTGCAGTGTTAGTTAGCGTAGCCAACCGTACAGTATATTATACTGGGCTGTATGCTAACTTAGTTAGCAAAAGATTCCAATCTAAAAGAAACCAGCCAGTATTTCAGTCGCTACGCAGTTCTGTTAGCAGTAGAAATACGGCGACATTTAGCGCTGTTTATCCAGGTTTTACCTTACAAAGGGTTACTTCAGTGTCCTGTAGGAAAGTTGACAATCTATAAGCAGTCCAATGACATGTTTACAGGCGGAAGCGCCACACTTTTTATACTTGCTTCTTTTGGTCTTATGGCGGGTTGCAACCGTTATTTATAAAGTGCATAGCGCCACCTACTGTACCGGAGTGTGCACTTTGGGCTATTGCCCCGACTTTACATCATTAGGTAAATAAAGTAGTATTAAATGACAACAATATTTAAATAAGCCACTACATTAGATGATATAATTCTGTCTGTGTGTCCTGTGCTCCACTGGTTCCCAACCCTTTTCCTTAAGGGACACATTTCCTATCATTTAGTAAACAGACATTAGTGACATTATAGATATTTCATATTATATTTAAACTGTACAATGAACCCAAACAGTGAACTCAGTAACTGCAGGAAGCTTGTGTAAAACAAGTGATTTGGATGAATTTTGTGTAGATTATTTCCTGCTTAGGGAACGTTTTATATAATTAGTTTGTTAAACGTATTTTTCATTATTTTTAACAATCATACAGACCTAATAGGCTTCTTTTTTGTCAAATTCAGAACCACAACTGTACTTGATATACCGTTGTTCCCTCAATACACAACCATAGAAATACCGTACATATATTCGTTATCTGTGCCTACAAAGTCCCGTTCCCTTCCTGCCTCACCAATCTTCTGAACTCGTCTCATCCTTCCAGATCATGGTTTTACTTCAGTTTTTGGGGTGCAGCTCCTGGGACTGTGGTTCCCACCATTTTTCCTTTGTCATTTGATAAACTGATGATCCCTAAGTGATTTTATGTATGTATTATATTTAATGTGCTCTCTTCAGACATGGTTGGGGTTTACGTTTGGGATGCATGATTTCAAAAGGTGTGATAGTGTCGAACTGACAGACATTTTTCTACTTTAAAGTGAACTGAATCAGATTTGAATGATAGTATATGTAATTACACACATTACACACTAACTTTTGTTTAATTATACAATCAACACGGTGGGAAACATTAACTAAGAAATGAATATGCTGTAGTGATCAAAACATTATCATTAACTTTTTAACAAATCTCTACGCTCTATGGCTCTTTTTTTTGTCCACTTGGCGGCAGTGTAAACAACACTGACACAATGAGCTTTGAGGTTAACATTGTGAACTTGTTAAACTGTTTCCACAGCCAGCAGACATGGAGCCACATTAGCAGTTTATCTGAAGTTGTTCTTCTGGTCTTCTGGCTAATTACCATTCACTCTCGTTTTGCTCTCTACTGTTTCCTGAGAAAAAAAGAGTGTCTCTGTAGCTGCTTAATGCTCCACTGTGTTTACTTGCTTCACATCTGGTGCACACTTACTGTTGGCTAATAAGCTCACATGGTGAGATATTAATTAATTAAAATCTCTAATCACTTAAAAGCCATGTGTGCAGTAGTAGTTAGCTTAAACTTGAAACCATCTGGGAGGTCAACACAGTCAAAGTATTAGTTTGAAGAAAGTTCATCTTTACACTCCCAAATATGAATAAACCCGTTTATATTTAGACAGGAACATTTGTAACATTGTGCTTTTTCTTTAAACAAACTTGAACGCAGCTGCTAGCAGAGGCGTCACAGTGCTCGTTCTAGAGTCCAGGTACACCTATCCTGACATCCAGAGTGTGTGTGAGAGATACACCAGTTTCCCAGAAAACGAGAGAAAGAAGGCATTTTTGACTCTAACTAAACTAAAGAAACAAAACAAAGCAATAATGTATGGTTTTTCCTGCTTTTTCAAAGAGTGCTTTCTGTTCATGTTTTGGCTGATATTGATATGTATCTTCTGATGGTAGTTGTGTACTTAGTTTTCACACACAATTTATTTCAGGTTTCTGAGCACAATGTGAAGCTCAAGTCCTACTATTATGGCTGTGTGTGTAAATACTTCTTGTGTCATGGTAAATGGTAAATGGACCTGTACTTGTATAGCGCCTTTCTAGTCTTCCAACTACTCAAAGCGCTTTTACACTACGTGCCACATTCACCCTTTCACACATTCACACAGCAATGGCAAATGGCAATGGCAAAGTCCATCGAACAGAAACTAACTCATTCATACACATTCACACACCAATGCTATGCAGGGTTCAGTATCTTGCTTATACTTGACATGTGACATGTGGCAGGAAGAGCCGGGGATCGAACCAACAACCTTGGGGGACGACCCGCTCTGCCTCTGAGCCACAGCCGCCCTGACTGAGATGTCATGACTGTTGCATGACCTATGCATTAACAAGCAAATGTCCCTTTTCAATTAAGAGCCAAGCTGCACCCATCCCAGACGTCCCCAAGTGGTGTGGGATCAGATCAGTTTGGATCTGCCCAAACAGGCCGACTTGATCCAGACCAGAAAACTGACATAGTGTATGAGGTCATACGGTGTTGTTGAGGACGATGTGGAACTTCAACACAGGTATGATACATCTTTTCCATGTCATTATTTTCATATTGTAATTAATGCAGCTTGAAGGGGTAGGACTGTGTTTGTGTGACTCTGTCTTGGTGCTGTTGAGACCTCTTACTTGGGTTGGTTATTGTGTTAAACATAATCTTCAGTGAATGAAGTTAATGTGAGTGGTAGACCACAAGAGGATGGAACCATAGTGTGATTTTCTTCAGAGAAATTATAATATTTGAAAAGGATTTTTTTTATTTGCAAAGAGAAGATGGTCAAAACACTGGAGTCACTCTATAAGGGAGTGGCTCAAAGACGTCTGTGTAAGGATGGTAAGACTTACTTAATTTTATCTATATTGTTTCAAAAGTAACTCCAAATATGATACTGAAAACATGTTTCCTGCACATATAACACATAACCTTTTATTTTTTATTTTAAAACGTTCCTGAGATAGTGGCAGCCAAAGTTGGGGGAAAAATCTTCCCATTTGGCTCCTTTTATCTGGGAGTCCACTCAAAAGGTAAGCTTTCTTTCCTCAACTGTAAGTGCACATCAGGACTGTGGCAACTTGTATTTCACTGTGACTTTGTGATTCACAACATGTGGTCAAACTGGGTTCATTCACAGTGGTTCAGTACATGTGAAGCTGCTGTGTGATCAATGAGAGTAGAATTTGATCTAAACTTCACCAGTGACACTTTTTTATTGAAAGGGAACACAGTGGAGGTTCTCTCCTCTTAGAATCCATGCTGAAGATAGAGCTTCAGAGCATAGTGACACATTTCAATGTAGACCTTCCTCTCATATAAACCTGTGTTGTTTGGGGCTGATATCGATGCCCTTTGTGTGGCACCTAGATTCATAGAGAGAGAGGACTTCTTCACCTCCTTCTTGGAGAAGCTGATCCTCTTTCATTTGCCAAACGTCCACACCTTCAGGATGGTTCTGAGAGCCATCAAGCTGTGGGCCAAACGTGAGTGAACACACACAGCTCCTTACAGTAGGCTCACTCAGAGACTGTCAATATTTGGAACTTGTCCTTTTACACCAGGGCTGCCCTAAGTGTGACCCATGGGCCAAAGTTGTCCCACATACAGTATCTCACAAAAGTGAGTACACCCCTCACATTTCTGCAAATATTTCATTATATCTTTTCATAGGACAACAATGAAGAAATTACACTTACTACTGATACAATGTAAAGTAGTCAGTGTACAGCTTGTATAACAGTGTAAATTTACTGTCCCCTCAAAATAACTCAACACACAGCCATTAATGTCTAAACCGCTGGCAACAAGAGTGAGTACACCCCTAAGTGAAAATGTCCAAATTAGGCCCAATTAGCCATTTTCCCTCTGCGGTGCCATGTGACTCATTAGTGTTACAAGGTCTCAGGTGTGAATGGGGAGTAGGTGTGTTAAATTTGGTGTTATCGCTCTCA
>JAGRRF010012892.1:3381076-3408590 GCA_019097615.1 Morone chrysops | reverse complement strand
AGAAAATAAGAGAATATTTACTCGTATTTACTTATTTAAGTAGCGGTACTCACTGTAAATAAATTTGACTAAAATAAAACATGTAGATAAAAGTAAAATATGTTTTTTTTCTTTTTTTAACCTGTAGTGAGGTATGATAATGCTAACCTTAACCCATAATATTGTTTTTATTTGTGTTGTATGGTGTCCTCGAGTGCCCAGAGAGGCGCTTTTAAATAAAATGTATTATTATTATTATAATGGTGTTATTCTTTAATCAATCAGACTGTATTTGTATAGCAGTTTTCATAAAAACAAAATGTTACTTCCACCCCTTTATAATGAACCAGAAAGGCACAACTGGAGGATTGGTAGATGAAGATGGATTATATTAGATGTAAATGGGATTGCCTGTGAGAAGTTAAAGCAGAAGTGAATGCACAATGCACACTGTTTTTTTCTTTTCTTTTTCAGAGCACAGTGCATGGCCAGTGTTTAACAGACTACAAGGAGAATGTTAGGAAGGATATCGCCACAGATGTGACACTGTCCAGAGATCTGTCCCTGTGTGACCAGTTCAACAGCAGGGAACTGGCCAACAGCCCCCTGGCCCTGCTGCAAAAACTAGTGAGACATTATTGCCTACCTCTGTAGCCTCTGACTAGATAAATCCTGCCTAATACCATGTTATTGTGGGATGAAGGGGCCTTTACTAAGAATTCCAAGACAAAGTGGATGGATTAGGGTTAGGGTTATAATATAATAATCATAGTCTTCAGTAGAAAGAAAGGTGGGAAACAACCTCTTGAAAGTGCCAGGGAACCATTTGAAAGTACAAGAGTTCAGTTCTTGACACTATAATCTCTGCAAACCTCAAATGGGAAAGCAATGTTCACAAAATCGTAGTGTGATTATACTTCCCGTGGAAGGTCAGAAGATTTCAATGGGTGCTGTGGTCCAGTTTTTTTAGGTCCAGCTGTCAAAGTGTGTTGACTCTCTTTATCAGTTTATTTTGGAAGTGTGACTACTACTGAAACAAATGCATTAGGGCAGTGGTTATGTGGAAGGCTGATATAACAAAAATATTACAGGAAAGAAAAAACATATTTAAAATGACATTTAAGCAATCTCAGTTTATTGTCATTCCAAATTTGGAAGTTCTTTGTTCATATTATGTTTTTAAATTAATGTTTGTCATTAAAGAAAAAGCTGAGATTCCTCCGCATACCACTAGAGGGAACTTGTGTACCACCCATCATACTTGTTCCACAGTTTGAGAACCAGAGCATTAGAATTACTGTTTACTCTACACTGAATTCCTCTCTTCAGTTTATAAAGTGAACATTTTTAGGGATTATTGATTATCCTCTTTGAAGAGATGTCCTCTGTATGGAGGTATAGACACCTCTGTTGTATATAGAGGTTGTTTGCCTCTTGAATGGTAACCCTTAGCATGTTATGGTACATTTGGTTTTAAGGTTGTGGTTTTCTTTTAAATTATTTGTGGTATTTTCTGCATTTTAATATTTTAAGGTAATTTGACTTTCTTGACTTGCTTTAGTTTTTAGCTTTTCTGTTGTATGATATTTTGTGTATTTTGTTTGATTCATATATTACTATGTTCAAGTTCTGTCGGTCCTTCACTAAGGCAAGTTCCTAACAGCATAGTGGCAATAAGGTTAGTTAACTATTACACTGCTGTTACACTAAGATAGAAACCCCACTGATGTTGCATTAAGAGACAATGGGAAATAGAAAATAACTGGCTCTGCCTGTCTGGCCAATCATTGTAAATGAAATGTACAGTCTACATTATTTCAAAATATTTTCCTATTTCAGTCAAAAATTTCTGTATAAATAAACATTTAAATAAAATGAACATTTCATTTTTGTTTCCAGCATAAACCCATGTCAAAGCTGATCACAAGCACTCAAGACTGCAACTACCAGTTTGATAACAAGGGAAAGCACATCACAACAGCCATGTGCACAGAAAAACACATCTACTTGCCCTTCTCCCATGAGTAAGTCAGCATCTGAGTGCACATTTCTGTCTGTGTGTAGTGCACTGTCATGCCTTTTGCATCACCTTCTGATGTACCCTGCAGGGACAATGGAATATCATCGGTGGTGACCCAGGAGCTCAGCTTTCAAAGCTCCAAAAGGATTAACAACAGAGTATTTGGTGAGTGATCTTATCAAGTGTTTGCTGTGCCTGATGTGTAGTTTATATCACTTATTGGGAAAATCACTGCTAAATATGTGTGTACACAGATGTGGACCTCAGCCAGAGCAAGCCACTCCACTTTGAAGACCCTGATGATAAAGCTCCAGTCCAGACAAAGGACACAGTTCTGAGCATCCTGAGCGACCTCGTGGCTTTGGCAGGCACAGATCAGGGTCAAAAGAGGACGAGCCTTTTCCACAAGCTGGTGTCTAACATGCGTGTTCTGAGGAACGAAACCCTGAGCCAGGCGGTCACTGAGATGTTGGATGTGTCAGGATGGCTCACCTGGCAGGCCCTGTTCCAGTGTGGAACTCCGGAGTGCACCAGCGCCATCCTCCAGACAATATGGACCATTGATGGGGTCTCACTAGAGGTTGATGCTCTGGTCTATGGACTGAGTCTGCAGGGTAACCCTGATGCCGCACGTGTCCGAGATATGCTCAGCATGGCTCAGTATAAACAGAGCAAGGCTATCATGTATGCTCTAGCCAACACAGTCAAGAAGTAAGTAAAATAGGTATTTTTGGCCTTAATGGGGACCTATTATGCGTTTATGTCATGGATATGTTACAATGTTGGATGTTGATATTAGTGTCAAATAATGAGGTAAATATATGTAAAAGCAATTCCTATGAACAAATTTATTGTTATGTATTTTTACATTTTACATTGAACGGGGCACAAAAAACCTTTATGTCCTATTTTGGCCAATTGGTAACTTACTTACTACAGGTGACCACTGGAGGGAAACATAACTTTTAATACAATGTTAATCCAAAACCGAGCATCACGTTATGTCTTCTCTGTCTCTGGTCCACAGGTTCCATAAAGGAGAGGTTACTCCAGTGGTCAGAGATGTGTCAGAGTTCATGGAAACACTCTTGAATGACTGCTCAGGAGAAATCGTTGATACTGAGTCTGAGTTTCCCACTGACCCTGAAGAGAGGTCCTTCCTCGTACTGAGGGTACTGTTATTCATTCATGCATCAGTTACTGTATTTCTGGATTCTGTAATGAGTCAGGGAATCTGGCTGTCCCAAATTAACACTTTTTTTCTCATCTCCAGGTTGTTGGTGTCATGGGTCAAGCCATCCAAGCTGTCAGCCCCAGCCTGATTTCCTCTATCTTGCGGTGTGCTAAGAAAACAGACATTCCATTATCAAACCAAAAGGCAGCTATACAGGCCTTTAGGTTGATGGACATTAAGGATGAGGTACAATTACTCACACACACATTTGTTACACAGTGTTATTGTAGGATGCTAATTAGGATAGCATATGTTGTAGGATTTAATTGACTTTTTAAGAAATTCACAAACAACCAGCCAAAGCAGTAATTTATGGTTTGGTTGACCACAGGTCAGAAACGTTCTCCTGGAGGTGTACCAGGATGCTCAGAGCCCTGTTGAAAAACGTGTAGCAGCCTACCTGATTCTGATGAAGAACCCAGACCAAGCCCTGGTTAGAGACATTGTCAACAACTTGGACAACATGAGGGACGAACAGCTCAAGAGCTTTGTGGTGTCCCACCTGAAGAACATCCGTAACTCAGACAAGCCACAAATGCATGAGTGAGTAATTTGTCAGCAATAGCTAATATTAGCTAGTTATATAGCTGTACAATAAATAAGTAGTTTAGTTGCCAAATAGAGGTACATTTTTCTTTCTTGTCTTAGCACACTTAAATGTATACTTTTGTGATACAATTGTAGAAAATGATGACATATAAATATAATATTGCATGCTACCCATCAAACTGCAGACAGACAGAGCTAGCAGCTAACCTAGCTGGTGAAATAAATTAATACAACTCGCAGCTAGCTGTGCAATAAATGAGTAGTTTATAGTCCCCAAATAGAGGTTAATTTTACTTTCTTGTCTAAGTACATTCAAAGGTATTTAAAAAAAAAAATAGACAATTATGACATACAAGTGCAATATCGTATGCTATCCACCAAACCACAGACAGACAAAGCTAGTGGCTAGCTAGCTGATGAGAAGCTGATGAAAAGATTCCAATAACTAGCAGCTAAAGAGTCACATGTTTTTGTCAGGAGTTTGAAACAGAGCTAAAAGTAGAGTGAATATTGGTCTTACATTTATTAGGTGAAAAATAATTAGAGATAATGCTAATGTTGTGATGTTTCTGCTCGACATGGGAATGTTGCTTATCAGTTAGACATAGCAATTTTATAAGTTGATAAAATGTTAGCGTTGTGGGTTTCATCTCCCCCCAAGTGGCCAAAAATCAATTAAATCAATCAGAAATACACTTTTTAGTATAATATTTACCTTAACTATTAGGGAATCAAATTGAGTCAAGGTTAGCATGTAGAATGTGTAAAGACAATGTGTTTCAAACATTAGGGGGCATGGGAAATGAGAGGACAAAAACCTGTTTCCTACAACCTCTTTTCAATTTGAGAGTGAAAATAGTTTTGTAGTTTAATGTTTTGGCACTGTGTCATCATACTAACATTTCTTTATTCTCCTTACTAAAGACTCAGGGACTACATTGAGTTGGCCTTGATAGACCAGGTATCACCCACAAACAAGGTATTTGATGGCATGTCACAAAACTACAAAACAGACTCTCCCTTGGGCTCAGTACAGAGCAACATCATCTTTGATGCCACAAACACCTTACCTAAGGAAGTGATGCTGGAGACCACACTAAAGGTTTTTGACTACAACTATGACATCTTTGAGGTACGTTTTTCATAACATATTTGTTAATCCACACAAATTCAATTTTAAAAGATTTTTAAAAATTAAAAATCTCCCCTTCAAGGTTGGTGTTGAGGGAACAGGATTTGAACCAACTATTGATGCTCTCTTTGGAGAAAAGGGTTTCTTCCCAGACTCCATCTCCAAAGTTATGTACTGGGCAGGTGATAAAGCCCAGATGTTTAGAGATGTTTTGGACAGGATTACCCCCAAAAGGGACAGAATGAAGAGACAGGTAAAATTATTGTTGGACACATCATACAAAATCTGCTTGTTTATGCTACCACATGACTAAAATCCTGCCTCTCCAAATTGTACTTGCACATGGCTAGGAACTAAAACATGCTCTTGTCATGTCTCTCCAGGTCCCACAGGATCTTCTGAAAGATATCACAAACAATGTCCAGAAGCTTATGGATGACGTGCGTTTCTCTCCAGCCCCAGAAGCAATTGCCTATCTTCGACTTCTGGGAAATGAAATAGGATACATAAAGACCAGCGAAATGAGAAAGATGGTTGAGACTCTGTCCATGTACTACCATGTTTTCATCAGAATACTGCCTGTCAAGGTCAGATCTGTTGTTTTGTGCCATAAATTTTGCAAGAGAAAAAAACAGAAAAACATTTTTACATCTGTCAAGGTAGTGGCACAGCGCTTTGCCAAAGTACAGACTTTTAAAAGTTATATAGTGGACTAAAGGTCTGCAGCTATGCTAGGATCTCTGCGATGCTGTACTTAGGCACAGTGGTGTTTTGAGCTGAATGTAGGTGCTCTCTGATGTAGGTAATGTGAACTGCGATCAACATCTTGAATGCTAACATTGGCTAATTAGTAGCATGAGTTTAGCAGGCATTTGGTCATAAACCAAAGTACTCAACAAACTCAAATGTGACCTGATGATGTCAATTGGGGAATGGTCACAGGCTTCATAAAGTCATCTGAAGACCATAAATGTCTACACAAATATCAAAGCAATCCATCCACATGCTCATCTCGACCAAAGTGATGGACTGAACAACTGACCCTAGAGAACATCACTACCTTGGCTAAAATCAAGCAGTTAACATTAATGTTAATGATTAGACAATCTTTTGTATTCATTTTGACCGGATTTTATAGCCATTTACAAAAGCCACAATTTGATAGTGGATTTCCATGATTTCAGTAGCCATGGTTTAAAGAGATTTCCGACTGTAAGTGATATATTTATACAACCTAATTTTCTCTCCAACAGGCCTTTTTTGCATTGACATCTAGCCCTGAAAATGAAGTCTTTGCCCACTACATCTTCATGGAGAATGCCTTTTCTCTACCCACTGCCTCTGGCTTCCCTCTGAAGTTCTCACTGGCTGGTGTGTTTGCACCTGGTGCCAAAGGAGGTCTGACTCACTCCAAAGCTGACGTAAAGGTAAGTTAGCTTCTCTTATTCTTAGTTTACATGTCAAATAAAATGATTATGTGTATGTTCCCTCGGAATTGCTGCTGTGTTCTTCTCATTGCAGGGTGACTTGTCCTTCATGCCTTCAGTTGGGCTAGAATTCATCACCCAAATGGGTGTGCACATTCCAGACTACGTGGAGGCTGGGCTTGAGATGCACACAAATATGTACCACGAGAGTTCCCTCAAAGCTAAGGTCACCATGAGCAGAAAGCAGATAAAACTGTCCATCCCTGCTCCTAAGTCCAACACTCAGTTGCTCAGTGTTAGGTCAGTGGCTCCTGCTTTATGTTACACAAAACACTTTGCAACACAGGGGTTGCCAGTGTCATACTGTGCTGATCTCTCTTGCTGCTTCATAACTCTCCTCTCTCTTTTTGAAATACAGTAACAAGCTGCTGTCAGTCTCCTCCGGTCAAACAAAAATAGTGCCGTCCCTGGTGGAAGATCGGACTGACTCAACTGACTGCCAGCCTCTATTCAGTGGTCTGAAATTCTGCACAATAGTGCGTTACTCTAATGCTACTTCTTTGGACCAGGCACCATATTACCCCCTGACTGGAGAAACCAGGTAGGAGGAAGACACATAAGCAAATCTAATCTGAAACCCATTGATGAAATCTTTTTGATTTCATTTTTTTATTAAGTACTTTCTATAGCTAATAGCTTTAAAATTGTTTCTGTAATGGGTTAATATATTAATTAATTTACTAATGCAGTAGTCTATTATTTGAACTAACCAGATTGAAGATTTAACCAGCGAGCCAGATTTAATGAAACCTGTGTTGTTTTCTCAGGTTTGCGGTTGAAATCCAGCCCACAGGGGAAGTTTCAGAGTACACTGCCACCATCACTGACGAAACGCTGAAAGAGGGTAAAAAGGGTCATCATAAAGTAGAGACTCTGAAGCTTACCCTGAAGGCAGAAGGTACTGTTATAAGATAATTTTTTGTGTGTTTGTGCCCTTTTAAATGTGTATGGGCCAGCCCTGTATGTTTAGGAATTACATCCATATTGGACAATACCACACCTCACAATTTAGATCCAGTGCCAACGCTGAGAGCCAGTTCAGGCTGTTCTTTATGTGGTAAGGTTGTGGAGGTTCGGGTGGAGAATGATGATGTTTTTATTAATAGTAACTACAATATTTTCCTAATTTTAACCAAGGGTATTAGTTACCTAACCATGGAATTTCCCCATTGTGGGACTATTAAAGGAATATCTTATAACCATACCTTATGCAGATATAATAGATAGCAATTTTTAAGAAAGTAGCCAATGGATGTAAAGTAATGTATGTGTAATAATATTACTTAGGATGTTGATATGGACACTCGTCTTAAGGCCTGTGCACACCAACCCGATTATTAGGCCAGTGACTCGAATCGGTTCGGAGTGTCCTGTGCCGTCGTCAGTCGGCGTCAGTGTCGGCCTTCATTTTGGCCGATTCGACATGTAGAATCGGCCAGTGACTCAATGACCAATCTGATTGGTGGAGTGCTAGCCCTTGACTAGCGAATCAGTGAGTGCACGAGAAAACCGGAAGTAACGATGGTAAACAACGCCAGATGTTGTTATTATTAGCCATCGTATTTTCCGTTCAGCGAGTAATGACAATAACGATCCTTCTTGACTACTATCAACACACTCTCTGATGAGAACAATGACTGACGACAGCGTGCTCTGTGTTTATTAGGTCTAGAATGATCCATCATTTCCGGTTTTCATTTTTTTTGGGCGACAACACAGATTAGCGCCGCCTGCTGTTATGGGGACGTATTACGCTTCGCGCACGTGCAGAATCGTCGGGTTGGTGTGCGGAGGCCTTTAATGTATCTTGAAGCCACCAGTTGCCACTGTTTCTGGAGACACTGACACTAACCAATGGCTTTAATTTCTGCTGTTACTAGGTGATGATTCAACAGAGGCCACTGCGTCTCTGAAATATAACCGCAACAAGAACATTCTCACCACTGAGGTTGTCATTCCCAACTATGATGTGGAAGCAGGCATCAAGCTGGCTATAACTGACAGTGATGCCAAAGAAAGTAAGATGCGAGGTATCACCATTGATGTCACCAACAGGAACATCCCACAGCTGACGCTTGTTGGACGCACAAGGTGCATAGTTCTACACACAAACCTTTAATCCTACTTAATGATAGATAATGCTGATGTTTCAGCTGTGCTGCCTGCTTTCTTGACACTATTTCTGACTAACCGACATGTCCTCGTTTTAAATGTAGACTTGACATGATGAAGGATGCCATGCTGCAACTCCAGATAGTCATTCCCTCTCTGAAAACTGATGCCTCTGTCACTGCAACCCTGAAGAAAGATGAAGATGTGGTCATGGACTTAGAGACAGTCATCAACCTCTCTGAGACATCCTACCAACAGAAAGCTTCCCTCAAATACGGTAATTGTCAGCCATCACTCACTTCTTCCACATAAACGGCAAGTTCACTCATTTGTATATTTGTGTGTGCATTTGGATTGTCTCCTTATAGACGATGACAAGGTTGAACTGGAACTGAAATCGGACCTGAATTCAGAAATCCAGAAACTGATCCCAAATGTAGAGGATCATCACAGGGAGCTGCAACAGCTCATTGATCATATCCTGGACCAGAAAGTTGCAAAGACTGATATGAAACTGCGTCACATTGTTATCAAAGGAATTGAGGTAACGCTTTGACATTCAACATTATTACCTTAAGGGCCATCCATACCAAGAACAATAATTATAACAATAATGATGTGAGAATCCATAAAATTAATTTTAGGGCTGGGGCAAACAAACTTTAGAGACTCCATTAGCACAAAAGACGGTTTGGCAGCATATCTTCACAACCCCAGATTTATTCATTTTTCAAGTCTTCAGTCCCAACCAATGCTCATTCAAGTGAAATGACTTGAGTTATGTATGTACTTTTTATTTATCAGACTTAATGCACCTCCCTCTGCAGCCACATAAGGGTTTATGATTTGTTTTCCACAGCAGTTACCCTTTCATTCAAGATTTTTTTCCACGACATGATCCTTAAAAAGCCTATGGCATAAACTGCCATAATTCTTGAAATTATTGTGTAGTTGTTTCCAAATTTAGATGATATGTGCACATATCAACTATGGAATTTTGACTGTATGTGGTGCTACAGGAACATGACCATAAGTCAGTAAGTCTAACTCAGCAAAATTCACATTTTTATTCTACAAAAATCCTCATGATTCTTTATCACTATGTGTATTTCCAACTCAGATCCAGGTGTGGGCTACCTACTTTTCTGTTGGTACATTGAGTAATTCAGAGGATTGTGCAGCATTTGCAGAAGTGTGCAGTCTCTGAATGCTTTCGAGCTTTACAATATTTGTTTGAAGTAACATGTAATTTATCTTTTATATTATTAAAGTATTTCTGATTCTGATTTCTTTCTGATTCTGATCTTTATGTCACCCTGAAGGCAGGTAATATATGGCTGGATAAACTGACAGCAAGAATCCCAGCCCTTGCAAACCTCCGAAGTAAGAGGAGCATCTCGGATCTCACATTGCCAGCTCTGCCAGAGAAACTGTTTCTGCAGTCGTAAGTGTTTAATATAGAGTTTAACAATATTTGCTTTCAAATATTGCTCGACATAAACTGTAAATCAACAGTTCAACCATACTTGTTTGCTGATATTTTTCACAGACAAAGTTTAAAATTGAAACCATTTTTTTTTTACCTCAACAGTGACAGCTTGTTCCGATACCAGTTCAACAAGGACAAGATGGCCATCTCACTTCCTCTTCCACTTGGAGGCAAAAAAACAGACGAACTGAACATTCCAGCTCTGTCTATTCCTCACATAGATTTACCACAGATAGGCCTGTATATACCTGCCAAAAACTATCCAATACCCTCATTTACTATACCGCCTTCTTTGGATTTCACTGTCCCTCTTCTTGGACTGGCTGAAGCCTCCACCAAGATCAACAGCAACTTCTACAGCTGGGAAGGCTCCATCACTGGGGGCAACAACACTGTTGATGCCCCCAGTTACATTGCACAGTACAGGGCCATTGCCCAATCACCGTTCAACCTACTGTCATACAAACTTGAAGGTAAACATCTTAAAACAGAAATTCTTGATAGTTGAATAATGGCAAGGCTTTCGTTATATTTCACTCAGAGAATTACAGTTTTTAAGACTCCATTTTTAAAGTCAAAATGTAGTATTTTTTTTGTTAAATTGAACTTCTAATGAGGTGTAGCAACTAATGTTTTGACATAAAGCACAAATACTAATAATAGTATTATTTCTTTTGTTCGTTTGTTTCAAGGAACTGGGATGTTGTCAGGAAGAGCTGACGATAATCTCAAGTACCTATTGAATAGTTCCTTCAGCCACAGCCTCATTGGTACAAGCTTCAGTGTTTCAGAAATGTTCAGAGTATCAAACAAAATTCATGCAAGAGCTAACTATAGGATTGAAGCCTCCAGTCCAGTAGGTCTGCAAGCCTCTCTTTACTACTCTGCTCAGTCAACTTCCACTCTAGATTCAGATGAAGTCTCAGGAGATGGCACCGTGGATGGATTGCTTAAAATGGGCTCATTCTACACCAATACCTCCTACACCCACAGCTACAACATCCTTCCACTAGATAGAGAAGGAAGAGGAGAGTCTACCCTACAATTCAACTCACCGTTCATCCAAGTTCACAACATAATCCACGGAATCTACGCAAATTCTGAGTTAAACATTGTGTCCAAAACCAATGCCCAGAATGACATCCTCAGGCATGTGGCAGAGCTCAAGTATAAAGATGCACAACTTACCCTAAAGTGCAATGCTGTTGCAACAGCCATGGATAAATCCTTCAATAACAAAGTTGAGCTTGGTGTGTCCAGTGATATGGCCATCCTCAGAATTGAGTCACAGGCTGATGATGACACAAATAGGGCATACTCACTTATAACAGGATCCATGGATTCAAATGGACTTGAGGTAAACTCTGAAGGTACCCTCATTTTTGACACTGGTCATCGTGGATTGCACAAAGCTTCTGTTATGGTTGGCAGAAATGGTCTGACCACAAGTGGAACTAACAGCATTCAGTGCAGCCCTGTCACAGTGGAGAATGTCTTTAATGGTGCTATAGACAACAATGGAGCAACACTGTCCTCCACGACCAAAGCGATGGCTGAGGAGAGCAGAGGAGAGCTGAGCATTGAGGGTAAAATCACAGATGCGGAAGCCTCTTTGTATGGTGTCCTCAAGGGCCATGCATACGACGCAACCACAAGAAACAACATGAATGTTGTACTGAACCGAAGGGCTCTGACCTTTACTAGCAACACCATGGGAACATTGAAGCAGATGAATACAGAAAATAGCCACACACTGAGGCTCACTCTGTGGACCCTGGCCCTCCACTCCAAGACTAACAATGTCATCTGTGAAGATGTTTATTACACGCAAGACACCAAGGTTGATATGAAGCCATTTGTTATGTCATTTGATATGACAAATGACCTCAAGTTTTATGATGTCAGTTTACACAATGAAGGCCACATGAAGCTTGAGCCAATTAAAGTGGATCTGAGTGGTACTATGAAGGGAGATTATGGAGAAGAACACAACATTAAAAATACCTACGAACTCAACTATGATGATATGGCTGGTACAATGAAATACAGCATGTCTGGAAATGTAATGGACGCCCAGCTCAGTCACAACTGTGAACTTGAGTTTGCTGGACTTTCCTTCAAGTCAAACTGCGAAGCACAAATAAATTCTGAGCCTCTACGTTTTGACAGCACCATTCGCACCATGGCACTGCCTTTCAGCCTCACTGTTGATGGACTTGTAAATAGTGATGGAGAAATTAATCTAGACGGCAAGCACACCGGACAGCTGTACAGCAAGTTGTTGGTTACAGCTGAGCCCCTAGCTCTTGCTTACTCACATGACAGCCGGGTGTCAACCACACATATGCTCCCAAGTGGGGAATCTTCCACTAATTTAGACAACAAATTTGATGGTCTCCTGACACCAAGTGACCAATCTCTGACGTGGAAAGTAAAATCTAAACTGAACAACCATGCTTATAACCAGGACATCAGTACTTACAATAATCCTGAGAAGATTGGATTTGAGTTTTCAGGAGTAATGTTAACAGACATTTTCAGCAAATTCAACACATACAAGAGAACACTACCAGAAATACAAGAATTCAGTATGGCTGGTGTCCTCAAGTATGACAAGAACAGTGACTGTCATATCATTGAGATCCCATTCATTGAGAGCTTTCCTGCTGCTTTTAAGCAGCTCAAGAACACACTTGTACAAGCCTTAGAATCACTTCAACAGTACATCGACAATTTAGATATTAATCAGCTAATCATTAACTTTAGAACCAAGTTAGATCAGCTACCAATACAAGTGAGGGACTTCATGGAAAAAATTGACTTGGAGAACAAAATTAATCAAGTAAAAGCAAAACTTGATTATGTGATGAATGAGTTTTCTGTAACAATGGATGACTTGGAGGTTGCAATGAACAACTTGAGGAATAACTTGGAAAATACAGTGATGGACATTGCTATCAAATTTAGAGACCTCATCCTAACAGTCAAAGACTATGTCAAGGGAGGACACCTTGCCGACAAGATAACAAATGTACTTTCACAGATTGAAAAACAGGTTTGGGCCTTTGATAAGAAGTATGAAATCAAGCAGTCACTTGTCAAAGCGCTTGATGCCATCGAGGACATCATCAGACAGATTGATTTGGAGAAGCTCACAGAAAGCAGTGCTGCATGGCTGCGAGAGCTTGATTCCAAGTATTTAATCTTAGAAAAAATCAAAGACAAACTGTCTGAAATGAAACAGGTCATTGAGAACTTTGACATCAGCATATTTTTCCAAGATGTAAAGAATTATCTTCTCTCAGTTGATTTGGCTATGTATGTTGAGCGGCTATCATATAAAATCCCATCCTCAGAAATAGCAGAAGTGATGGAATCTATACATGATGTAATTGTCAACTGGATTGATGAATATGAAATACCCCAAAAACTCAATACAGTATATTTTTACATCAGGGATCAACTTCTAAAATACGATCTTGATGATAAATGTAAAGATTTAATGGATCAGGTAGTGATTCTCATCAAAGAGTTCAAAATTGACGAGACTGTGCAGGCAATGGTGGATGGTCTGAAATCTATCAACTTTGAATTTGTTTATGATAAAATTATGCAACTTCTGCATAATGTGACAAGCCAGCTCAAAGCTATTGACTTTAAGAAAAGCATTGATGACCTTAATGAGCGCATTTCTTCAATGCTTAAGTCAATGAAGGAATTTGACTACAGTGCATTTGTTGATGAGACCAACAAGAAGATTGCTGAACTAACAAGATATATCAATGAGCAGATCAAAACATATGAGATAGTGCAAAAAATTGAGGCAGTTAGGGAATTTTTCAGAGAGATCCAAAATTCTATCTTCACTTACTTGGATGGACTCAAAAACACAAAGGTGGCTGACGTGCTAAAGAAACTGAAAAATGTGATTGACACTACATTTTACAATGACATCAAGTTGAAAGTGAAGGATATCCTTGAGGACATTAGACAAAGAATCCTTTACATGGATATCAGAGATGAAATGTACATTTACCTCCAAAGAGCAAGTGAGTCCTATAGCAATATAGTAGCCTACATTTCTGCACAGTTTAACCGACTGATCGAGAAAATCAAAAAAGTGGCGATGGACATCGAGATCATCAGCCAAATAAAGCAAACTGTAGACAGAATTTTGGCTGCACTGAAAAGAGCTGAGATTGAAGTTCCCACTTTTATGGTACCCCTCACTGATCTTGTCATTCCAACATTTACAATCAACCTGAACAAACTGCAGGAGATCAACATCCCGGCCCAAATTTCAGTCCCGGAGTTTACCATCCTCAAGTCCTATAGAATTCCTCCCTTTACCATAGACTTTGATGAGATCAAAGCAAAAATAGTTTCAATCATAGATGACATCAAAGAATTTGAGATCCAAACGCCTGATCCTGAGGAAATCTTTGGTGACCTAAAAGTTCTCTACCTATCTGAACTTCCAGATCTCACCTTCCCAGAAATAACTTTTTCAGAGATAAAGCTTCCAGCCATCAGAATTCCCAAATTAAATCTGAATGACTTTGAAATTACAATGCTTCCAATTCCAGAGATCAAATTGCCTGAAGTTCCCAGTGACATTTGTATCCCAGTTTTTGGTAAACTCCATGGTGAATTTAGAGTGAACTCCCCGCACTACACTTTTGTAACTACAGGGAAGATTGAGAACTCAACATCTACACCAAAAAACCCACAGTTTACAGCAACTGTTACTTCTCATGCCAAATCACCTATTGAGGCCCTTGAATATACCTTTGAAGCCACTGGACGGGTGGAAGCTCCTAGAATGAAGAAGTTGCTATTCACAGAAACAGTGAAAGCTACTCATATGGCCTTCTCCATTGATCATGAAGGATCCTTGACATTCACTGGCAACTCTGCTGAGGCTTCTGCTAAGACTTCTACTAAGGCTACAACCCAAATGTACACAGCAGACTTGGTCAATAGTATGGCACTTACATTGAAGAGTGGAATCTCTGCAGCCATAGACACAACCTATGACCACAACTTGGACATCCCATTAATTGAAACTTCAAGTCAGGCATCAATGAAACAAAATATTGCAGCCACAGTGGAATCTGGCCGAATTATTGTGACCAGTGAAACTACTGGTAATGGAAAGTGGTCCATTCAAAACTATTCTGATGAGGGTATGCACAAAAGCAATGTAGAATTCAACATCAATTTTAGTACTGCCAAGTTAACTTTTGTGGGAGAAACAGACTGTAAGGCCTTCAAATCGAAGCAGACACTGACTGCTGAATCAGTGATCTTAAGCCATATCACTGTTGAAGCAAGATGTGAAACTGAAGGTCCATCTGTCAAGAAGAGTGTTGTGGTTTTAAATGGAGAGGCTCATTTTGGGGACTTGAAAATTGCATTGACAGCCTCTCATGATGCCGAATTCACTGGAAGTCTGACTGGATCCATGGCTAACTCACTGGAATTTATGATCCATCCATTTGAAATTGTGCTCGATGTAAAGAATAAAGTAAACTCAAAGATTTTCTTCCCCTTGAAACTGACTGGTAAGGTAGATCTCCAGCAGGATTATGGTGTTGAACTAAACTCTGAGAAGCAGCGTGCTTGTTGGTTTGCTTTGGCAAGATTCAACCAGTACAAGTACAATCACAACTTCACAGCAGAAAACAATGAAATGGACATCTTCTTTCACTCATCGGCAAATGGAGAGGCTAATCTGGACTTTTTGACTATTCCTCTCTCTATCCCAGAGATAACAGTACCTTATCTCAAAATTAAATCCCCTGAGGTCAGAGACTTCTCTCTTTGGGAACATGCAAGATTCAAAACCCTTCTTACCACTCCTCAACAGTCCTTTGATATGAACCTGAAGCTTCATTACTACAAAAACCCCGATGCGCACAGCTTTGAATTATACCTTGAGCCAATCTATAGTGTAATCAGTGATAATGGCAACATCATCCAGGCTCAATTTGAACAATGTAGAGACAAAGTAGTTGCACTTCTAAAAGATTCATACAACCAAGCAAAGTCACAATATATTAAACACAAAATTGACACTTCTAGCCTGCCTCCTAGAATCTTCACTGTCCCTGGATACAAAATTCCAATGTTAAATATTGAGGTTTCTGCTTTCAGGGCTGAGATGCCAGCCTTTAGCTACTTTGTTCCCAAGGAAGTCAGTACACCAAGCTTCAAGGTTCCAGCACTGGGTTTCTCTGTACCATCCTACACCCTTGTGCTACCATCTTTGGAGCTACCTGTCATCCATCTTCCAGAAACGTTAAGTGAAATAAAGCTGCCCACTTTCACACTACCAGTCATTCAGAACAACATTACGATCCCAGCCATGGGTAACATAACTTGTGACTTTTCCTTCAAATCCACTGTGATTACCTTAAATGCTAATGCTGGCCTTTACAACCAGTCTGACATTGTTGCTCGGTTTGGCGCTTCCTCAACATCTGTGTTTGACATTTTCAATGGGAAAATTGATGGCACCACCAGTTTGACAAGAAAGAGAGGAATAAAACTGGCCACCACAGTGTCCCTGGAGCATAACAATGTGGAAGCAAACCATGAATGCACTGTTAGTCTCACCAAAAGGAGCATGGAAGCTTCTGTAGCCAACACTGCAAAAATCAATCTACCCTTCCTCAATCTAGAATTAAATCAGGAACTCGCTGGAAATACCAAGAGCAAACCAAATGTTGCTTCCAAGAAAAAAATAAAATACATTTTTAACATTCCTCTGATTCTGTCTGTAGGCAAGGGAAACCTTGATATGAACTGGGCACTGGAAGCACTGGACACCTATGTGTCACTGGATACCTCTACCCAAGGAAAGTCAGACATAACAATAATGGACAGTTATAACTTTGTTGGAGATATAGAAAATGAGGCGAGTTTCTACTTGAATGCCAATAGCCTGCGTTCAACAATCAAGACTGCTTTAAACTCAAACATTGACAAACAAGAGAAACAAAAACGAAGCTCAAACAGCAACATCTTACAGTATGACTTGAATAAGAACTTGGCTCTCGAGGTCACCTTGCGGCGTTTGTTTGCAACAGTTGACTACACAAGCAGTAACAATGTCGACATTGCATCTTTCAACACAAATGGAAAACACATTATTAAAGGAGAACTAGATTTTGTTCCTTTAACAACCTTTACGACTACATTGAACATTGATGCAAGTCAGCCAAGTAGTTTGGGTCATGCTGAACTCATTCAGAACATCAACCTTGCCATCAGCTCAGCAAAGCAGTCGTTCAGCTGGAGTGCTAAGGAACAGTTGGCATCTCTTATCCATGCTTGTGATTTACTTGTGTCCAATGATGACTCTGAAGTACGAATGGACTTGACTGGATCAGTGGAAGGCCACCTAGCTTTCTTGAAGTCAGTTAAACTTCCTGTATATCAGAAGACCCTCTGGGATGTGCTCAAGTTTGATCAGGTCACAAATATGGACAACTTACAATTCCTTAACATATCTTCCAGTATTGTATACACAAAGACAATGGATGGCCAGGAGTATACAATACTATCTGAACAATTTAAAAACACTATTATTAGCATCCCTGAGCTTAGCATTGCAGTGCCTTCTTGGTTAAAAGAAATTCCACAGTCCTTGAGGAACATAGATATGCGATTTGAAAACCTTGATGTCCCTGATCATCTCACACTTCCCCCTGTAATCTCAGTTCCAGCCTTTGATGTGCCATTTACCAATTTACACGTGGAACCCTTTACAGTTGATCCTAAGAATCTTAATATCCCTAAGGTGATCACAACCGCAGCCTTTGAAATAATGCTGCCTGGCTTGCCTATAATGTCAGTGCCCAGTTATGATGTTACAACAGAGCATATACGGGAGAAAATGTCATTCCTTTCATTCAATATGCCACAATATGAAATCACAGTCTCATCATTCACACTACCAACATCCCTTACCATTGGAGAGCTCACAATCAGCCTAAATGAAATCACAAGCCAGATTTCAAACTTTGAACTCCCAACCATTGTCATCCCAGAGCAGAAAATTGAAATCCCTGAAATGTTCCTACATCTGCCTTTAAGTGTGTTTATCCCAACTTTTGGAGCCCTCAGTGGAACTCTGAAGGTTATATCCCCCATTTATAATATGTCAACAATTGCCAACCTGTCGAAAAAGGACTCTGACCTTGTAACTTCACTGAATTCCCTCTGTGTTTCTACCATGATCTTTTTGGAATACGACTTCTCTGGTAAGACTGGCACACACACTACATTGCTTTATTTGATAAGACAATTTAGTGAATTACTATATCCATGACATTGCATCTTAATATAACATTTAATTTTGCTTATTTCCACTCAGCCAGTGCAACCATTGGATTTGATAATGGAGTAATCGATATAGATGCAAAGGGAAAATTGATTCACAATGATGTAGACGTCGACTGGCAACATATTTTGGCACGAAACCTGAGGTGAGTGTGTTCAGTATATTCATCGGAAATCTGGATTTATCTTCTTATTTTCTTCATTTAATATAAGGAAGGTCAAGTCTGCCACTAAAAAATGAATACATTAAAAGTTGATATATCTATATATCAGAAATACTTTAATATATGCTCATGGTAGTCAATATTATGAGATAGAAAATCTGAATAATTAGATAAAGATATGACAAGTTTAAATGGGAGACCAGAGACCTTTTGGTTTAGGATTGAAGTTATTGGCCAAGACATTCAGGGTAGTAGAGCTTTTGGCTCTACTCTGAGGAAGAAATTAACAAAAATCCTTGGAGGACTTGTTGGTGTTGTTACAAGCTAATGTACGTAAGGCTGCCCTTGGTTGATTAGGATGATGGATGGATGTACTGTACTTTTTTTCTCAGGATAAAGCGCCAATCACCCCTGGCTGAGTCAATGAAAGTTCTCACTAATGGGTCAACCAAAGATGCACATGAACTAACAACTGTGTCTCTGTTTTAGGGAATATCGTCACACTCTTAATGTTGATGTCACCAGCCGAACATTTTTTGATGTGATCTTTCGCTTCGCTTCCCGCAAAGATGGCATCACTGCATCCATGTCTTCCCCATCATCTGGTTTCCTTGGATTGCATCTTCAGCGGAAGTCTGCAACACAGTTGTATGGAAAACTGTTCAGTCGCTACCAGGTAAGACACACTTTAAGCTCTTTTATTTGCATGTATTTGTCAAAAGCAAACAATTTTTAAACCTTGATGTTATATGTAGTGCAACTTGACACTGTTTTAACTATTATTACTCTAAATTTCTTCTCTCAACTTCAGTCTACTCCTGAAAAGGATACTGATGTTTTCATTGCCAAAGCAACACTTCGAAATGCTCAGAAGTTGATCTTACAGACGTCTTGGAATTGGGACTTTTTCCATGATTTGATTGAAGGAACCAAGGACAGGATTCCTGCTATGACTGATGCTGTGCTTGTGTTCATTAACAAGTATCACACAGCCCACTTTGGCTTTGATCTCAACCGGGGCGGCATAAAGCTTAAAAACACAGTTTCCAATGTCATAGAGAGAGCCTATCATGAGGCTCCCATGTCTTTTAACACACTGCAGAATTCAATCAGTCATGTTGTGGATCAAGGAAAAGACATGTACAGAAAGGTTTCTGACAGCTTGATGTCCATGAGAATGCAGAATGTTATAGATGGGTTGGCTCATGAGGTTAGGCAAGTCTTGAAATGGAGTGAAGACAAGATTAAGGCCTTGCTAGATGCAGTCAGACATTTTTTGAGTCACACAAAGTTTACGGTGCCCGGATCTGAAGAGAAGCTGTCGAGCCTGGAGATGATCCAGCGAGCCCGTCGGTCTGTATCAAGAGCCACTGACAGGGCGATCCACAGGTTTGTCAGTCTAATGGAGAAGATTTCTACATACATCAGGGAAACAAAGTTCACCATACCTGGCACTAATGTTGTTGTTAATGGCAATAACTTCTTGGATGATCTGAATGCTTCCACAAGATTTGTATATGATCAGCTAAAACTTACTGTGCGCAAGGTGTTTGAATTGCTTCACAAGTCAGTTAATGACCTCGCTCAGGTGATTGCTGAAAAAGGTGAGAATTCCCTCACCTACGTACAAGATGAAAATGTGAAAATTGCTTCACAAGTTGATGCCATCCATGCAGAGATTTTGCAGTCTTCAAAACAACATCTTGAGGAGGCAAAGAGATATGTGGCTGAGTATAAAGACCTCACCAAACTGAAGATTCAAGAGACTTATAATGCTTTAAATGTGGAGCGTGTAAATTATGATATCAAGGGTCTTACCAGTATTTTGCAGTCTCATATCTACAAAATAGTTAATGAAAGTGTAGACTTAATGAGAACGACTTCCCAGAATTCAGCACCATACATTAAAGTGAGCAGTAAAAAGATGGACATAGAAATCTCTCTACCCTTCCTTTGGAAGTCTTTCAGCGAATGGCCAAAGCAAAATACGCACTGAATCATGCCTCTCTTGATGAAGTGCTTTCATTATGGCTGACCGAATATATGTCTTTGTGAAAAAGATTTTGTTTGATGGCATTAAAAATGTCTTTAAAAGTACATACAAGTTATTCTTATGAGATTTCTTTAAATTTGACAATTTTTAAAATTATGATACACCAATGTTTTGCATGTAAGTCAGATTGTATTCAATTAAACAGTACTGAATACTATTTTTTGTGTTTGTCATGCTGTCTCAACATTTCTTTATTAAATCAAGAGATCAGAAACCTTTGGATATCTTTGATGTCTAGAACTATTGTTGTTATAAGTAAAGGAAAAAGCTTGTCTTAAAAAAGTGGTGAGACATTGAGTGATACATAATTTCAAATATATGAGATTTTGTAATTTCAAAGTCACTGATTATGAACAATATACTGTACATATCAGAACAGATTTAGTTTTTACTTCATTAGCTGTTATGAACAAGGCTGTGTGGCAAGTGCTTTATGCAATATGATCAGACTTTGTTTGTTAATATACACTCAAATATAATATTTAATATTAATTTAATATTTTTTAAATTTAATCAATATAATATACACTACTAAAACACACATATCAACTGACATGATAGAAGTGGTAGAAACTACTTAAGTACTGTTTAATTATTTTGAGCTAATTTGCAATTAGCTCTTCTTGCAACAGCATTTAAGGTGATATTGTACTTTCACAACAATGCATCAATATTAATAATCTAATAATGTAACAACCTAATAATATCATACAACCAACAAAGAACCAGTGCTTTTATTGTAAGTATGTTTGCCTATAATACATGTGGTCTCAATCTCTAGTTTCATTCTTCTTCCATACAGCATGATGTTCATTTATTAAATGATGGTCCCATTTAAAGTAAAATAGAAGATAAAGCAGGGTATGCTTTAGGGTGGGGCTACCTTGTGATTGACAGGTCATTCTCAGTGAGTCCGTCCAGCTCAACCCACCAAACTCAGATCAAACTGTCAAACTAGGCAGTGCTGATCAGATATGGATCCAGATTCTGTTACTGCGTTCACTATTTCTCTCCTCAAATCCTTTCAGGAAAATTTTTTAGTGTACTGTTTAGCTGTAATATGAGATTGTGTGTGACCAGGCGAGCTGCCATTATTTCCTGCTACAGATGAGTTGAAACTGCGCAGCCAATGAGAGCACTTGCAATACATCACCTCTGGTGGCTCCAGAGAACCAACATGGCGACGACCATAATGCCAAACTCGAGGCTTCAAAACAGTACTCCACACTCCAGTTGGTAATGTCACGATAGGTTCACGCTTGGTCAGGGGTCATGTTAGAGGATCTCTCAATGGAGCTGTTTCAGTGTACGTATGGGCATATTAGCATTGTGTTAAAGCTGCAGTAGATAATTTTTATAAAAATATGTTTTTGTCATATTTGCTGAAACTTCCACTATATCCTGACAGTAGAACATGAGACAGATAATCTGTGAGACAATCAGGTCAACGAAAACAACCAGAAAACAAATCAGATGAGAAAGATATAAAGACGCTTTGGGTTGAAAGTTTGTTGATTCTCTTTCCCAGGGTCCCGAGTGTGAGTATTTGATTTGAAGTGTCAGTATTTGACGCCCTGGGAATGAGACAAGCAATAATCTCACTTGACTCTGATTGATTGTTTCGTTATTTTTTTATGATAATTATCTGTCAAAAATATCAGTAATAATGCCAAAAAATAATTTTATAAAAGTTACCTACTGCAGCTTTAAGACATACTTGGAAAAAAAACTCTCCTTTAATATCTGTGCTTTAAATTGTGCAATACAAATGAAAGAGGAACCAGTAATAAGTCCACTTTCTGTGATAAAGTGTTTTTTAAATCCATCTGGGGTTGCACATAGCACAACATTCACTTTTGGACTCAGTATAGAATAATGTGATTTACAAAAATAGAAAAACCCTGGAAGTCATTTTTAATGGTGAAGACAACTCACACCTGAAATAATCACTAAAGGCAGAGCAACAATGTATGGTAGAGCTGTGGTAAATCCACATTACCTTTGCCTGGGCGACCTCTTTCTGAACTCGTACGATGACACTATGATATTGTACACTCCACAGCACTGCATAATACAGAAAATGAATAGTATCTGAATTCACTCAGTGGCTGACTTTATGAATGTGTTATTTGGAAAGTAAAATGATCCCTATGATTTATGCATTTGTTCCTAACAGGACACACAGGAAGTCATGCTCTCTTTATCTGTTTTTAATCAAAGGAGGCACTATTGCAGCTCAGCAATTTAAAGTTAGTATGAGGACAATGTTGTGAGGAGTGAAAGGAGGGAAATAATAGTTGGTTGCAAAATTCTGCCTAGTTTTACCACACATCATCATGAGTCATCGGGAAAGTAAACCCTGTATTTTTAGGAATTACACAATTATGTTCTTTGTTCTTGTCAGTGTGTCATTACTGAGATGCTGTCATGACTAAGCCCAGACATAACAATAGACATATTGTACAAAAAAGGTCTACACCTCACATAGAAAAACACTCATGTAAGAATCACTCAGATAGATTTGTTCTTAAGTGGCACATACTAACCCTTTAAAGGTTTAGTGTGTGATATTTAGGAGGATCTATTGTCGGAATTTGAATATAATATTCATAGGTATCTTTTTTTTAGTATATAATCACCTGAATATAAGAATTATTGTGTTTTTATCACCTCAGAATGAGCCATATACATCTACAGACCTTCTACGGAGTTTGCCATGTTTCTACAGTAGCCCAGAATGGACAAACCAAACACTGGCTCTAGATTGGCCCTTTTTTTTTACTTTCACAGGCACCGTGGCGTGCAGTTTGCTGCCTATTCTTGGTTCAGTATTGCCATTGTGCAGACCTTAGAGACATTTTATAATGTATTCCTATGAGATAAATATAGTATGATACAGAAATCTCTGCATTTCAAAACTATATGGAAAAAAAAAAAAGCTTTGTCTACCAATTAAGGCATGATAATTGACAAATATACTGAATCTAAAATTTGGATTTTGCTAAGTGTAGCTACGTTTGTTGACAGTTCCTGCAGCAGATTTTGTGTTTCCACCTCTAACAGGACAGATTCCGTGGGGCAGTAGTTATCTTCCCAGGTGTAAGGATGACTAGATCCACAGGTGACTGAGGGGCTTAGTCTCATATGATCTACTCTACTGACCTTTAGTAAGAGAACTGTGCACTGTTCCTCTGCAGCAGAGACTGGTTTCTGTTTGTGAAGAGTGAAAGTCAGATCAGATGGTGAACTTCTGCAGGTGCAACAGGCAGTGACAAAGACAGGATCCTCACCAGGGATTAGAGGGAGAGAGAAAAAAAACATGACATTTTGACTAAAAGGACTGAGCCTGAAGGTGCTGTTGACACCCATGAGCCAATGTTTGCTGACTTTGTAATCATAATGGCCAAGCCTGTGAGGCAGTAATGCTCATTACACAACAGAAAACCAACTGCATGAATGGCGGAAAAATGGAGAAGCAGGTAGCTTGTGCTGTTTTTGCTGCTTCATTCAAGATCATTTTCATATTCTTATCCTAAATCTTTCTCACCTCATCAACAAGGCGTTCGTACGAGAGTGCGGATTCACCAAACTGTCTTAACTGCACAAACTTGTTGTAAATTTCAACCAGATGGTCACCACCTGTTCAAGAGGAGCTGAGCATTTTGGAGATATGAACATTTGCATAATTGGCACAAGACTACCTGTTTTTGCTCCAATTTCAGGCAAGCTTTGTTTACAGTTACTGGAGTTATTTACATTAAAAAGAACTTCTTATTAATTCAGTTTTTACTATTATTGAGTCTAGGTGATGATAATCCAGTATGGTATATATTAAAACACTATATATTCACATATACATTTATTCTATTTATATTCGATATGATAAGTACATTTACGTTTGACACTTTAAATAAATGTAGCTGACAATACTTTTACTAAACTAACCTTTAAATGCAGGCTTTTATTTGTAATGGAGCAGATATATGAATGGGTTACAATAATTTTCAATCATACCACAGAAACCCAGGAGTGCAGGTTTCCAGTCAATCACGACTCATGAGTTCATTGTATCTCCTGTACTGATGGGTCTGAACTCCAAACTAAAGAATTTGACTGTAATTAAATGGGGATTCATTGTTAACAGTGCATATGTTGTGCAGTGTGTGTTTGTATGTGTATTTAACTGTATTTAGTCTGTGTATTCATTAAACACAACACTGCAGTTTGTACACTACATTACATTTTGTTTAGCTTACATCTTTACAGGCTGTTTCCCTTTAACAAATAGAAGAAAGGCATCGTGGGACGGCCGCTGAATTGACCAATCAGAATCCAGCAGTGTGCGAAGCAGGAAGTCCTCACGCTGAGCGAGCAGGAAGCGTCAATCAATGGGGGGGACATCATAGACATATATACACATCATCTTCTTCATCTTCTTCATCTTATCAGCGTCATTAAGAGGTATCGATATTCTGGCGCACAGTATACACATCAGACAGCGAGCAGCTACTCGGGTTCAAGCTAACGTCACTCAGTAGGTTTCATTTTAACTGAATTTAAGCTATCGCCGAGTGTTACTCCTCCACCAAACTACATTCAAAATATGTCACATTTTACACGGAGTCACATTGGCAGAGGTGCATAGCTTATAGATAGCGCACAATATGAATTAGATATTACACTAAGCAAGACATTCTTTATTCGGCTTCAACAGATGAGCAATGATTGAAACATATACTTTGAAATGCCAACTTTGCCTTCTCACTGTGTTGCGTCTTTAACTTGACAGCTGTGTGCGCTACACTGGTGGAAAAGCGTTTTTCAGTTATTTGAATTTGAATGTGAAGAGAAGGTTCTCTTTGAGTATGAGCACTTTTTGAACCTGTGACGCGAAGGAAGTGCATCACCTTTGGACCTTGTGATAAACTGTATCAGCTACTGGCCAGCTGTAACAGCCTCACAGCTGCGCCTCTTCAATAGAGCTCTGTACATGTATTTACCATGTGACTGAATGGAGTCAGGCTGCTCAGGAGTATATAATTAAGTAAAATGATCAAATTGGCATTCATAGTTTCCACTGTTTCCCTCACAGCTAGTGATATGGACAGCACGGTGGCAGACAGCAGGGATGAACCACAGACAGACTTTATCTACTGCTGTGGGGCCATCACAGAGGTTCTTAAATTTGGCTCCAGTCACTTAAATTCTGGACACAAGGTGCTTTTTCTCATCATTCCAGGTGAGTCTGTGCATTTGCTGCCACTTCAGTACTATAAAGACAGGCCATGCATCATCAGATGTTGTGGCCATGTCTTAAAAAGCGGTGCTTCTCAAACTCAATGTCTCCCCTTTGAAATATTTTCAGAGGATGCAAATTTTGACTCAAACTTTTATTCACCCAGCAAGTTTTTTCTTGATTGGAAATGACACAGGCGTCTCCCAGAAGATAATAAGACGATGTAAAAAATGGAAAAAAATTATTTCTCAGCTTTTTTTAAATTTTTTTGTCCAACATTATTCATACCATTCTCAATAATCAATAGAAGAGCCTTTATTGGCTATTACAGCAATCAAACGCTTCCTATAATTGCTGACCAGCTTTTTGCATGTCTCCACTGGGATGTTTGCCCATTCATCTTTAGCGATGAGCTCCAACTCTTTCAGGTTGGAGGGTCTCCTTGCCATCACCCTGATCTTTAGCTCCCTCCACAGATTCTCAATTGGCTTCAAGTCAGGACTCTGCTTGGGCCACTGCAAAACGTTAATGTTTTTGTCCACTAACCATTTCTTCACCACTTTTGCTGTGTGTTTTGGGTTGTTGTGCTGAAATGTCCACTGGTGCCCAAGGCCAAGTTTATCTGCAGACTGCCTGATGTTGTTGTTGAGAATCTTGATGTATTGCTCTTTTTTCATGGTGCTGTTTACTGTGATTAGGTTCCCTGGTCCATTGGCTGAAAAACACCCCCAAAGCATTTTTGACAGTGGGGATGGTGTTCTTAGGGTTGAAGGCTTCTCCTTATTTACGCCAAATGAAGGATACATCAATGTGGCCAAACAATTCAATTTTTGTTTCTGGAGAAGTGGTGTCCTCCTTGGTCTGTGTCCGTGGAACCCAGCAGTGTGCAGTGTCCGTTGGATTGTCTGCCACCAGCAGAGCCCAGATTCACCAGGATGGCCTTCGTGGTGATCCTTGATCTTTTTCACCTCGCTCACTATCCTCCTGGCCAGCACAGGTGTCACTTTTGGCTTCCTACCTCGTTCTCTGAGATTTCTTACAGTGCGGAACGTCTTGTATTTTTTAATAATACATTACACTTTAGCCACTGGAACTTGAAAACATTTAAATATGGCCTTATAGCCCTTTCCTGACTTGTGAGCAGCCGCAGGTCCTCAGTGAGCTCCTTTGTCTTAAGGCCTCCGCACACCAACCCGATTATTCGTCGTCGGACAGTCAGGCGAGGTCGGTGGCTCGAGTCGGTTCGGTGTGTCCCGCGCCGTCGTCAGTCGGCGTCGGCGTCGGCCTTCATTTTGGCCGATTCAACATGTAGAATCGGCCAGTGTCCGTCGGCCTCAATGAGCAATCTGATTGGTGGAGTGCTCGCCCTTGACTAGCGAATCAGTGAGTGCACGAGAAAACCGGAAGTAACGATGGTAAACAACGCCAGATGTTGTTATTATTAGCCATCGTATTTTCCGTTCAGCGAGTAATGACAATAATGATCCTTGTTGACTACTATCAACACTCTCTGATGAGAACAATGAGTGACGACAGCGTGCTCTGTGTTTAATAGGTCTAGAATGATCCATCATTTCTGGTTTCCTTTTTTCTTTGGGCGACAGCACAGATTAGCGCCGCCTGCTGTTATTATGCTGTTATGGGGACGGTTTGTTCGGAGGCATTTTTTTGACCGACTCGAGGAGACGGGAGCCGACTGATCAGTCCGACTGC
>JAGRRF010012892.1:3364981-3381019 GCA_019097615.1 Morone chrysops | reverse complement strand
ATGACTGTCCACAAACCAACTGCAGAGAGCTGCTGTTTTTCACCTGTTGAGTTGATTGAAACAGCTGTTCCCAATGAATCCGGTTAATTAGGATGCTTTAAAACAGCTTGGACTATTTGAAATAGTATAGAACTTTGGATTTTCCCATAGACTGTGACAGTTTGCAAACGGTATGAATAATTTTGGACATGCCACTTTTTGTTCAAATGTAAATAAAAGCTGAGAAATAATTTATTCCACTCTTGTACATTGTCTTATTATCTTTTGGGAGAAGCCTGTGTCATTTCTGGTCAAAAAAAAAAACTTGCTGGTTGAATAAAAGTAACTTTGAGTCAAAATTTGCGAGGGGTATGAATAATTTTGGCTTTGACTGTATTTTCTTTTTTTTAAATTGGCAACAGCAGCTGGTTGGGAATCACTATTGTAGATCAAAAAATTATTTATTTAAGACCCTCATTATTTTAGTTTATCCTGTGCTTGCATGGTGCTCACTGTATTTCTAAATGAAGCAATCACCAACTAGTGAATGCATAGAAACCTTGGGTTTGGGCAGTGTTAGTACAGCATGGGAGTATGATTGGTTCATACACAGTAAAAGGAGTCATTAGGGGCCCAACAGCAGCCTGAGGCCCCAGTCAACCGTGTTCTCTGCCATAATGTACAGTAGCCTGAATTTATATATTATGATAAGTAGTTAGATACAAAAGTACACTGTCATTGATGTAACCCTCTCCATTCAACTGCAGTTAATGTTGAATGTCACTGTTTCTACTATTCTTACACAGATATTGAAATATATAGTATAGGGAGAATGAAATGTATGATGAAAGTTTGAATATGATGATAGAAACATGCTTGCTTGATGGTAAATGATCAGGTGTTGGTTGAACCTGGCATTGACAGTGAAATGGCGCCTTTCATTATGTGGGGAAATGCTGATATCCTGCTGTCTGCCACACAGGTAACCCAGGTGTAGTGGGCTTCTACAGAACCTTCATGCAGACGATTCACAGTATGGTTGCATACCAACACCCAGTGTGGGCCGTGAGCCACGCTGGCCACTGTGTACCACCAGACTCCATGGATATGGTAGAAGGTACACATTATTCTCAAGTTCTCTACACCTCAGCATTCCCAGTACATTAAAAGAAAGCATGATTAATTAAATAGGAATATTCATATCTAATACTTAGAGACTGGGAGTTGAGTGAGTAACTCAGGCTAGTTTTCGATACAGATGCCTCCTCAGCAGCAGAGGCTGACGTGTTTGGCCTGAATGGGCAGATTGAACACAAGCTGGCCTTCCTCAGCAAACACGTTCCCAGAGAAACCAGCCTGGTCCTGGTGGGGCACTCCATCGGCTGCTACATCATTCTGGACATGATGAAGAGAAATCCTGAACTCAAGGTTATTCACGATATTTTGCAGTTTTTTTTCCTGTGGGAAACCCATCTCATATTCTGATATGTTTTATCCACAAAAAAAGTTGTGTATATGTGTGTTTTTTGGGGCCTTTGTTGTCTTTAATTGATAGTGACAGCTGAAGAGTGACAGGAAACAGGGAGGGAGAGTGATGACACGCAGCAAAGGGCCGCAGGTTGGATTCAAACCCATGGCCCGCTGCAGCAACTCAGCTCAACTTTATTTATATAGCATCTTTCATACAAACATGCAGCCCAAAGTGCTTCACATAAAAACTGAAACAACATATTAAAAGAAAAATGAACAACAATAAATAAAGTTTTGGTAGGCTAAAAATGAATACAGAAAAAACTATAACAAAATGTAAAACATAAAAAAAATAAAAGTTAAAAAACACTAGAAAGATAGGCATGGCAAATAAGATTTCAATGTGTTAGAAAATATTATACATTACATTTTATGAAGTTTCTACATCACACTGTACAAGTTGCATACTGGACCAGGACTGACTTCCAAACTGTTTGTGATGTCACAAATCCTGCTTCTAGTGTCCAACAGACACAGACAGCATTCAAACAGCACACTGTAGGAACAAGAAGAAACACTGACTGGAGGGGGCTTTAAACCATCTAAACCAGCCCCCTGTGCACAGGGCGGCACCAAGGCTGTTAAAACATCCCCCCTGTGTCTGGTCGTCATGCTAAAAGGAAACATATTAGATGACATGAAAAACTCCCTTTTTATATTGAGGGGCTTTCCGTCATTTACAAGTTATTATCTCAGAGTGAATCTTTTACCTCCTATTATCTTTTGGGATTTGTTGATCCAAGACTTGCTGAAAGGTGTCCTTTGTAACCTCTTTGTTTGTTAACACAGATTTTGAAGGCCATCATGCTGTTTCCCACCATTGAGCACATGGCTCAGACTCCTCAGGGGAAGGTCATGACCCCTTTGCTGTGTCACATGCGTTATGTGGCCTACCTGCCTCTCTTCCTGCTCTCTCTGCTGCCCGAGGGACTCAAAGCCAGCCTGATCAAACTGGTGTTCGGTGGCATTCACTCTCTGGACCACACTGTGCTCCAGCCTACTGTAGGTCTGCTCAGTGGAGACTGCGCAGGTTGGTTGTGCTTTGTTCTTTTCTCCTGTGGTGCTTATAATGTTCTTTTTCTTGAGAAGGTGTATGCAGTATTGAATCAGCTCTATTAAAGCCAGGCTAGGGCAATGTTACGGTGCTAGTTATAACCTTTTATTTCCACACAGCTTGGATTCAGAAAACCGTAGGGATGCACAATAATTATCAGTACAATGATCAGCCGATAATGGGAAATTTATATTATTATGAATTATCTGGATAATTAAATTATTGGTCCATAATGATAAGCTGTTGCTATGGTCAAAATCTCCTGATCGAGTTGATTTGAACAATTTTGGCTCAGCCCTTTAAAATAAAACCCTAGGCTTATATTTGATTCAGATTTCTTCCCCCACTGTAAACGTCCTTGTAGCTTTGGTTACATTTGGGCACATTTGTTCTTTCGCAAATTGCGTAAGCTCAGTAAATCCAGCAGAACACATAATCAATTTCTGTTAATGTCTCCTCCTATTATTATTTGTTTTTAGCACTGTAGAAAACACAAAAGAACAAATGTGGTAAATCATATTTATAGGTGATTTGAAATTAAACAGATACATCCTATAGTGTCTATCACATCATTTGCAGTGTCAAACCTTTTATGATTGAGTAAGAGGATGCACGTACATTAGTATGCAGTATTGACTCTAATGCAGACATCTTCAGTAACCAGGCAGCTGCTGCAGTGATCAAAGCAGCATTTAGATTAAATATTCCAAAGTGTTTTGTCACAAATAGGATTCTACTTTTGAATCTACTCTTGAAAATATATTTTTCAGATATTTCAAATATTTCTAGAATGTCTGAAATAAAGCAATAGTGTGTTTTTCTTTCTCTTTGTAGCCAATGCAATGTACATGGGGGGTCAGGAAATGAGGAAAGTTCTGGAAAGAGACAATGTAACCATTAACAAGAATCTTGAAAAGGTAAGAAAAGGCCTGCCTGTAATCTGCACTGTGACATTTCTCTGTGCTTAAAGCTGCATAGGTAATTTAAAAAACAAAAAACTCTAAGTCTAATTCCAATACGGACTTTGGGACACTGAGACTCAACTATCAACTATCTTCAGGCCACTACCTCAAAGCTTCTTTCCATCTTTCTCGCCTCTGAATTGGTTGTTTTGGTTCAGGCCCGGTGGATTTTTCCGTCAGGAGCCCTAGGAGGACCCAGAGGAACCAGATTGTTTCACAGATTATCTGTCTCATGTACTACTGTCAGGATGTGAAAGTTTCAGTGAATATGACAAAAAGTTGTTTTTATAAAAATGACCTACTGCAGCTTTACTAGCTACAAGTCAGTATCTGATAACAGAGAAAACACATGAGACATAAAGACAAAATGTTTGCTTTCTTTTAGCTGTTACTGTGTATTCAATCTTGTGTGTTCCCATTTTCAGCTTATATTTTACTATGGAGCTACAGACCACTGGTGCCCTGTTCAGTATTATCAAGACATCAAACGGGACTTCCCACATGGAGATGTAAGACTGTGTGAGAACGGATTCCGTCACGCCTTCGTCCTGGATGCAGGAAGAGATGTTGCCAAAATGGTGGTGGAATGGATCAATGGAGATCTGAGGACATGAGTTCTTCTCTTCCTGTCTACTCTTACATCTACTGTCTGACATGAACACTAATGATGAACAAGGCAGCCGGGGTTTTTTAATTAGCAGAAGTCAATTAAGAGTAAATATAATGCCGTTCATAATAAGCACAATAAAAACCTAAATGTTACAGGAAAACTTATATAAAGTGGTTTTACCCATGTATAAGAAATTATACAAAATTGAATCAGGCTAAAACAGATATTTTATGATTCTTAACAGTGATGTATTTATTATATTGTATAGATTCAGCCATTCGTCTCCAAAGATGAAATAGCATCTAATGCTATTACCTGGCAGGTGTGATTATTTAACTTCTTTTATGTTGCCATTTTGCACTTATGCCAATTTTACTTTACATTCTTTTTCACATATACAGCAGTAAATCATGCATTCCCGTGTATGGTTTGAACAGCATAGGCAGTGTAGCAATTCATCTTACCTGCTTTTTATTTTTCATCTATTGTCAGAGCTGCCTGTGAGTGTAATGGAGTCGGATAGAGAGTTTAAACCTGGTGGAAACTGTCGGCATCCAAGCAAGCAGAGCAAGTGATGCTTATGTATGGTTCACAAAGCAAGACTCAAGAAATTATAAGCTTAATATCATTCCAAACTGGTTACTAGTGGACATGATAATGATCCTATAATAATGACCTTTAATGATTCATTGTACTAACTTTGTAAACACTTTGTTACTCCTTTGCAGATATTGTTACAACTAGTCTGCTGAACGAGTTATGACGAGGTTTAATAAATGAAAGACTTGATTGTGACCTGTAGGTTGCCTTCTTAAATGTGATGTAAATATTACCCAGTCAGAGTTTTCTCTATACCATAAAATATTCAATAATATAATAATGATAAACTTTATTTTTTATAGCACCTTTAAAGCCAATTTAAAAGGTGCTTTACAATGAAATAGTACATTTAATAGGAAACATTTAAAATGAAAAGAGTAGAATGAACTTAAATGTCCTAAAACAAATGAAATCAACATTAGCCCTTTTTAAAAAGTGGGTTTTTCATGACTTTCATGATTTTATTCATGACTAAATAAACAACAGATAAACATTCTGAGAACAACAACCCGCTGTAATACTGACACCGGCACCTGAGAGTACCTTTAACATGATCTCACTTTCGTAGAGCTCTGCATTAATTGAACATTTAGTTCAAACATGATCTGTGTGTTTTCATGTTTTGTTTGTTAACAATTTAACAACAATTTAATTATTTAATTAGTTGAATTAAGGATGAACATTTTCATGTTTCCTACTTTTTGCCAGTGTCAGTTTTTAATCCTTGACAATGAACATTTCTGAATTTGTATTTTATTTAACACAGGGGTTTATTTAATAGTTGTTTAAGATTTTAAAAAGATTAAAGTAATTCAACTGTTGACCCGGGATGTCACAGGGGCAGGGCGGAAAAACATTTAAAAGTGATAAAGTGCCTCCTAGGGTGCCTTACATGCTAGAAAATTAGTTTGGCGAAACCACAAAACCACACACACAGTTAACAAATGTTTATTCAAATTCCATAAAGACATACAAAAATATGACTATATGTTGAGTATATAAGTTAAGATTTACAAAATATTTTAAGATAAATATGACCTTTATAAGTGTAAAATATGATGCATTACACTGCCTTGACTCATGCGTGGAAATGTTTCTATCTGAGGATAGTGACAAAGCAGCTCTGCTTTGAGGTATAAAATTAAGTGCTACTCTGTCAGCTGCACAAATCAATATTCTGTATTAACAAAATGACTGTAATGTGAAACAAACAAATATTATCACACAGTTTCCTTAGGCTTTTTAAACTTTGCTAACTTCACCCCCATGACTGACTGACACCAAACACCAGACAAAATATTCTGGTGAAGAAATTTGAACGTTAAGTAGCAAAAGTGCCTTTACTTTTCTCAAGAGTTGTTATAGACCAAACAGCTGAGAGGAGAGTCAATATTGGACACAAATATGATGCCAAATTGATTTTGTGTGTCTGGGACAGTCAACTGCAGGATAACATGTTCACCAACCGTATGAGCTTATAATATGCCAGATGTTGTCTTTTCAGCTTCTGCTATCCCCAATTTGACAGTATAAAGTAATATAAAAAAAATAAAAGGTTGCAGTGCGTAAGGCTGTGTTAAGCTGTGGTGGGGAGTACAAGGTATAATGGAGGGAAAAAATGCAGTGGCCCTGCAGTGAAAAGTTGAAAAACATTCAACTTTTTAGAAACGCAACCTGACGTCATGCTGCAGTGGCAGAGAGAGCAGTGATGGTCAAGTAAACTAGAGAGTGAATGAAGAGAGGGAGCTGGGGAAGCAAGAAAGCCAGTTAATCAGAGAAATAAAATGATAGTGCCAACACCTGATTTGGTGTAATTTGATCTTAGTTCAGTCAAAGTAAGACCATTGAATAAGAAAAACAGGGTAAGAGTAGTCAATTATTAAATTAATGTTGAAAGGACATTCACATGTGTTTGCGTTCTCTGTGCTACCGGCATCCACAGCTCTCCACCACCATGTCCTCATACTGCTTATAGACCACATTGTTTCCAGAGTCAATGTAGAGGATGCTGATAGGACTGAGCTTAGAGGGGACGCAGCAGCTAGGCGGACTGATATCTGGGTCCATGGAGTTCAAAAGAGTCTGGATGACGGCATGGTTGGTGGGCTCCAGGTGAGAGCGCAGGGGGAAGCCACAAACCCCATCGCAGTGGTGCGCCTCATAATCCAGTGGGGCAATGATCCAGTCGTCCCAGCCCAGACCTTTAAAGTTCACATGGAGGGGTTTACGGCTACAGCGGGTCCTCCTGTGTCCAGTTTTCCCTCCGGTACCTCCCCCTGTCCCACCAAATGAGCGTTTGGACAAGGCTCTTTGGCGATGCCTCCGGTGCATCTTTTCATCTTTTGGAATAGGTTTGAGAGGCTTAAAGAGACGAAATCCACCTCCCTCATTCTTCATCTTCTCCATCATCTCTTTGAACAGATTGTCGTTGGGGCCAGCGTGCGAGAAAGCCACCAGCAAAGCTCTCTCCTGTGGCAGCCGAGCATGGCGACCCAGCCCCAGAAGCAGCAGGTCAGCCGCCTCATGGGTCAGCTCAGACAGGGCCAGGAGGTGGAAGCAGGCCTGCGTTGGTTCTGTGGGATTCCTCTGACGAGCCTTCATGCTGGACCAGACATCAAACACCTCCCATCTGGGCAGACCGCCATCCAGAACCTCCACAGTTCTGGAGTCCAGGAGCTGTCGATCAGACGCGCCCTCGGGAGAGCAAGAGTACAGACGGATGTTGTAAAGGTTTCCTCCGGTTGTTAGGACAGACAGGAGGTCTACCGCAGGCTTCCTCAGGATTCTGAGCTCCGCCTCCACCAGCTCATCCATCCTGGGCAGGCTGGACAGGTCAAAGATGTAACGCTGACCGCTCTCCCAAGATGGAAGATCTGTTGATGAAGAGGGAAGCACAGAGATCAGGGCCATACAGATTTTAGAATTAAATTCCCCAAAGACACCCCAAAAATCTATAAATTATATTTATTTTTTTAATTTATTCATTGATTTGATTAATCTGATGGTCTGAATCTCATTTTGAAATCATGCAACCCCTCCATTGTGACTTTTTTGTCAGTAGTGCTGAGCAGTATGACCAACAATTTGTATCACAGTATTTTTTAAGATTCTGGCGGTTTCATGGTATATAACGTTTTTTTTATTTGTGTATTTAATTTGTAAGTTTGTTTGTAATTATTTGTAAGTATACAGAAACAAATGAGTTACAGCAGTTGTTTCAGCTCTTCACCAGTAGTGGAATATAAAAATATCATATATCATATCATATGGGGAATTAAAACCTAATAAAAACTGGTTCAGGGCTATAACATCATTAGTTTTGGCAAAACTGTAGCATGTATTTAATGTGGTAATTCTGCAATTTATTGCTTATTATTTAATTTTTTATGTACTAAAACATTAATAAAATGTATAATAAGACATGGAAATTAACAAATTTTTGCAACACCTGCTTTGGGAACCCGTGGCTTCTGTATTTTCAGAGCTATATTAGAGTCTGCATTTGACTTGCAGACCATTTGATAACTTGTGTCCACAGTGTGCCAACCTATCTAATGTTACGAATATTACTGTTTGTCAGTGTTGGAAGTAGCCACAATCAGAAGTAACAGTCTGGTCCTAAATGCTCACTTCATGTTTATACTGCACCCACATGCATTTGCAGATGTTTATGTGATTTACCATAAACACAGGATGCTTAGCCAACTCCCCACATACACAGGGGAACCACTGTTTTGGTTTTGTTCTGTTTTACTTTTTATTTTTTGTACATAAAAAAATTTTCATTGGATCTATAATCTATATCTTTGTTGTGTGTTAATAATGAATAAACTCTATAGTTTATAGAGTAATTTATTTTTTTGTATTGTTTGAATATTGTTTTATGTCTAGAAAATAAAATAATTCAAATCAAATTTGTGATTTTTAAATGAAAAAAAAATTATTCTAGCTGTAATTATTAACAATATAACTTTCTTAGCATTACTCCACCTTTGCTCACATCAATGATTAGAGAAACAAAACCAGCAGCTTCCTTTTAAAATCGAAAACAAAGATTGAAGAAAAGAATTTCAGTTGTCCTCGAACCTTTTCCCTGGTCCACAAAACTTGTCACCGTGTTTGCAAACACCACACCGCGTGAAACGTTCATGTCTCTGCGCTGAAGTTTGGACAGTGTTCGGTACAGAAACACCATGTAGTCGTGGAGAACCACCGTGTCGTTCACCGGCCGGTCTCTCCTCCCCACGCTGGGGTCGGTGCGCTGCAGAGAGCCGGAGCGCAGGGCTCCGGTCCGGGTCCACTCCATCCCCACACAGAGAGCCACCCAGAGCAGGGACAGCACAGCCCGATCCATCTGATGAGGACAGCTGAAGGGGAATAAAGAGCATGGAGAGACAGAAAACCCCCTCGACTCTTTATTCGTTGGATGACATCACCATTTCATCTCATTTACTTCTTCTGTACCTGTGCAGGTGTGCGCGGGTGCAGGTGTGCGCGTGTGCGCGGGTGCGGGTGCACAGCGACCCCCGCCAGAGAGACACCAGACCAGTGCTGTGAGCTGTAGTGGGAGTCAGACTGTGTGGTCCTCTGTCACTTTCATCCCAATAATACTCATTTAGGAGTTAAATAGAAATTAACATTCCAATGCAATTTAGCCCACAGGGCGACTACTTCACAGGTTTCCACGGAAAGAAATGAAGAAAAAGAAAGAAAAGAAAAAAGCTCGTTATCATTATTATAATGGATGGAGCTGTGAGTCAGCGGAATGCTGCGCGGACAAGTTGCGCGTAATTACGCAGGAAAACTCTCTATGTATAAATGTTCCTTTCACTGTGCTCTCAAGCTTTTAAACTACACATACCACAAAAAGAACAACGGACCAGTTATACAGTTGTTTTTCTTATTACAACATGTTTTCACACTGTAAAGCCAGATAAGTTCATTTAACTCAAAACATTGCTTAGTAAAAAGTAAAACTAACTCAATTTAGTATTTTTATTTGTATTGTCAAATACCTAGTCAATATGACTAAGCAAGAATGTTTTTTAACTTTCAAAAAAAAAAAGAAAATTCAACACTTTTAAATGTTAAAATAACAAAAAAAAAGGTCAGCCTTTTGACACATTACCTTGTTGGTTTAATAGTTGGCTAAAAATGTGTGTCAAAATTGTGTCAATTTCATTGGTTACATTTTCGTGTTGCGAGGGTTAGGGTTAGGATTAGGTTGCTTGACCGCAGTTAATGAGTCTAGAAGCATACACACAGGAAGCACAACTGCCTGTACTTAGGGTTAGGGTTAACCCTAAGGTTTCTCGTGAGCACGAGATACTTTCTGGTTCTCACGAGAAAAGTTTCATTTTTTCCCCCCCTATGTCCCTTTAGGGGCTCCGTACATTACAGTGCACGTTGTAACAAGATATTTTCATGTTACTACGACATAAAGAACACAAAACTTTTCTTGTTATAACATGAATGTAATACCATGAACTGTTTCATGTTATAACGTGATAACCTTATTGTTATAACATAAAAGCTTTCATGTTATAACATGAGAAATGGTATATTGCTATATGATGGAGCTTTCAGTGCCCCTCCTGCTGATCAATGAGAAATGACACTACCTCTAATTATGATAAATTATGTAAATGAGCGTCATTCCTCAATGTATCAGTTATCAGCAAGTTGCTCATTCAGACATGAGTTATGCGGATATGTACATGAAAACTATTTCATCTTGTACCAATAACAAAAAGCCATAAAACCATAAGTATGTTGTGTGTAATATGTGTTGCATGTAGAGTATGTATATAAATAAAATTTTTTCATATAAATAAATATTTGTATTTTTTTATTTGTCTTTATTTTTCTCACTTGCTGTTCCCCCTGGCATGTCTGATGTTGAATGTATGAATGTTTTTTGCCAAATTGTATGATATGTGCAATTTGTTAAATAAAAAGACAAAGGAAAAAACAGCAGTGCATGGCCAACAGTCTGTTCAACTGTTCTCCTCAGATCTCCTCTTAACACAGTGACAGTAACCTCTGTTTCATTTCATTACCATATATCAATATTTGATTTGAAACTTTTTAATAGATAGTTCCTGTCTAATATATATTGGGTCTTACTTTTGCAGTTTCTATTAGTAATAATAACATTGTACCCACTTAGTAACTGAATTGCAAAACATGAACAGATTTTATAAACCACTTTATTTGAAGAATGAAGTTGAAAGTGAGTATCTGAAATAACTAATATTCCCTCATTGCATAGTGTGTTCCATAGACACCAAATCAGAAGCTGATGCACTATACCTGTAAAACATGTAACATACAGAAGGTTGTTTTTAAGAATAAAAGAAAAAAAAGATCCATGGCAAGAAAATGTTTTTAACGACAAACCATCAATTACTCTGGACTTAGACTTCCAGCTTTAATTTCAGTATAAAGGTAGCCATTGTTATAAACAGTCTTTCAATTTGAATAACTTTATCATGACAAATTCTTTGTAACCAATGACTGTGTGGAGTCTCTGACCTCAGGGCATCTTTCGGTTTCTTGCATTTGGTGAGGCAGTTCTCCATCAGTCTGCTCTTCAGCAGTGAAACAGAATCAGTTGGACTGAAGTAATCAACATTTCACTGGCTGTATGTTTAGGACCTTTTCTGTGCAGGTGGTGCAGTCTGAACTTATGTCCTGACTCTTTAGGATAATGTGTTTGTGACCTTCCTGTTCTCAGTAAGCAGGCAGCTTGTATGGACAAATGTTACCACTGACCCAGCCTAACTATTAACAACACAACGGACTTGATTGGCTTCTGCTTTTTAACCATGTATCAGATGCAGCATTGTGTCTCTAAGTCAGTGTGCTCTTTTCACGTCTTTACAGTATCAGCAGAGTCACAGCTACTACTCCTCTTCCTTTTCCCGCTGTCTCCACCTGCTGCTCCATGATGGTACCCCACTGTCTGGCCTGCATCCATCCTTTGCTGAGTAGAGGGGGTTTCTGGGAAGCTCTGCCCAGGCCCCAGCACCTGTCTCACAGTCACGTTCACTCTGGAGCTCTGGATGTACCTGGAGCACACCGCCCAGTCCTCCTCTGACACCGGCTCCACCACAGAGTCGTCCTGCAGGGAAGAGGCCGGGGCACACCCTTCCTTCTCTAAAGCTGTAAGTCCCTGGGGTGCTGGAAGGATGCGTGGGACAGCGTGGTAAAGGAGGCGACTCTGTCCCGACATCACCATCATGTCCCCACTGTGCATGTACATAGCAATGGGGGGGTCCTGTCTGCAGACGCCTCCCAGGAGGAAGATGGCCGACTGCCCAAAACTACCAGAAAAGACAACAAGATACACAGTGAATGAAGGCTTTCTTTCCCACAGTGCAGCAGTCCTCTCAGCCGTGTTTACTGTAAGATTTATATAATAATAATAACAATAATAATAATAATAAATCTATATAAATATAAATATATATAAATATAAATATAAATATGTATCTATATATATATATATAGATATATATAAGACTTTCTCTGCTCTCACCTGAATGACAGCAGCGGACGGCTGTGGTCTAGTTCGGATTCATCCACGTGGATTCCCAGAGAAGAATCTGATCGGTAGTAGTTGAGAATTCCAGCTTGTGCATTGAACCCAGGGAACCCACAGGCGGCTGTTATTTGGAGGGACAGCAAGTGGAGATCGGCTGGGAAAGGAGTGTAATGGTTGGCAGAGTAAGTCTGTGAATGGAACAACAACAGCAAAGGAAACATTTGGACTGTTACAGAGAAGAAGAAAAGCCACGAGATGAGAGGTGTGTTGTAAGAGGCTGTCAAATGTTGAATAACACAAGGTTTTTCAAAATAAAAGCCTAATCTCACAAACTGTAAATAGACATTTGGCAAAAGACGTACACAGTTTGTGTCTAAATTCTTCCGATGGCCCTTATCTGGAAATCAAAGTTTTGCCACTGCGTAGAAGTGTGTGTGTGTGGGGGGCTATCACTTGAAAGTGTGAGAAGAGGATTTCACATCATCATAAGAAAGAATAAAATGAGTTGAGAAATGTGAAAGAATTAGCATTGTGTGATAACGATAATATAGGTATTCATATCTGCATTTATAACTCTACATCAACTGAATCCTTCATACAGGATCCTCCACGCACAGCAGGATGTGTTGCTTACCTTGGTATCCCAGTTGTAATGGTAGCCCAGAGTGACCCAGCGCAGCTTCTCCAGAAGAGTCTTTGGTTCACTCCTTCCAGAGGGAGGACGACTGCGGAGGGATCAAACACAGAGAGCACACAGCTGATTTTATCTTAAATTTTGTCTCCACAAATTCTCTGTGTAAACTAATCCCCAGGACATTTCACAGTGCGAGTAATCGTCAGAGGGCAGGAGCACCACTAGTCTCACCTGAGGCTATGCACACTCTTGCCCCAGATGTCCTGGGTCTCAGAGGGAGACATGTGCATGTCCAGGTTGCAGACGTTGGGCTTCTGAGGGTAGGTCTTCAGACAATGTCTGACCCAGGAGGGTTGGGAGCCTAGCAGGAACGGGTTGGAGATGAAGATGAATCCTAAACAACACACAACAGTACAGCGTTAGGTCATAGACGCAGAAAGTCCCCCTCTAGTCAAAAATCAGTGTTTCTTGTTGTCCCTACAGATGGATGTTTTAGCTTCACTGTGCACACACATTACTGGTCCCAGCAGACTATTTGTATATATGTCCTAATATATGTCTGGAGGGGATCTTTAGGATTAAAGCCACTGTTACACATGTATAACATCGTCTGTATTCTGCTCCCTGTCAGTTTTCACTCTGATAAATATTGAATGTAGTGTTGATGACTCTCTCCATCTGTCCTGTGTTTACCTGGGTAGCCCTGCAGGCCACAGGCTCTCCAGTCTTTCACAGCCTTTAATCCAACCCTTGCAGCGTCCACATCACTCACTGCAGCAAGGTCCAGTTTAGCTGGTACTATCTATCAATCACACAGACGCAAACACAGGAACATCACTCATTTGTAGACATATTAACCAGAATAATGGAGACCCCTTTGGAATCTAATGCAACAACCATTGTGCCGCAAATTCTTATTTTAAGGAACTTAAAGGTCCAGTGTGTAGGATTTAGTGGCATCTAGTGGTGAAGTTGTAGATTGCAACCATATGAATACAGCTCAGCCTTCCAAGCTAATGTAGGATACACTACAGCGGCTGTGAAAAACACAAATGGCCCTATCTAGAGTCAGTGTTTGGTTTGTGCCCATAGCTGTATGACATATCTGTACATGTCATACAGCCAACGCCTCCTCTTCATCTTATTTCATCTTCTTGATGTTAGTGTTTTACTACTATCAGTATGTAACTTTACGGTACTAAAACCAGCTGTGCTCAATCACGTGACTCATGTGTCTCTTCCTCTTGCTCTGTTATTTCCCTCACCTTGTCACTCGGTCCACCTTTAGAGAAGTCAATGACATCGCTGAGATCCGGCGGAGGGTTTCTTCTTTTGTACAACTTGAAGATTTTTCGAAATGCATCTTCCCCATTCTCCACCATGGAGGCTGCCATCTTGGCCATTACGTAAGTGACCTGTCAACTCAAGCCCGCTTCCGGTACTCCAGAGCTTTTCTGACTGAATTATTTTAGCAAACTTAAACAGTATACATGAATTAAAACGTTTTTTTAAAGCAGTGAATACGTATAGGAACTGGCTCTAAAGTGTCCCACATATTATTCGGTCACAAATTTGTACCAGTTTGGATCACGTGATTCTACGTCATAGGTCAGAGTGGTATACCAACGAGGAAAAATGGCGGCGTCGACGAAGAAGTGTTTCGAGGTCTTCGTGTCTAAAGTACCATGGACTGTAGCCAGCAGTAAGTTTATTAAATTGTTCATGTTATCACATATATAGTGTCAGCAAGATATTGTCCTGTAGCCACTCACTCCATTCTGTACAGCGTTAATGTAACGTTATGTCTGCTCAGCCTTACCCCCACTGACACACGGTCAGCTAACGTGTGAAGACATGGTGTAACCTGGTGTAATGTGATTAAAAGACCAATTTAGCAGAGAGAGACGCCTTTCAACTCCATATCTGCGTTCAGTTGCCAGCGAATCCATATTGTGTCGCTGTCACTTAAAACACTTAAATCAAAAACGCACGGCGTTGCGCTGGGAGGTGTAGTTTTAGCTTGGTGTACCCAATAAACTGTAAACTTAGTGTCTACATAAGCCAGTTGTTCCCAGCCTTTTTCCACAAGGGACCCCTTTTTTATCATTGACGACCCCTGGCTATGTCCCATTTTTTGGGATATTTCATGTTATATTCTAGGCAACAGTACAGAACAACTGGAAGTTTGTGTAAAATGAGTGATTGGATTAATTTAGTGAATTTGCAGATCTGTTTACAATTACCGATAAACACTACAAGATAGTGAATTTCTGAGCTGGAATCAAAGTAGACCCTTTTTAATGTGGATTTTGCACCGATATGACAATGCAAGTGGGAGTGTGGTCTCTCTCTCTCTCTCTCTCTCTCTCTCTCTCTCTCTCTCTCTCTCTCTCTCTCTCTCTCACTCTCTCTCTCTCTCCCCCATCCTGCTGTTCCAGTTATTGTAAAATATTCACAGGGTGGGTTAGCTCTCTCTCTCTCTCTCTCTCTCCCCCTCTCCTGCTGTCTCTCTCTCTCTCTCTCTCTCTGTCTCACGCGCGCGCGCGCGCCACACTGCATGATATGCGTATGTCTGTTCCCTTGTATTCCCTTGTCCTTTCACTTCATACGCAGTGGGCGTTAATAAAAGGAAACGAGACACACCAGTGTACAAGTATAAATGCTCATAACGGCGCAGGCTTGACATAGAACTTAAGTCCAACTATAAACCAGCCTTTACTCTGTGCTTCTTCCACAGTATTGTAAATCACAGCGCACTCTGCTGGATAAACTTTGCAGTGACACCTATATATTACCACCAGCCCTTCTTTCTGCCATATATTCCAGGAATAAAACAGTTTTCACTCAGTACTGGCCAACTAATATGTTGGCCGGGCTGTAATCAAGACATTTTTTGTTGAGTCAAAAGTTGGAGTGAAACTCAGTCTGTTTTTTAGCACTAAATGTTTCTGTTTGTTTTTCAGAGCAGATGAGGGAGTACTTTGGACAGTTTGGCACCGTGAAGATGTGTCGTCTACCATTTGTAAGTTGTCACAGCATTACAATTACTCATTCTACAGTTTATACACATCTATCTATCTATCTATCTATCTATCTATCTATCTATCTATCTATCTATCTATC
>JAGRRF010012892.1:3338817-3355138 GCA_019097615.1 Morone chrysops | reverse complement strand
AGTTGTTGTTGTGTATTATTATTGCTACAGTTACTGTTGTCATTGCTCGCTGTCCCCTGTCCCCTGTCATTGCTGCTGTTGTCGTTGTCACCGTCTTTTTCATGATCGTCATTGATCATTACTGTTAATGTAGTTGTTGCTACTGTTGTTGCTGTCATACCTGTTTGCTCTCTCTCTCCCTCTCCCTCTCTCCGAAGTTTCTGCCTGTTAAAAGGCAGTTTTTCCTTGCCCCCGTTGCCAAGGTCTTGCTCATGGTGGACTGCCTGTTAAAAGGCAGTTTTTCCTTGCCCCCGTTGCCAAGTGCTTGCTCATGGTGGTACTCTTAGGTCTCTGTAATTGTTATAAGGAGTTCGGTCTAGACCTGCTCTATTTGAAAAGTGCCCTTTATAATGAGTTCGCTAGACCTGCGCTTGCTCGTGGTGGTACTGTTGGGTCTCTGTAAATGTTATAAGGAGTTCGGTCTAGACCTGCTCTATTTGAAAAGTGCACTTGAGATAACTTCTGTTGTGAATTGGCGCTATATAAATAAAATTGAATTGAATTGAAAAAGTGCCCTGAGATAACTTCTGTTGTGAATTGGCGCTATACATTGTAAATAATAAAAATTGAATTGAATTGAATTGAATTGCTTTGTGGTAGGAAAGGGGCTAGGCATGTCAGATACCAGAAATGTATTAGTTAATACCTGTACCAGTGAAATTCCATGATTCTCAATACCGATTCAATACCATGGTAAAGTTTTGAATGCAGCTCTGTATCGCTGTTTGTCTTGCCTCGGAGCAGGAGCTCAGCCCAGAGTCATTGTTATCGACGTATCATGATCCCGCATCAAAACCGTTTTACTAGAACCTTCATGAAGGTTTATTGCTGGACTGTTGGATTAGGTTACATTGATCTAAGTGGACCTTTATGAACTGGATGGAGTGTATATATCAGTGCCAGCAACAGGCTTTAAAATGACATAATTGTCAAAGTCTTTGTCTCAGATGAAGTCTTCATCTCGGCACCCTCTGACCTAGCTGTATGTTTGGTTCTTGTCACAAGGGTCACGTTTGACTGCACAGTTAATAAGCTCTTGTTTCTGCATCTCATCTTCCCCGTCATCCTGTTTGCGTTCAGCTCGCAGCAGAGCAGTCAGGCTGCTTTCAGCCTCTCATGAAGAGCTTCACTCAAAAGCCACTTAAGCAGCCAGTCTTCCAGGCTCATCAAAGGCTGCCCTGAGTGAACCGAGGGGCCATTCACAGCCAATTAGACTATATCACAGAACAAGCACGGGGGCACTCTGAAGTCTGCCAAATGTGTGGAGGAACATGCCCTGCAATGAGAGAACAGATGGGCTGCTTTTTGCACTCTGAAGCTAGCTAAGTTCTGCTTTGATTTCTCTGTGGCTCCACACTACATTAAACTCCTATGTAACGTGCAGTAAATGCTCGATAACCAGTAAGAACGAGTTCTTGTGTGCTTTTCAGTTTTAAAAGTCAAGCTCCTCAGCTATTGTCATTCTGCTCTACCTGGAACTTAACCAGTCCCTGTAGGACAAAACTGAAAGGTTGCACAGAATTCTCAGAGATTGGTTGAATTTGTGTAAACTGTTGCAACCGCAACATCGCAACTTCCCGGAGGGACGATTTAACCATGGTAGCCTGCATCTGGGGAAATGTCTGCCCACATTTTAGGTGGATATAAATGATGATGATAAATGATGGAGTGTATTGGGTTATGCTAGACCTAGATGGCCACTGGTTTGTATGTAATTGATCTGCCATTTACCATACAACTTTATAAAGTAACTGTCCCTTCTACCATTTTTTTTTTCACACTGCACCGAAAATGTAACTAACCATGTCCATACTCTTTGTGTAATTTTCCATTGAACTACAATATTCTGCCTAGACTTACCAACATGTCAATCTACAACTATCAATTCCTGCTGTCACAAACGGACAAAAAAGAGACCTCTTTTCTAATGTATTCTGTTACATTGTGGTACTCTAACTATTACTTACTATTACTATTCACTCACAGACAAATGCACGTTGGTTCTCCACATCTCTCTGTTTTCCTCCTTTTTGTCTCTCCAGATACCCTCTCCAGTCCTGTGCTGATGGCATCAGATTAAAAGACAAAAGAATGAGACAAATTAAAATGCACATCAATAGAAACCAAACAAGACCAAAAACATGAGCGAGTGCTGGGTGATGGAGATAGGTTCTTATCTCTGCACTGAATCCTAAGCGCCTCTCTCTTTCACTGTTTTTCTTTCTCCTTCTCTCTCCCTCCTTCTCTCTCTCTCCTTCTCTCCCTCTCCTTCTCTCCCCCTCTCTGGGAGTTCAGGTTTCTCCACTCTCAGCATCTCATTACAAGCCATGCCAACAGATGATTGGGAAAATTAAATGTAGCTTACTTAACTTGCATGAATAATGCATGATGGCCTGGCTGAGGCCTATGGGCAAGGTTGGGAGGGTGGTGGTGGAGGTTTGCGTGTCTCAAATATAGAAGTTCAAACGCCCCATGTACACATGTAGTAAAACCTTATCAACATGCCCCAAATAAAGATTTAGATATGATCTTGATACATTACCTCCTAAATATCCAAATTCAATAATGTCAGCCATATCTCCAGTTAATTTAGACACAACCCTTTCAATTGCATACAAAGCAGCATTTTGTTATGGCCTAGGGTAAGTGGCTCAATTGTTCATTCTGTGCTGTTCCTATAACCAGTATGTTTATTGTTATGATGTTAATCAAACTGCTTCTATAAGCTGGTCGCTCTTTCACACTAGTATGTGCTTAGAAAGTTAATGTTGTACTGGGAAATTTTTCCAGCGCATTTAATTACCACTGCAATTAAAGATTTAATATGTACATTTCCACATTTGTGTCTATAAAGGCTAGAGCTATGTTCTATATGTAGTTGAGTTGTTTACTTACTTTATCCCAAATGTCTCCAACAATTTTCAAACCCAGAGAGATCCGTTGTTTTATTCAGGTAACTGCTGCAGGTAAAAGCTGTGTTTCCTTGCTTGCTTCTAGTTACTAACTTTTGATGTGGGTATATGCTTGGGCTTTCAGATCTGCTTGGGTTCCTGTGTTTACAGATACCGTAGCACATTATTACATTATGATTGACTCTATGTCAGACAGTGAACAGATACCGTGTCTCCTGTAAGATGAGAAGGAAACAAGATGGCTCACTCGTTAGTTGCTTTTTTTTTTTAAAGTAATGTTTTTGGCCTTTTATTGGCTTTATTGATAGACAGCTATAGAGAGACAGGAAAGGGGGGTAGAAAGAGAGAGGGGGTGACACGCAGCAAAGGGCCGCAGGTCAGATTCAAACCCGGGTCTCTACAGCAACTCCGCATGTTGGTAGCCAGCTCTACCGACTGAGCTAACCAGGCGCCCCATGATGCTTTTTTTTTGTTGTACAATTTCCTTACTTCTTAGTATTAGCTAAGGCAAGGATCAGCAACATTTACTATGAAAAGCCATTTCCTGCTGCAGATCAAACATGCCGGTAAGCTAGCCGCGTTGGTGGTGACAGCAAACAAATCTGTCTATGCATTAATAAATTCTTTTTTCTGCCGGAATTCTCTTTTACTGGATTTGGAATCCATAGCTAGCCTATCTATGGAGACTCAAGACTAGTAGCTTCCACTGTTGAGGTTCGGCAAAATATAGAGGGAAAGACGCCAGTTCAGGACACATAAAGCACACTTTAGGTGACTTTGAGTTTTTCTGAAAAACTGTATTTTGCTGTAGTGTATGGTCTATGTGTGTCTCACCCATATGCTTTTAGATGTGATGTACATATAAGGCAGAGCACATCTGGTACCTACACCGGGTAAACACAGGATATGTCTGATACATCAGAGAGCGAGGCAGGAAGTCACAGAATGTGTAAAAGTTACATGAATAATATTTCACTTGAAATTCCACTCTTTATCGTTTCCTTCTAGTAAATTATGAAATCTGAAATATTAATTATTATAATTATTATAATTTATGATGAACTACTTGTCTCGATATTAGTTGTGACTTTCCTGGTGTTGGTGGGATCACTACACCAACATTCCCATCATATATTTCCATGTTATGCAGCATCCTCCCCATTGTCTACAAAACCCAGAGTAACACTGATATTTAGTAAATGATGCCCTGATGAACTTGGTCGAATCTCAGTATTTTGGGAAAAGGCTGTGACGGCATAGAAATACATTGAGTCTTTGATTTTGAGGCAAATTGAAAACAGCCTCATGAGGAGACAAGAGTACATTCAAATTCGCAAGGTTATTTTAGGTGATGGGGTAAAAAGAGGAGAATGAGGGGGAGGAGGAGAGGGAGATGATGAAATGGTGACAGCGAGGACAAACAGATACTGATGTCTAATGATCCCCTTGCCTCCTCAGCTGCATGAGAAAAAGGCAGGAGCATAAAGCTGATTTGGGGAAGCAGCCATTTTGAAGGTAGCTTTTCATGGCTGAGATGAAACAGAGAACAAAACGGCGATTCACTCAGCACATCTGCATAGTATCATGCAAATTCTTTTTCAACACCACCCCAAGGTTAGAGATAAAGAGTTGTCTTTTACCCCTTTTACAGTGAATGTGTCTGAGGTTGTCACAGTAATATGAAAGCACCATTGGGAAGGAAATCAAGGGCTCTGCTGATGGTGATTAGTGACTTCTCACCATAGCAAAAATCTTTCCCGCATCAGCTGCTGCGACAATAAGTTCTTCTACATTTTGCATCATTTAGCTGACTCACTTACCCACAGTGAGTGTGTGAACTGGTTAGAGGGTTCATTACCTTCTTAGGGACAAATGAGAAACACGACAGTTGTTCTTGGGATCAAACCTCAGGCTGCCCAGTTCTGTGATTAAAAACAACAGATGGACATTTCCAATATTAGTGCCTTATTTCATTTAATCTGAATTTGAAAAATGTTTGGGTCTTCAGATTTATGGATAGGATCTCAAGGTGCAGCCACAGAGAGTGCCCAATGTCCGCAGTAATCTGAGCATTGTACCTGGCTGTTGTGATAAAGAGGGAGTTGAGTCGTGCTGCTGCCCCTTTGCCAGTTGAGATGGTTCGGGCACCTGAGGAGGACTCCTGGGTGCCTCACTTGGAGGTTTTCTGGCAATGTTTCATTGGCAGGAACCCAAGGTAGATCAGAACATGCTGCAGAGATAATTTATTTATTCTGGCATGGGAACGTCTCATGATCCCCAGGAGGAGCTGGAAGACTTTGCTGGGAAGAGGGACATCTGGACTACCTTGCCTAGCCTGCTGCCACCAGCCCTGGATAAGTGGTGGAAAATGGATGGAAAGAAGTGGGTCTGGGTGAAGTTGTGTTCTGTTGCCATGTCCCAGACCTGTTTTTTCCATATGCCTCAATATTTGCTGGTTAGTTTGTGGAGCATCAAGCTGCTGCCAGTGTTAGTTTTCTCCTTCTCCTTCGCATTTTGGTTTGTGGCAAATTATCCTTCTATTCTATTTTAAACCAGATCTGACCGCCTTGGGATCAACATTCTGCAAGTTGGAATTTCCAAAAGTCTTAGTTGGATTGTATCCAAATCCTGGACCCATAAAGACATCTATTGTGCATCCCCTGCCTCTTTATAATAAGTGGATCTGATCTGTGATAATTGAGGTCATAGTCCTGTATGAATCGGCCATGCTCAAAATCTGTTAAGTAAGATTTCCATGTGTCAGATGCCCTTCCTCAATGGGACTACAGTGGTATAGTACAGAGACCAGTACAGAAAACATGAATAGGACTGTTTAATATTCAGGATGGAGTTTTGTTTGAGTGTTATGTGTTGTGCATTTTAGGTTATGTAGTATTGTCTTAGACCACTCATCCAAACTATTGACGACTTAATAAGTTGGGCAATAATTTGCCTTTCCTTCTGTGAGCAACAGTGATCTGATTTATGCTGCACATGGCATGAGTCTGTGAACAGCAGTACACAGTGAAAGGAGTTGGTTACCAGGCTGAGAAGTTGGATGTGTGCAGCGTGTTGTCTGCAGCTCACTCTGACTGCTCCTGCTTGTTCAATCAACGCTGCAATACTTTAAATTGATGCGCTATGAAAATAATCGTTTTCTGCATTTTGAAAAAACCATAGCAGACAGTCCCTGATTTCCTGCGACTACTTCATAATAAGAGCAAAGTTGTGTTACGCCAGTTAAATGCTTTTAATGTGAAGCTGCAGCAGTAGGAAATGGTCGGTTTACAGCAGCAGTAATTTAAACAAGTTTGTAATATTGCAAATGCAAGGCCTTTCATCAGTAGCCCATCGGCTCAGTTACCATTTTGTTACCTCAATTAGCAATAGATAGATAGACTTAACAGATATTTATTCAAATGATAATCTTCCAGATTATTACTTTAAGTATAGTAGTAGCAAAAGTACCTTCTTTGCATCTATACCAACTGGTAATCTGTGCTGAAATGAGTCCATATTCATTCTACAGATTCTATTAGACAGAATGCACTTCAGCTTTCCACCAGCAGATGTCAGCATTGACCACATCCCTCAGCACATCAGCACTACTGTTCTCCCCCAGGAAAAAGGGAGGGTACTCGGCTTAGATAAGTGCCCACCACCACTCCTCAAGCTCCGGCTCCTCTGAGGGACACTATGTAAATTCTGGGGTGGGGCTAGATAACTGCTGACCTTGGCGAGCTTGTGGCAGCAGCTTATCAGCCAAACAAGTGTGAGGTGGGAAAATCCTTGAGGGATATGGAGAGGAGGGAACGTTTAACATTTGCTTCCCAGCTGCCTGCTGTAGTTAGATCATCGCTGACAAGCCGATCTCCAGCAGCAGCACACATACTCCATTTCTCCGTCACTGCTGCTCTCTCTGTGCCACCAGGGCAAAGGAGTCAAACAGCAGCTGGCACAGTGCCTTGGAGCACTACATTTGAACGTTTTGTTTTTCAAGGAGTGGCCGCTTTTATTTTTCCATCTGTACACATTATTACACATTCATATAACTCAGTGGTTCCAGACCTTTCTCCTTTAGGGAGCCCGTTACTATCATTGAGTAAACTGACGACCACTCACTAACTTATTTTATGGATATTTCATATTATATTCACTGCATAACAATACCAGTACAGAACAACTGATAAACTGAACAACAAACCCAAACAGTGAATGCAATAACTGCAGGAAGTTTGTGTTAAATAAGTGATTTGGATGGATTTTGAGCAGATTATTTCCTGTGGATATTGCATATTTAGAATTGAATATTTTAATTAACGCTAAGGGTCTGTTGTGTCATGTGAAGCTTTGGGGATCCCTAGTGGGGGGTCAGGACCCCAGTTTTGGAACCAATTATATAATATTCGGCTACTTTCAGCACAGTGTGTGGCAAATACTGCCTAAAAAGCAGATGACCTTTGCAGTTACTGTGCTACACTACTGCAGTATTGTTTAATAGTTGAATTGCTCTTTAGACTGTGTTTAGTTGAGGTATAAGGACTGAAATAAAATTGCAAGTAGACTACATATCCAGTACGACACATCTCCAAACAGAGAGAAAATGTTTTAATGTCTGAAAAAAAAAAAAAAAATCCTTTTTGGAGTTTTTTTCTCCCACTAAAGTGCAAAGTCTGTCCCAAATCTTAACAGCCAGCATCTGAAAAAAAAAGATAAGTATTGAGAAAGTATTGTTGCTGAAGCTGAAATAGACCAGAGATAATCCAGATAATGGTTAATGGGAGAGATATTTTAAATGGGATGCATTGTGAGTTCCTGAATGTACTGTAGGTCACACGCATAAAAAAATAAAAAAATCTATATTTCATTTTATTTATCCATAAAAAATACTTGCTATGTGGTGATGTTGCCTATCTGCGTTGTGTGTGTTACATGAGCACTTAATGTTGTACACTTTTTACATCTCCAAAATAAATACCGGTCCAACCATGGCCTCTCTATAGGCCTGCATTATGCAGTGGAGCCTCTGTAGTAGCAGTACTGTAGGCCTCTAGTGTCACTGTAGTATACTGATGGTAAGGACCAATAATGCCCCACTGTGCTGGGCTGGCTATGGATGCGTTATCAATATTGTGGCTACCCCTGTTCAGCTTTGACTGCTGCTGACAAATCTCAGATAAGACACAAACAGTGATAGTGACCATAATGTTATACTGATATGATATGAGAAAAATACCATAAAGTCACTGTTGATTAGAAGAAAATGTATGTTTATAGTATGATCAGTCAACACAGTTAAAATGCAGAGTGTCTATTTGCTCCAAGGTGAGAACATCCATCAACGTATCCATTTTAAACAAGGCCAAATGGACTGTCCCTACTTCCAACATGGACTTTGTTCCCTACTTTTTAATGCAGCTTTGCACACTGGTTCTTATTTATTTATGGAATTGTTTTCATTTAATTTATTAAGTATGGTTTTATGTTTTTTGTGAGCCCCTAACCTAATTTCCCAACAGTTTTAAAAAATAAAAAAAAGATCTCGAATCAGCCAGGACACCAGGGTTTGTGTGTACTTTTGAAATATTGTAGAGAAGTTAGAAATTATTTAGAACAAGCATATAATAAAAATCCTTTATCCTTCCGGTGATTTTGACATTTCAATATATTTCTAATAACACATCTTCTGTCCTTGATGGTATAGCTACTGTGTTTCATTTTGTCATCAGTTCTGACAATCATTTGCTGTGCTGTTGGAAAATATGAAATGTATCAAGGCTAGTCATTGATGCAGAAGAATGACATTTTACTTTTGATTCCACAACTTGCTTTATCTGCACCAGCCAGCTGCCCTCACAGGAATAACTATGCTGCAGTATTGCTCATCACTTTTCATGTATGCATACGACAAGTGGATCAACACTCTGATCCAGTACAGTTTACACAACCAAACAAATCATTGGGTTAAAAAATGGACATAAAGTCAAATAATCACTTCAGCCTATTAGCCTTTTAGCTGTGTCAGCAACAAGACAACACTGTGTCCCTTCTGCAACATGTATGTGACTGCTGTAGCAGGCAAACACTGCACACTGCTGCACAAAATCTTTAACTTTAGGCTTTACCTTCCTCTGGAATTCAAAAACAACTGGACCAGGGTTGGAATGTCATACATTTCCACTAGATTAGTTAGGAGGCTACATTTAAATGCCCAAATAAAAAACAGAGGGCATCAGAAAATATTGAAAAATATTGTATTGCAATATTTTGTTTTGTGATATTGTTGATATTATTGATTCTCAAAAACACCATTGTTTTTTGTTTAAACCCTCATCCACGTGGTGGCTAGATGTGTGCTGTCACTGTGGATGGGTTGTGACGCGTCACATCCTATTTCAAGCGTTGCCTGAAAAGACATTGCCTGATGAGCTGTAATGCTGGCTCTTCAGGTGAGTTTCAATAATGTCCACACATGTTTTTAAGCTAATGTCTTGTGGTAGACATTTTATATAGTAAGATTGACATGCTTCTTTTCTCTGCTAGGGGTGGTGCTGGACGTGTGTTTTAGTCTTGATATCATTAAAAGGAATTAGGCCTAGTGATTAGTGATATTATCTTCTTCATTGGCTTTTGTTTCAGTCTAGGAATCATCAGATTTTTTTGGGAAACTGTCACCATTAATGTCTGCAGAGGCAGTCTGTGTTCTAGAAACAGCTCACAGCAGCTGGAGTAACTTCCCACATTATTGTAAATGAGAATGGGGAATAAAGTGGAGATACTGTAGGAGAGGAGTTAGTCTTAGCCTGGTGTTTGGGTAGAGAATTAAAGTGTTTGCTGATAATTATTCCAAATATTTGACAAAGCAGGCCTCTGGCTGGCTTTTTCAATTTCAAAGGTTAGTGGAATCACCAGATTAACATTTGTTAAGGATTTTCATAGTAAAAAGTAGGCCAACCATCTACTGTAGGGGGACAATATAAAAAGCAGGAAAAATCCAGACTGTCTGTCTGGAGCTTCAGCACTTTCCAAGACAATAGTCTTGTCTTTCTTATACAGTGCTGTTTAGTTCATTAATTGACTGAAAATGTATGTTTAATCAACTCAGGTGTGAGTTGTGTCACATCATTGTAACTAAATATCTTTGGGTTGTTTGATGGTGGTGTAGGACGTTTTAATGCAAGGTAGTGTTTGCCTTTTTTGAAAAAGAGTTAATGCACTTAATGGAAGACTTCTGATGTAGTGAAAATGGAGCTGTTTCCACTCCGACAGTCTATTTGTCGCTAACATGGCTCTATAATACAGCCATGATTGCTGCACACACATCTAATGAAACCTTCCTCACATCCTTACATAAAACATCTGCACAATTTTTCGCCACTGTCGCACTTTTAATTACATCATTTTGTTGCGCCTTCATATTCTGGGTTTCATCTTGATGAACCAATTCCTAATAATAATGGCTCATGATGGACTGAATTAGTGTCTTTTGTTTTTCTTCTTTTTTGTGGTTATTTGGATGTGTGTTCTCTGTAAACTGTGTAAACCAAACCAAATCATTATAAGAGAGTGAGTATGCACTGGAGCAAAGCTTTGGAAGGCCAGAATTGATTTGAGCTGTTTGTATTGTGGTCCATCTGTGAAGTGTCCAGTGTGATTGATTATAAACTCCAGCAGGTGTCGAGTCTCTGAGTAGATTGTCCTGATGTAAAAAAAAAGCGAGATGAGCCTATGTCTGAAAGGAAAGAAACATGCAGGGCTTTATTTCTCAGAAACAGGGCACAAGCTGAATCTACCGCACCTGACCACAGGCTTTAGTGTGAACCAGTTGCAGCCAACTGCAAGATTGAATACATTGGGTCTCATGCAAGAACCACTCGTACAACATATTAGTTCTTAAGTGGCTTGTATGACTGATTTAGGACTTGCAGCATTCACCAGTTTTCTCTTATTTTGAATTTTCTCTTTGGTACGAACACAATTTAAGAGTGGTCCAGAACCCCTCCTCCAACAGCAACAGCACAGCACAGCAACAGCACTTGCTTGGCTTAAGCAGCTCCTTTAATTCCACCACTGACGCTGTTAAAAATTATGTCAGAGAGCAGTGAACGTGAACATCTTCACACATGGGGCAGGCGTGTAGTGTTGTGTGGTATTATTGGGGCGTTAGTTATGCAAATTTTAGATTCTCATGAACGCACGCCCCCTTATGCATAGGCAAAATTCATAAGTGTTACGCAGGTGATTTACACAGAAATCTGAAGTTAGGAGTGTTTGCTGGATCTGACGAGGCTCACAGAAAGTTAAGATAAGAATACGAAAATGTCAGGCGTCCTGGAAGCTCGCCCGGTAGAGCTGGTGCCGAGGCTTGGTCCTGTTCTTGCATGAGGCCCATTGTTAGTAGGAGAAATACAGAATCAAAAGGGGGTGTCAGGGCAAGTTTCAGTAATAACCATTCACATCCCCTTTTAAAATAACAACAAGTGAAATGTGAAAAAAGGCTGAGGTCTTTGAGAGAAAAAAAACCCTCTGTGAAGCACCTGAAATACTGAGATATGAATACACACCCCAAATATAGTAAAAGTAAAGTGTAAAGTAAATGTTGATTGCACTGTGTAATGGCTATAGAATAATCTCCATCCGCATTTTTATTGGTTCCCTATAAGCCTTGCTTTCACGTTACAATTCTGTCTTCTGTCCCCTGCTTTAGTTTAGTTAATTGTTTGTGTGAATAGTAATGTTATTACTGTCCAGTGCACATCATTACAATAGCTTTTGCCTGTTCCCAAATTCAATATCAAATTGTGACAATTTCCTTAATTATCTTAATTAATCACTTCCTTAATTAATCACTAGTTTAATCCGTGCTAAGTGATCTAAATCAAACTCACCCATGACGTTGCGTGACCAGCAGGTGCATGCGGGGTCTGGCTAACATATTAAACGCTCATGGTGGATCCTCCAGCAGTGACTGCTGCGTTCATTTATAAGGGGCTAAGTGGACTGGTTACAGTGGGACAGAGGATGGGTGGACTGGTTACAGTGGGACAGAGGATGGGTGGACTGGTTACAGTGGGACAGAGGATAAGTGGACTGATTACAGTGGGACAGAGGGGCTGAGTGGACTGGTTACAGTGGGACAGAGGGGCTGAGTGGACTGGTTACAGTGGGACAGGATGGGTGGAGTTGGAGCAGGTTCAGGTGTAAAGACTGACAGACTGATGTTCAGACAGGTGAGTACAGCATCAAACTTACTGTGATGGATGAACTCTCTCACAGGAGAAGTCAACGTTGCTAGGCAACGCAGCGTCGTGTGTGTGTACTAATGTTGTGCAAAAACGGTGCAGCTCTTTTATTGCTTTAATACGTGTGTTTTTGGCTGAGTTACATTGTTGTAGTATCTTTTATGCATTTGTTAATTCTTAAGAGGCAGTTATGTAATGTATATACATTAATTATGTTTTTCAGTGTGTCACCTTTAGGAGGATCGGTTGGCAAAAATGGAATATAATATTCATGATTTCATGTTGAACTGAACAATTTTAATATCACTTACTTTTAAGCATTTAATTGGCCAAATGTTTAAAAAGGAACTGTAAGTTATGCTGAATGGTGTAAGGTGTAAGGTGTGTGTGTCTGTGTGTGTGTGTGTGTACTGTGTACCTACGTGAACAGTAGCTCCGCTGATCCTTACTGATCCGGAGTATCCACTGGCTTGTGGCGGAGAGTGTTTCTGCCGTTCATGAGGCACAATTACTGAAGCATGACAATAAAATGCAGAGCATGAAATTAACTGTGGCTCCCAGTGAAAATCCCCACATCCCCCCCCCCACGGGCGCACATACACACACACCCACACCCACACCCACACCCACACCCCACTTCTCTTTCTCTCATCCCTTTTTCCTTTTTTTCCCCCTCATTTGACATTGAGTCCCATATTTCTTTGCAATTCCTCTCGTATCACGGTGAGAGCAAACAGCGCCATCACAGAAGCACAGTGAGGGCTTACATCTACACTCGGCTGTAAGAGATAACAAATTGCTTGTATTTTTCCCACCTTGTTGTATTGCTGTTGGGCTGTTTTCAAATAAATGACATTTTTAATACGTGGAGCAGTGGAGGGGCCCGAGCTCAGCCCCAGTCTATTTAGATACTATACGTTCTGTATCATTGTATTAAATGCTGGAGGATTTCTTGTGAATGGCTTTGCTAACTCCTCAGGCTTCGCTGCTATAATACGTGTAGACGAGGCCTATTGACTACACAGGCTTAAATCTGCGCACAGACACACACATCCACACACATCCACACACAGTTCCCCCTCTCTCCTGTGACAGGCGGCTAGATGAGCCTCAGTGAGCTGAGTAACGAGCTAATCATGAGCATCCCAATAATAAATAGGCCTTGTTCATAGTCCACTAATCCCAGTCATTTAGCCCTGGTGTGGCAGCAGAAATCAATTACTGCAGCTGGGCTCCCAGTATAGGACCCTGCTCTCTGCTGTCCATCTGCACACAACACACTCACACCTTTGACTCCTGCCACACAATAACTATTTATCTGTTGTATATTTGGAACATCAATTAACGCAAGATATCAGAGAATCAAGAATACGCCAGCTCTAAATCGAATTGTTTTTTTTGTTTTTTTACTAATGCTGTATTTATCACAAAGGTCAGTTTACTTGTGCTACTGTCTGTAAAAACACTTGTATAATGTGTTCTGTGGCTCCTTTTTTAAGGAAGGTTTTGTTGTCCCGTTTGAACAATTGGAATAAAGGAGTTGACATCAGTGTTATTATAGTTTTATAGAACCCTTTTGTAGTCCACAGTAGAGAGAACTCCCAGCTGCCTGCTACCATTTGTCTAAATTGTCCCCCTTACATACTGTGGGGTGGAGGCAGCCAGACAATAACCCTTGTCATTATTAGTCTATATTGCCTACAATTTGAACCGCTTTTTCTTTGTATCAATTATTTCTAACTACTTCATTTGTGTTTTTTATTTTAGTTTTATGTTTATTTTTCATTGTAATTCTTTAGTAAACCAACTTTAATATCATGTCATTGTTTTTTTTGTTTCTTTGCTGTTGTGCTTAAAAAAAAGTTATAGTTTTATTTGTCATTAGTTTTTATTTTTGTTTAGTTTTAAATTTTGGTTTTGAATTCAGCTTAGTTTTTATCATTTAAAAATGTTACGTTTTTATTTTCAGTGTTTGTTTTTATTACAATATGGGTATATACAGTTAGGGGCTGTACGATATGGTAAAACTCTCATATTGCAATTATTTGGACAGATATTGCGATATGATTCAGGATCAGCGTGGGAATACATTTTCACTAAAAAAAACTGTTAATCATAATAGTGTAAAATTTTTTGATTTAAATTAGTTTGTTTTTTTCATAGCTTTTAATTTTATTTCAGCTAAATAAAATGTTTTTTCACACCTACTTTTAGTTTAGTTTTAGTTAACTCTAATAACCATGGTAACACTATACATAAAAGGGTCTTTCATTTATATATGTAATGGATTACATATTATAGGCACATATATGTACTTTATTTCTTTTAGTATTTTAGGGATGAGAATTGAAAACCAAATTACATTGATGCTGAAGGCCTGTAGGCCTGCTTTTTCCACACAGAAAATTGTTAGTATATCAATCAGGGAATCAATAAAGACTGATAAATCATATCCATTCCTATCCCTATATTTTACATACTGATCATATCATGGTCTTAAGGTGGAGGTCAGTTTGTCCATACAGTTTATTAGCTCCGACCAGCAGCGGTACAGCTTGCTCTGGTGGTTGGTAGGGACGTTTGTGTTTGATTCCGCAGTGCAGGATTAAGACAGAAACTGGTGTCTGGAGGTGGTTACAGCTGGCATGAAATGGCTAGCTTGGCTCTGGCTAAAGTTGAAAAATAGACCTACCAACACTTCTAAAGCTCACCAATTTTCCTCCTTGACGTAGCTTTGTACTTAATGAGAGTGGTGTTGATCTTCTAATCTAACACATATTTTGCCTTCCTTTAATAATATGGAAGTGCCTTCGGTAAATTCAGATTGAATGTCATTGTCAGTGTGCAGTATTATTAAACGTAAAGTAAACACGAACATCCTTCCCATTGCGACCATCCATCCCATATGGCGTGGCATAATAAAAGATGCTATTCAGTTGCAATATGGAAATAGTTGGATCCAATGTTTTTATAACTTGACCCATACAGGGACAAAAAGTTAAAATATCTCAGCCTCTGGTGCACAGATTTCCACCATTCTTTTTATAATGTGTCTCTAATGAGTCCGCTAATCTAATGCTGCATGCCTTTAGAATTGTATTGAACAATGAATGATCTTTTATCTCCATCTCCACTGCATTCTTAAAACTGCTTCAGATTTACAAAAAAGCTTTAGATCTTACATCACACCTATTTAAATCCATAATAAATGGTGTTAAAACCAACAACAATAAATAATATAATTTTACACACATTTGAGTGACAGTTGGCTCTAGGACTTTCAAGTTCTGCCTATGTAAGTTTTCTATACAGACAATGCTTTTTTGAGAGTTAGATTTTGTTATAGTATGCAGATTATGTAGATTAATTGCAGGTTATTATGTAATGAATTAATAATATTGCAAAAAGATGAACACAGTTTTGTTGGCCTAAAAGGTGTTTTATTATTAGCTGTTTAGCCTGACTGTCTGCCTTGCCCATAATCAGAGAGCACAAAGGGAGGGAAGGAGAGATTCCTAGAAAACAATTTGCCATCTGTGCTTAATGGCATCGGAAGGCTGTCCACCGACCTGCACTACAGGGAACTGGCCCCGGGGCCAACGCTTTAATTACATATGTAAAGAGAGACAGAGTTAAAAAGGAACAAAGAACAAGAAGCCAAGCTCTGCTTAGAAACGTTCCTCATCAAAACGATGGCCCTTTTTCAACACTGAGCAGGATATTTTTGGATGAAAGCTACTGATAAAGCAGCATATTGTTTAAAAAATTGCAAGTTCAATCAGATTTTAGCTTTTGCAATAGAAGACCTGAAACAGACCAAGTGTCCCACAGCAGTCAGAATTTATATCACAGCACTTCAGCTCTCTCCACTGAAATAGATAGAATAGCAGTCGGAAACTCGAAAACTCGATCAATATGTACTTTTCAGAGCTAATACAATTCAATTCAATTAAATTTTATTTGTATAGCTCCAATTCATAACAGAAGTTATCTCAGGGCACTTTTCAAATAAAGCAGGTCTAGACTGAACTCCTTTTAACATTTACAGAGACCCAACAGTACCACTATGAGCAAGCACTTAGTGACGGGGGCAAGGAAAAACTGCCTTTTAACAGGCAGAAACCTCGG
>JAGRRF010012892.1:3320652-3334113 GCA_019097615.1 Morone chrysops | reverse complement strand
CCATTTATTTACTGTCCTTGCCAACTGTGTGAAGAGGATGAGTGTAGAGATACCCAGAGGCATTCTGCACTCGTCTCCTGTGTCTCTGTGTTGTCCCACAAATTAACCCGTGTGTCTAATGCGCTAACGGCCCCTTTGATTGGACGGTGCATGTATGGAGATGGTAGGCGGAGGCCAGCGCCAGCCTATCCCAGAGCAGCGTAGCCCTCAGGCTGTCAGCAAGCAGCATTGCCATGGTGATGTCATCCTCTAGCTGTGAGCCCGCCTCCGTCGGACAAAGCGCACTGATTACTGGAGGAGAGGAGAAGGAGAGGAGCGATGATGAATCTGATGATTAGGCGATACGAGCCGTGGGCAAACTGATGCCAGATTTTCATCCTGATCAGCCCCCGAAATCAGCTTCCAAACACATTCTGACAGAAATAGCTCTGTCATGACTTCAGGTGATCCGAGGCTGTTGTTTTGAATTGAAAACACCGGTTTATTGATCAGACTGAAATGATTAAAGACAATTATTGATGAGGCTGTGTTTTTTGTCACTGATTTGTTTGGAAAACTGGTGCTTGACGAGTCGAACACGCCTTCCGTGTGCATGGCAGAGGAGTGAAAAAGCCTAAAGACCGAGACTACAAAGAAAGGCCTTCCAGATTTCTCTGCAGTAAAAAACATTCAACAGGCTAGAAATTGCTGCTATTAGAACAAACGGCTTCCTTCTTTTCTGGTGGGGGTTTCATACCATATCATTCAAATCCTGATACTAATACCACTGCTACTAATTAAGGATGTAACAATACACTCACCATCTGATACAGTTCACAATACAATTTTCTCCTGATGGTTGAAATTGAGGACAAATTTTCTACAGACAAAAATCTACAAAATATATTTTTTCTTATGTTTATCAAATTATAGAATTCTTTTTTATTTCTGTGGTAGGGTATTAACTGTGCAAAACAGTGCATATTTCCTGAAGTCTTGGCGATCTGATACTACAACTGATATCACGATTCATTTTTCTTCTCACTGATTTGAATCTTCATGTTTGTATTGCAATTTAATTCCCTTCACAATATACCTTTAAGTTCCTACTACTAATAATAATTAGAATCAGAATCATAATAATCATGATAATAAAAATTCTAGTTTTACACATTGGCAGTATAATAATTAATTATTGACAAATCAGTAAGCGATCACAGCTCTCACAGTGACATTTTGTCCCACTCTATACTGAGTTTAAATTCAGTCTTGCACAATTAATCCCAATATTATAAAACTGCAGTATCCAAATCGCAGAAGCTGCAACTTCTTCATACATGTAAAATGTTTAAAAAAACTGCATTATAATCAAGTACTGTACAGTCCCTCAAAGAAGTTGCAATGTTGCAACAATTAATGCAAATTCAACCAATGGCGTCAATTCTGTGTGACCGCAAGTTTGACCAACCATAGAAGTCCTCGCCCTGCAAAGTGTTGAGCTGTATGTCACCAAACTACTAACAATTTAATTCTCACTGGAACTGGTTGCCTTTGTTTTTTAATTAATTATACAAAAAAGACACTTTTTTCTCATTTTTAAAAAAACTGCAGTGAAATCAGGCAAATTCACCTTTTGGTGTGTTTTTAAAATTCAGTTCACACACTAAATCTGGACGTCACAATGTTTTAATACTGCTTTAGCATCCACTTTAAGGTGAAGATGTGGTACAATAGTTTTAATAAAGCGAAGGTAGAGACTAGCAAGAGACAGCTAGATTTTAAAGGTATTCTACCGAAAAAAAATCCCACAATCTTCTCCCTTCAGGCCTCTATCCAAAGCCACTCCCCCGGCACACATTGTCATGCACAGCGAGTGCACACAGGTAGGCCAGCTTATCACAGGCCTGCCACAAATACTGGATTGCTTTCATTTTTTCCAGAGCATTTGATTTATTGATTGCTGTTTAGATGCAAAGAGAATTTCAACAAAGCAAAAAAACCCACTGAAATACATTACCTACCCCAGATTCCGCTTTGCAACTAAATATGGCAAATGCCCACAAAATCACATGTAAACCACTAGTGCAATGAACTCTGCTCGGCTGTTAAAGACAACAAAAACAACTGTGACTCATTTGGTTGGTTTTGATTACAATTGAACTTTGCTCTATTGATTTGCACGCTCATGTTAAACAGCAACATGATATGGTCACGTGATATAATAGGAAAACATTTACATTATTTTGCCTTTTTTTAGACCGTTTTTCCATGAATTACATCTGGGATAAAATGACCATTAGTGCTGAATTGTTTTTGAGACCATAGGAAAATGTTTTAAGTCCTTACAAATCAGTCCAAAATCGAAAGAATGAGGGGTCTATTTTATTAGGTCTGTTTTGTTTATTTGAACTCCCTAGAGAGTCAGAATTGTGAGATTTTCTCAGATTCCTTTTTTTATTCCCAGCATTTTGACATTTAAATTGAAATTATGACTTTATCATAATTATTGATCTATAATTTTCTATGAAGTTTCCTTTTTCCGACGAAAAATATGCTTTATTTTTATGCACCCCCTCTTAATATTAGGATTGACTTAGTTTAACTGAGTTTAACTAAGTCAATTTGTTGTTTTGGTTTTAGGAATAAATTAGGTTAAGAAATTAAAGATTAAACCCCAAAATCCAATTTGTCTACAATTTCCTGTGCTTTTTTGTGTGATAAACACATTAATGAGTCTACCAATTATGTGATAAAGCTTTTGCCTTTACTTTTCCATAGAGTCAGAAATGAGTGGGTGGTTCTGGTGCTGTAGTGTGATGGTTTTTATAAAAACAAAAACAACAAAAAACCTTGAAAAAAAAACCCAAAAACGTTTCCTAGTAGATTTTTAAGCAGAAAGGCTCATCTGGTAATCTCTGGTGACTTGTTTCTGTCATTGCTTTGTCATAATTGCCCAGATGACACTCATGTCAAATGGTCCTATGGGAAGGTGGCATGTGTGTGTGTGCATGTGTGTGTGTGTGTTTGTGCTGGTCTGTATTCATGGTGTGTGTAGCGGGGGTTACAGGGGTTAAGGGGAGCTAATTTCACGGCTTTTTATTTGCACTGGTCTCAGGAGAGGAACTCTCTATAAGCATTATCGCTTCCAGCTGGTTCAAATGGGACAGACGGGACGGGACCACCACACACACACACACACACACACACACACACACACACAGACAAAGACAAACACCACAGACATCATCCAGGGCCCTTAATTAAAATAGTCTATATATATATTGTATTTTGTATTGTAGTTGTGCCTTTGTTCAACTTCCTGAATATTTTTATTCTCTTGTCTTGCCTCTTGTTCAGTTTACTTAGTTGCATAAAAAGATATTTTAGAGCAAGCTGCACACCACCTCAGAAAATATTACCAGTATAGTACCACCATTACTGATAAAATATAGCAGCATAGGCCGACCCTGTTCAGCTAGGCAGGCGGGTTTATTCCTAATAACTGTTGCTGAATCCTGAACGGGACCGGTTCCAGAACCAGAGCTAATCTGGTGGAAAATCGATTGCAGTGTTTTTGAACCTCTGCTTACGATCTTACTATCACATCTTGGCACCTAACTAATCATGGATGAACGCATGCGTGCAGGCTGATATTGAGTCAAAGTATTTTCATCCAGTTTCATGTATTTTGATTGTATTATGTTTTTAAATTCATTTATTTAAATTTTATATAATATTTCAGAGATTCCCACGTACCATTAGAGGTACCTGTACCATAGTTTGAGAACCAGTGGTTTAGAACAGTGGTTTCCAACATTTTTCCTGAAGGGAGTCATTTTCTATCATTGAGTAAACTGACTGTGACCTATTTTATGGATATACTGTTTTTGTTATGCACTGAATATAATATGAGAGACAACTGATAAACTGTACAATGAACACAAACAGTGAACACAATAACTGCAGGAAGTTTGTGTAAAATGAGCGATTTGGATGAATTCTGAGAAGATTATTTCCTGTGAATATTACATCAGAGATGAGTTTTCCTGATATTTTTAGGCACCTTTTTTTTTCCATTTACTTTTTATTAATTTAAAAGAATAATAAATCTCTCATTGTTGTATCAGCTCTTTGTTGTTCTTAACTGCGTACTTTTCTGATGCAGGATGGGGCTGTTTATCAGAGACAGATCAGAGAAGGCTCTCTGAATATGGCTTGTGATCAGAGTTTAGATCATAAACAATCTAATAAAAATCTAAATATCAGTCTATCTCTTAATACAATCTGAATAAGAAACAATTTCAATACTTCACAGAAATGAATGAAATGCTATAGGGAGACGTAGACCTAGGAATATTTTTACCATAGACCATAGACCATACCATAAGTATTGACCTGGTAACTTGACTAATCCTTGGTTAGGACCTGAGTGAGCTAGCTAGCTACTAACTAATGGGTCGACTGCAATAAAATCTTCTCTGGAGGATGAGTCCTGGCACTTTTGACAAACTAGGTATCTGTTAATAGGTGTATAGGTAGAGTTGTGGTTGAGTTTAGACAGATAAAATAATTTGAGTAATGTTTGGGAAAGGTTGATGCTATGTTAGAATAAAGGAAACAATAGTTTTCATGTAAGAGAGACCAGGTGATGAGTGTTTGTTGACTTTATATGACCTGCAGTCTTTCCAGGCTCACTAAGTTGTATTACAGTCATCTAAAGAGGTTGAACCCTTGTATAGACGCTGTTGACTCCATCCTTAGGTCAGAGCATCAACATTACAAATCAGACATCTCATCTCAGAACACTGTGACATTTACATGGCGACCTTTTGTCTGTTTTCTCTGTTCCCTCGCCTGTAGGTGCACCTGCGGTCGGCAGAGCGTCTCCGAGACTTGTGCTGTGCCAACCGGGGTACTTTCATCAAGGTGGGCCAGCACCTGGGCGCTCTGGACTACCTGCTGCCCAAGGAGTACACGTCCACACTGAAGGTGCTCCACAGCCGAGCTCCTCAGAGCACCATGGAGGAGATCCGGCAGGTCATCAGAGAAGACCTCGGCAAGGAGGTAAGTCACAACAGACCGGATCTCTGACATCTGCTGACCGACCGGATTTTGTTAGTGTTCAGGTGAGCACAAAAAGTTTGGCTTCATTTGCTAAATTACAAAAAATATTTTTGTAGAAAAACTGATAAATTATTGCTCTGCTATATCAGTCAGAAACTTTGGTTTTGTATGGGAAGCAGTGTTGAAGAAAAAACGCTAGCCAGCCCTCATTTGAGATGTCTTAAACCTGAACTTTAATTCACTTCTACTTTAAAAACTACTCAGAGAACATCTGTTGTACTTAATAGAACATGATTATTTTTTCCTGAAAACCACAAAATATTAATGATTTATTGTGTATATTATTTGTTTACTAATTAAATGCTGTTGGGGATTAAAATCATCAGATAAACCATCAAAGTGAATGCTCAAACGCTCACGGGTGACTCATACATAGCAAAGACAAAACATATGCTGTATTTTCACATTGCTTCTTCCTATGTTGCATTTATTTAGTCCATTTATCTTTGTGTTTCTTCAGGTTTATAGTTTGATTGTTTGATTTGGATTTTGGTTTATGGCATGCTCACTTGCTCTCTGAAGGTAAGAGCATTTTTTTGTCCCTGTGTGTGTGCTTTGCAGGAAGCAGAAGAAAGGGCGAATAAAGCAGAAGTGGATATGTCTGACATTCTGTCCTCATTTAATTTCATAACCAAGCCATACTCCTGATGCAGCCATTAATGCTGCTGTTAGTGCAGAGCGCAGAGTTTGCTCTCAAACTAGTTATTATGACAGCCTTTTAGAGCCTGCTGGAGGCAAGGCAATTGTTGTGTTATTCTCAGATACAGTACATTGGTCTTCTCCCTCTGCCACACACTCCCCAGTGTTGTGTGTGTGTGTGCGCGTTAAAGAAATGGCTTTGGTATAATTAGTTGAGTACATTACATCAGCACATACAGGAACAGTGAACATGTTGCTCCCCACATGACACAGACCAGGTCTAGGCCAATGCATAAATGTTTTAAAGTAGACAAAATGTGCCAAAATCCGTTATGCAATGACATTAGGGTTGGCTGAAATGCTGCTAAACCATGAGACGAAATGAATTTGTCAACCGTCAGGGATTTTGCTATGCAGTTCATGCCAAGGTAGCTATCTGATTAACATCTGGCCATTGTATGGAGATGCTCCTCACTTTCCCTCAAATTTTGTTTTGACTTCGAGGGTCATTTGGGTTGGGTCTGGGGCTCGTGTTCAAGCCACATGCAACATCAGTTCACAAGAATTCTTCACCTTGCAAGGTAGCTGGATTCGCCAGTAGAGTTGTTCCGATACCAGTCCTAGTACATTGGAAATTCCTCCAGATTCTATGAATGATTAGAAGGCAACTATGATTAATAATGTAACTAGCTACGTATTTAGCTAGATTTCCGAGGATGACACAGTGATTTGATGGGCTGCTTTCTGCTTGCTTGCTGTGCCTGAACATTGATTACCATCTCCCAAAATGCAGTGGAAGACTGTAATAATAATAGATAATAAACTATTAGCTGATTTTCCAACATAATTTTGTCATCTTGTTGTCTTCTACAGGCTGAAGTCTTTGTCTGGTCTTTGTACAGTTACTATATTCCTATTGTGTTTACCCTGCTCATACAATGCACAGATATATAATTAAAGAACATTTCTCTACAGAGTAGGCCAGATGAAGGCATTTAATTGTTAATATTTTCTCTACCGACACACTGTTTGCAGCACTTTTTACCCCTAACCTGTGCATCCCTGATTTCAGGGTAGCGTTGCAAATCATTCATTTGATGTGGAGATATTGTTCTGTGGCAGTATTAGATGGCACAAAAATGTAGGTTGTGTGTGTAATTGAAGGGGCATACAGAGGAGATACTGATCAAAGGAGGAAGTAGACTGATATCATCAAATATATCACAAAATGACCTCTAAATGTTTTCTCACCATTTCAGAATAAGAGAGATTTGTGTGACTACTTTAGCTTCAAAGGTTTTTTTCTCAGTTTTCTTGTGCATTTCTTCTCATTGATGTGTACTTTGTTGCTCCTCGGCCTCATTTGAAACTGTGTGAACAAAGAACATACACAGGACATTTGAGATATTCCCAGGAGGTCTTTTTCTAGGAGGCTGGCTCAGTAATCTAGTGCAGTGTATTATAGACTGGTCGATAGGCTTTCACACTACACTGCTTTAAAGGTCCTCTGTAAGCAAATATTAGTTTTATGTCAGTGTTGATGCAGTAACTTTCACACCGGCCACAAAGTTAAGGTCTACAATTTAAAGATCTGTAGATGAAAACTCTTATGGCTTCTATCCTGTATATTTTCTTCCACTGCATCTGTTACTGGAGATGATGACCTTTTATAACCTGTTTTGCAAGTCAGCAAGCAAATGTGCTCCATTGGAAACATCTTTTCCCCAAAATCAGTTTTACTGTGATGATTGATGATTGATGATTGAATCATTTAATTATACATATTGATATATTGCCTTTTGTCTCTGTCACTAACAAATGATCCCATTGGCTAAATAGTATAGTATCTCCTCAAGTTTACCATGTTTCTGTCTGTCAAGCAGACTTGAAGAGAACTTTTGAAATGCCGGCATGAAAAATAAAAATTAAACGAAAATGTGAAAGAAAAGGTTTGGAGGGAATAAATGAGGCTATAGCAGGGATGAAGATGAGATAAAACCAGTCGCACTCTATGAGAGAAAAATGGAGAGATGTCTTCAGGATTTTTTCAGTTTGGCAAGTTGTAATCATTCCTTCATGTCGGCTGCTCTCATCCATGTTTCATGCAAGCCCCCAAGAAGAGTGCTGGGCTTTGAAGCCGATTTGACATAGTGGCCAGACATCAATGTAATGTAATTACAGCAATGGCGTCCATCCCATGATGCACACTGGCCCAAAAAGACTTTTTCCCACAAACTTACATTGGGAAAGAAGTGTGTGTGTGGATGCATTGTTTTGAGTGTCACAACCCCGGCAAAAGGACTCAGTTCACAGTCAGAATTTTATTTTGAAGTTTATTAAGTGCATTAACTCTTTTTCGAAAGGCAGGAACCACATACAGTTTTTTCAAAGTTTGCAGTTGCCAACCTTTTCCTAATGCAAATTAAAATATGTTGATTGAAACAAAGCTAATGACTGCATAAGAAATGTCCCTTTTTTATAGTGTGCAACAACCCTGGTAAAATCTAAATAATAAACAAATATTCAGACAAGCATTGACTGGTGTATATGTTTTGCCACTGACTGCGTCATTTTAATTCTCTGATATGGCTTTCAGCACAATGTACACTGTGATTGTTCAATCACAGCCTTTGAGGTCTGATTGGTGAACACTCAGCTTTGTCTGCCAGCAGCTTGTGATTCTCAGTATCTGTTATCTGATAGGGCATATTTTCATATAATCCTTAAGGAGAAAAAGAAGCAGCTCCCACTGAGTCATAGACAAAGGGGTGGTATTTCTCTCAACATAAAATATATAAAATGCTATGCATTTTTATCAAGCTAACCAATAATAACTAAGGTATATAATAACTGCTATCACTTGATTCCACAGTTGTGTTTATTGTTACACTATTATTTTCCTCCACTATAACCGTAGGGCCAAGGAAAATGATCATCACACTACAGCATCCAGACATCCAGGCATCACTGATTTGTAGCGCCTTAACAAATGAAAGGCAGCACTAATATTCAGGGTAAACTACACAGTTCTTCTGAGCAACTCTCAGATCAAAATGATGAAGTATCAGCTTGGTGTGTATTTTTTTAGTAACAAATCTCTAAGACGCAAACCAATACTTGTTAGCAGCATCAGTTCATTGCTGGTCTTTTCATGGCATTTGTTGACAATGACAGAAGTATAAAATATCAACTGCCTTAGCCCTTAAAGGTCCAGTGTTTAACATTTAGGAGGATCTATTGGCAGAAATGGAATGTAGTCTTCATAGCTATGTTTTCATTAGTATATAATCACCTGAATATAAGAGTTGTTGTTTCTCTTACCTTAGAATGAGCTGTTATCTATAGAGGGAGCAGGTTCTCAGGCATACAGGCATTCCTGGAATTTAACCCTTTTGCATAGAAAGATGTTTCTTCATATTGCTGGTGTTTCCACCTTTTCTTGAAATTATACTTTTACAGTAATTACAACAAGCTTTGAACTGTTTCTTCCTCTCCACCATTACTCCTTCTTGTTGAACGTTTCCAGCAGCGTAGACTAGTGCAGGGTGATAATCAGGATGAACTGGTATACCAGTGATATGAATTTTTCATGTACCACCATACCGGTGCATAGCTGAAACATCTGCTGTAACTAATTTGTTTCTTGTGCAATAGAACATTTGAGAAATATTACTTTGAATACTTAAAGCTGCAGTAGGTTACTTTTATAAAAGTAACTTTTTGTCATTATTGCTGAAACTTTCACTACAGAAGTACTTGAGACAGGACAAGACAGCAAAAAATCTGGTTCCTCTGGGTCCTGGGGCATTCCTAATGGCATTTGCAAGAATCCACCGGGCTTCAACGAAAACAACCAATCAGAGCCAAGAAATATAGTAAGACTAAAATGCTTTGAGTTGGAGGCTTGAAGATAGTTGATTGTTGAGTTTTATTCCCAGCATTGGGTTTTGACATTCTGCAAATGAGACTCAACAATCAATTATCTTTCTCAGATTTTTTTCACAGATTATCTGTCTCACATACTACTCTCAGGATATAGTGAAAGTTCCAGAAAATATGACAAAAAGTAATTTTTTATAAAAGTTACCTACTGCCGCTTTAAATACTTGGAGTTTTTACATACAATATTAAAGTTGTTGGCAAATATTTTTGGCAAAACAAATGTGAAACACAACAATTCTTAGGAAAAATGTTAAGTAATGAATACATTACATAATCTGAAAAAGTTTGCAAAATAATTTTTCCTCTCACATCTAGTAAAACAATTATAAACCAGTGGAATGTGCTAATCAGATGAATATGAGCTGCAGTCACAGTCAATTCAAATTGCTCCCCTGTAATTCGAAGCCACTACTATACAATTTTCTCCTCTTTCTTATTCATGTTTTTTAAATTAAGGTGTGCATTCAGTTTGATTTCTTCCTGTATCTGTGTGGCACGTCATTATCAATGAAAAGACGGTAATATAGCTCCTCTATGTACAAAGGCGGCAGCAGAGTGAATCAGCCCTTCCTCCCTTTTTGGAGTGGCAGGAGAAGAAGTGACACTAATGAGCAGTGCCAGGCAGCTCTAGAGTCAGGGGAGCGGCTTCAGCATCATTTCCGTTCCGACTACACATGCTTTATTTTTAACACGTGTTTGCATTCTCGTGCCTGTCGGATATTCTCATATACAAGTAGTGAGCAGAGAGTAGTGCGTGGTGCCGTGCTGTTTTCAGCACCATTTGTGGTAGCATATGCATTCCCACTGTGCATGGATTTGGAGAGCCTTGCCTGAGTTCTGGCTGTCATTTCCCCTTCCACAGTAAAACTGCTGAAAGGACAGCTTGTGCAATATGTCGTTTTACCAAACAGAATCTGTTTCCAGGCCGAATATTACACTTAGTTGGTGTGAGAGGCGTAACAGAAGAAAACATGAGTGCATCATGGGTACTTGGGGTCTTGTCAAGGCAGGGTGGCACGAGTGTAGGGACATCTGTGGACGTTCAGGAAGACGCAGTGCGTTCTAGTAACCAAACTGGGATTGTCCACGATGAGCCAAATAACAAAAGATGAAACCTTTCTGCCAATGGTGGTATGTTTTGTAACTTGACTGGATTATCCTGCTGCTAAAATAATTAGTCTTGTTTTGGTTATATTTTTGGGCAATGAGATTTTGGACCACTGTATAGGATGTAGTGGCGTCTGTCAGTGAAGTTGCAGATTGCCACCATTTGAATACCGCTCAGCGTGTAGGAGGAACTATGGTGTCTGCGGTATCGAGAAAACAAAGATTCTTTTGTACAGGTGATTATACACTAATGAAAACATACCTATGAATATTATACTCCATTTATGCCAGCCATAGTCTAGTGAAAACCAGCTGGCCTCCAACCAGGAATATTAATAAGAGACCTAATGGGGCCACTGCACACAGCCAGGAGCTCAATGGACATATAGCCTACCGTCTGGCCAATCACAGCCCTTTAATGGGAGACCTGTTCTGATAAGTACTTTTGTTAGACAATATATTGTCTCTGAAATAATTGGATAAACATTATTATTGTCAATTTAAGACCATTTCATTCCACTCATATAATGAGCATAATAATGCAAGTACACCCTTCAAAAGAGCAATGAACTTTTAATTCTTAAGAATATTCAGATATTGAAATTGGAATGTGAAAAAAATATTAAAATATCCTTGATAAATAAAACAACACAACCAAAACAATACATAAAATGGGCTCTGTAAACAAAATAATTATAATATTAAAAAGTTGGCACAGTCATTCATTCCTTTACAGGCAATATAGTAATATATATCCCCTGCTGTTTATACTAGCATCATGTTGGCTAGAATGTTGGTGACATTTTTAAACGATAAGTCAATATTGTGACAGGCGATAATTTCATATTATATATATTGTACAGTAAGTTGATAACAAAATTACTGCGACAGGCCAACTTTGATATAAATCTTTTAAACAATATGGCAGCTAACAAACGGTCTCTTGTGGGCATATTGGACCATTTCTGGTATTTCTCTTATTAATTGAGGGGTTCTTTATAACACAGGCTGGGCAAAACACATTACTGGTGCCTCCCTGTCATGGGTGTGTTCTTTACATGCCATAAGGACATTCTGTGCCAATGACCAGGGGCGGATCTAGAGAAATATTGATGGGGTGTGCAGAGGGTGGCATTGGGACTTTAATGGGTTGAAGAAATATTTGCTGACTTAATCGCAACCAATCACATATATCAACATTTGCTTGGAAATTCCCCCCATTTATTTGAACTCAAAAAAACCCATTTATTTGAACTAAAAAAAACTGACAAAAAAAAAATGTATATTATATATTATTTATATATATATATATATTAGGGTATGGATAATGGGATAGAGTTAATGGAAGTGATTTGAAATAATTAGTGAATGAAAACAGTGTTTCTGTCAGAGGAGAGGGGCTGAGATCTGCAGGGAGGATGACGTGACTCTGAAAGAGCAAATCAAATAGGAGATCATAAAACAAGGAAGCTTCATAATAAAATATGATCAAATATAAGAATAATGCTAAAAAAACTATTAACTTAAATGAGATCTTTCTGTAGTGTAAGCCTGTACTACTTCAGCCTACTTCCCTCTTCAGTTGAGGTAAATCAAACAGTCTGCATATACAGATTCCTTCTTTATTACCAGACCCTGAGCCTTACATTAAGACAGGGATGTTAGAGTTTTCTCAGTAAAGCAATATCTCTCATTTCTTCTCTTGCGCGCTGTAATGATTTATGTGTCTTCACCCAGCTGCGGCTGTGGCCGGCCGCCAGCAGCCAAAATGGCCACCTTGCCATGCTGACACAGACAACGATGTGTTGCCATCCAACTGTGAGGCCCCGGGGGCCATTTTATTTGTGCCATAACTCATTTCAGGAAACGTATGTCACTGCGGGTCTGCCCTCTGGGAGCGGGGCCCACGCGCATACATTACCATGTTTATTAACTCCACAGCTGAGATTAACATAAGCAGTGACTGGGCGGTAGGAGAGTGTTTGAACCAGATTCTACAGGCACCGGTGTCACAACTAGACCTGCGGACACTGCAAAAGCGACAAAGAGGTTGGGCAGCTAGTGCCCACTTTCTTTTTTTAACATTATCTGAAAACCATCCAATTATCTTAATTTCTCAGTTTTCTTGCTGCTGCTTAAAGTGACAGGCCCACCTGAGAAATTACACGTTTCCATAACCCATGAAAGCACTCTTTGCATGTCAGATCCCATCGGATGGTCATCGTCGTAGTGGGTAGACACTGGTGGGTGCAGACAATTTCATTCCATTTAGCACATTTGCATAATGAATAACTCAGCTGTTCCCACACAGGATCCCGTGCTGCTTGCATAATTCATCATCCGATGGCATCTTCTACAGGGCTCATGTTCAGCCTCTACCTGATGGGCCAACATCGTGTTCAAATTAGCCTCTTTTTATGTTTCACTAGGTACAAACAGCAGGGGAATTCCCCCCCTCGCCACTGTTTGAAGTGTGAATATGAAGGAAGATAGTTCATTCTTTCTCCCAGCCAAACCAAACACAAGCCAAGCATGCTATCTCTCTCTCTCGCTCTCTCTCTCTCTCTCTATATATATATATATGTGTGTGTATATATATATGTGTGTGTATATATATATGTGTATATATATATATATATGTGTATATATATATATATATGTGTATATATA
>JAGRRF010012892.1:3305237-3318447 GCA_019097615.1 Morone chrysops | reverse complement strand
AAAAAAAAAAAAAAAAAAGATGTTATAGACCTTTGAATCCTTGAATCCTTAAATCCTAGTTTGTGACCAAGGGCTGTCATAATAACGGTATTATCGCAATATCTGTAGAAAATGTGCAACCTGAGAGCCCGGCTCTACATGTTAATTTTCTCTGGTGAGTGGGTTATGTCTACCTGTCCTTGGAGTCCTCGGAACCGCCCATTTCAGCACGAGACTCGTGTTGATGGTAGCAGTTCCAGCTCTTCTGGCTTTGACCTGCTCTTCTTTCCATAGGCAGTTTAAGTTTTATATTAGAGGCAGAAGGTGGATGTACCATATTGTAACTGTACAAAACAAATGAGTCACCTTTGCAAGATTGTTTCCATCCTCACTGTTGTTCTCCTGCCATCTCTGGAGGTGTCTTGCATTAGTGGTTAATAATGAGCCAAATACTGCACCTTGTGGAGGTTTCTCTGGTGAAAGCCCTAGCACAGCAAGTACCAGATACTTCAAGTGCATAAAGGTGATACAATGTGTGGGCCTGTGTTCTTTACACTGCCTTTTCTTGTTTCGTTAACAGGTTTGTATCCCTGAGGCAGGGAAGCCTCTGGCCAGTGTGGAGGTTCCAAAGCATACAATAAGTCTGTTCTAATGACTCCAGGTCCCTTGGGAAGCCTATTTAACCTTCAAACCCACAGACTAATTTACGTGTGTGTGTTCTGTGTGTCCACAGAGATGAGTGGAAGCTAATGAGGGACTACCTCTGCTCAAAGGGCACACTGGGTGCTAATGCTCAGCGCTGTGATAAGAGATTTGTGGGAGGGCAGAGCATATCAAAAGGAAACAGTGGACTAGCATCTCATACAGCAGCTGCAGAAAACCCTGTACCTGTCTCTGCATATTCACATTATGATAAATATGCCTCTTACTCTACACGGTCAGCCCCAAGACTGATGTTTCTGTAAAAACAGCATATAGTTTCTATAATCTGTTACTGGATCCAGTGTCTCCCACTGTTCCCAAGTATGTATACTGGTGTTGTTTCTCCCTATGAACACTGTCATGGGTTTGTTTTCTCCAGCACAAATACCATTTCCTTTGTTTTGTTTTTTATATTTTGTATAAGGAAATTACCCTTATAGCACTAAAAGAAAGAGAAGTATTCCCCTGTAATTACATCTGTCCTCCTGAATTAAGCTCACTGTTGCTCATCAGCAGATTGTATTGTGATGGCTACTCCTACAGTTATTAGTGTATAGAGTGAAACAAAGTGGAAAGCAGACACAGCAGCATTCATTCTAATCCTCTGTGTCCAGTTTTTAAAGAAAGAAATAAGCCACCTTTTTATCATATTAATACTATGTCAGTTTTAAATACAATATATAGTCTGATGGTGGTGAACAAACGCATTGCAAAAGATGTTAGGGCAAGGCTGGCAATCATTAGGGCCCGAGCACCGACCTATTGTAGGGAAGGAATTCTTCTTATTATTATTCCTCCCAAACAAACGCATATTTGCTTGCAGATTTTATGTAAATGGTGGTGTTTTCTTTTTATACTATACTATACTATACTATACTATACTATAGTATACTATACTACTAGACTACTTGTAACCCCTGTATCGTCGTGCGTATTTTATCGGCAGACTCTTACCAATACCCAGCTCTACTCACTCTACTTGGACTGACAATATTTTTTCACACAGTTGAGCTGTCATTCATACTTGCACAAGCTGGATGTTTCAACCATGTATCCACTTTAAGATAACTTTTTTAACTATTTATGCATTACTCGTGGTTATTTCTGTGTTTTTTTAATTAATTAAGTTACTCCACAATCTTTTCAAGTACCCCCGGTAACTGCAAAAACAGCCCTTCTAGAAAACAGCCAAATATGCCAATGGGGGAAGACAATTCTTGTGGGCTGGAAATCTTAAAACTAGCATAAATATCTAGCTACTGAAAGACTGTAATGGGCCATAGAAAAAATGCCAGAAATGTAAGCAAGGTGTGCTTATAAGACAAGATAGAATTTCTTAAAATAAGTATTTTGGTCAATTTATTGAGCTGGATTTAAGAATTTGTACCTTAATATAAGATTAATAATTAGCAAAAAAGTCTTACAATAAGACATATAGTTTCTTCAAACTACATAATACAATAAGTGACTTCAATGAAAAACTAAACAGCTGCTTCATTTCCAACACTGGGACTAGATTACTTTTTCTTAAACTGAGAAGTGGTCTTACTCTTAAAAAATAAAGAAAATAATCTTCCTCTGCTGTGACATTATGCAAACCAATGTTGTAACTTGTTAAATTGAGCTCAATATTAGCTGTAATATCTTATTAGGACAAAGTTAGATAGATTTTATTAGAACAAGATTTCTTTTGTAATGCAAAACATGCTAGACAAGATGATTTTTCTTTTTTTGAGACTCATTTCCAAGAAACAAGGCAGTTTTACTTTCTGGAAATTACTTTTTTGTAGCGTACCCTTGGTTGGGAATCACTGTTCTAATCAGTATTTGGTTGAGCAGGACGGTGGTCCAAATAAACTACAGTGTGTTCATGGTAATGAAGGAACATGTTACCCAGTGAAACAGTGGCTTATTGATGTGATTTTAATTGTTTTTGAACAGGCTTTGGATACACACACAATACTTGTTAGTAGGTGTTGGTTTGGCGGTTGTTGGTCTGCACATGGCATTGGTAACAATAAGAAAAATCTTGAGTATTAACAGACCTACCATTTGACTTGTATTCATTGATATTCAGTAAGAAATGTTGTCCATAGCTTGTATGGCATGACACATCAACACAGGACTTCATTGATCCTAACACTCTTTTAAAACAGTTTCTTTATACATATGTGTACACATCTGCCCTCCTTCAGTTTAACAGTATATAATAATAGCTCATAAACAAAGATCAGATTGATGATTACACTTCTCTCCCACTCCCAACTTCACACCCCTTTCCCTCCTGTCCTCTTTATCATTCTCTGTCCCTCGTTCACCCTCTTCTCTCTCCCACTCTTTCCTTCTCTTTTCCTATCTCTGTCCTGCAGCTGTCAGAGTTATTTGTCTCCTTTGAGGAGAAGCCTCAGGGCGCAGCTTCCTTAGCCCAGGTCCACAAGGCAGTGCTGCATGATGGGAGGACAGTGGCCGTCAAAGTCCAACACCCCAAAGTCCAGAGACAGAGCTCCAAGGACATAGTGGTGATGGAAGTAAGTCTGTTGAACTACTTTGAAATAACTAAAGAGGTGTTGGGGTTTCCTGATGGCTTCCCTGCACACAAAATGCAACTTGTGTGCAAGGCAGGAAAAATATCACATATTTGCCTTAAGGGGCATTTCAATCTGTACATCATATTAGAGCAAATCATGGAGGGACTGTAAGCATACAGTATAGGAAGAATATGGATGAATATGGAGCAGAGTTTCTAGTTTTAGTTCAAATTCTAGTTACAGAATTATGAACCATTTTTAGACTTTTAGCACTAGCACACAGCAGGCCTGACAAATAAGCATTACAATACAAAACAAAATCATGAATTAGGGTTTCTGCATCAGCCATGGACAGAAGAAACAGAATGTTTAGTAGGTGAGAAAAGGCAATTTCTTTAATGTGGTGATCATAAAAGAGAATAGGATCAAACCTAAAACCAAGATTCTTGGTTCCAAGTATACATCCCAATATGCTGAAATGTTACACTGTCATGTAATAAGTTATTTCAACTCTCAAAAATTGTTGAAATGTATTTCATGAAATATTCTAACACAAACAAAATTTTGGAAGTTAAATGGTTCTTGATGAAGCAGTTTTTACTAGTAATTTTAAGTGACACTTAGTTTTTTAAATTACAGAAACATTCCTAATTAAGTACTTATTACTAGGTATTTCGTTTTCACAGTACAAATAAAAATGTCACTTAAAATGACTAAAGCTACTGGAGCAAGAATGTTTTCCAGTTAGTTTTACATAAGATTTCCGATGTAATCAGCCTCAACAATTTTTTGAGTTAATTGAACTTATCTGGTTTTAGAGTATAGTCACCTGAAAATAGGAATCGTCAGGTTTTCGTTACCTTAGAATGAGCTGTTTTTATCTACAGAGGGAGAAGGTCCTCTATGGAATGTGCCATGTTGAAGCGGCAGATAGGGCCACTGTAGTTTCTGCTTCATGATTGGTTGAGTCAAGGGGTTTCAGTTGGTTGAAACTTCACTGCTAGATGCCCTTAAATCTTACAAACTGGTCCTTAGAAATGGAAACAAACAAACAAATGGAAGAAAATACATATACTTCGAGTTAAGTTAACACACGTATAGCATGTATGGCCTGTGTAGACAGTCTTCTAGAATCTGTTACGACAGAAGCACGTGCTGTGAATCGTATAGAAGACACTATGGTTGCCGCAAAACTCGACAGAACCGCAAACGGCCCAATCTAGAGCCAGTGTTTGGTTCGTCCCTTCTGGGCTTCTGTAGAAACATGGCGGTTCAACATGGCAGCCTCTCCAGAAGGCGACCTGCAGTGTCTGAAGAGAAAAAACAGCAAATTTTAAGGTAACATTAACACGATTTCTATATTCAGGTGATTATACACTAATGAAAACATAGCTATGAATATTATATTCCATTTCTGACAATAGATCCTCTCTTAAATGTTACACAGTGCACCTTGTAAGGTAAATTACCACATTACTATAGAGCAGAACACTGCTCCTGTACTATACTATATGAGTACAACATTGCTAGCATGTTTTACCTGTAGCCACATTCTGGACAGTAGTAATATATACTGGCATGTGTCAGCCACTGAGAGGATATCACTGTCTATGTACACGCCTGTTTTAGTGTAATGACAGTGGTTCTGATTTGTCATTTGAAGGTGTTGTTGAGGGTCGTCCATTGGCTCTTCCCAGACTTTGCCTTCATGTGGTTGGTGGAGGAGGCCAAGAAGAACATGCCACTGGAGCTAGACTTCCTTAATGAGGGACACAATGCTGAGAAGGTGACCAAAATGTTGGCCCACTTCCCCTTTCTCAAGGTACACACATCAAAATGTGACTTTTTTTCCGCTTGGCTTTTATAATAACATGCATATGGAGTTCACAATGGGATTTATTTTTGATGCACACATACTAGTAAACAGCTGGTAATAATGGTCTGTTTGAATGTAAGGCTGTAGCATTTAAAATTGCACTCAGTACAGTTAATAGAGGTCAGACTGTGTGTGACAGCTTCCTCTGTGCTGCCTGTCAGCTCTTCCTGAATTCTAACAGAGTGGGGTTAGCAGAACGCAGCAAATCATATTTCTTTTTCTAGACAGAGTTGGACTTCATGTCCATTATGATTTAATTTCCTGGTGTCCTTTTTCTTAATACGTCTGTTTGAGAACTTTTATTAGCTCTGGTGAATGTGAATTAAACGTCTTTTTCCCAGCTGTCTTTCATTGTTCAATGTTCAAACCCAGAGAGCTCAAGCATTTGTGGTTTTTGTATTCTTTTCTGTCATTCACTTCTCTCTATTCTGCATTTTTGAAATTGTATAAGTTGGCATGTGATAGAGACATAAAACTTGGCAGACTGAAAGATAATTGTGTGCAAATGCCTTCCAATGCATCCAATGTTACCCGTGAAGTAGCAACGGGAGCACGGCATGCTCTGCACAACACCTGACACTGCGCAGCATCTTCTTTTTTGAAACCAAAATAGTTCCACACTTCCGACTTGCTGTTCCTCTTCGAGACTAAAGTCTCAGCTGTGTCAGTTTCTGACTGTTCTGTCAAGCCAGAGGCCATTGCGCAACAGGTTAAAGGGCAGCATGAAAAGTTGATGTAGCCGAGTTCTCCACTCTTTCGCTTGCATCACGTGACCACCTTGTAATTGCGCACGTTGTGGTTAGAAAATCACGTTTTATCATATCGCGATATTATCACAAATGCAATTAATCGTTCAGCCCTAATGAAAATATAAAATAATGATCTCATTGTTGATCGTGGTATAACCAGAATAATGCCCTTTGAGATGTCCATTATCAGGAATTAATGGATGACGTGGAGGTCATTAATTCCTGATAATGGACACCTCGAAAGGCATTATCCAGATTTGGGCAAATTTTTTTCCTGGTATATAATGCAAAAATGACAATTGAAAATCTTGCTTGCATAATCATCTGGATTCTATTACACACACACACACACACACACAGACTTATCTGAGAGTTGTGGATTAAAACTAATCAGAGTCCCAGAGAGAGAGGAAGAACGTTTGAAGCCCACTTTAGAGACAGAGGTGAGATGAGGGGCAGGACTCAGGTTATCTGACAGGCTCCTCCACAGTCTGCAGACACATCGATTCAAAGCACCTCCACCACATTTACATTTTATTCACAAGAATTCACTGCCAAATCATCTGACTAGTCTGGGTGACTGATAATCCACCAATAAATTATCTTGGAGCCAGTGCAGTTGTGTGTGAGTGTTTTTCCTATATTGATACAAATGCAACCTTACCAGGAATATGTTCTGTTGCTTATGCTTGTATACTTTCCTGCTGTAAAATCTAATGATAGATTAGATAACATTGTATTGAATTAATATGTAGTATTCAATTCTTCATTTTAAAACTTCATTTTAAATCCCTTATTTAATCAATTCATTGTCAAATAAATAATTCATTCTAATATTAAGGTTTTTCCAAATATATTGCATATTTGTTATTTAGTTAAAAGGCTGCCTGAATGTTGTGTGTATTACCCTTTGCTATTAAAAGAGAGGGAGAAGATAAAAGCTTTGATAGTGAGTCAGTAGACTGTGAGCCTAATTAATCCTGTTGTTTAGCCAGCGTGGAAGCGGATCCGAAATAGAACTGCGTATCTGAACCCAAACCTATAATCTAATGCCTGTAAAACAGATGAACAAAAAATGTATGGAAAAAAGCTACATTTTGCTCTCTTCCTCCCCTCTGTCCCTCTCTGTCTCCAGGTTCCTGTTATCCACTGGCACCTGTCCACAAAGAGGATCTTGACCATGGAGTTTGCTGAGGGGGGGCAGGTCAACGACCGGGACTACATGAAGAAACACGGCATCAGTGTCAACGAGGTACTGCCTGCTGGTTACAAAAGCTAATAGTTTATTGACTGATAATCCAGGTGCTATCACACACACACATTAACAGCTTGTCTACACAGCTCGTGCAGTGAAAGCAGCGTGTTAGCAGCAGCTTTAGTCCCCTGCCTGCACAAGATGCACTCAGGCCATAGACTGTATAATATAAAAGTTGACTGAACTTCCAAAGCCAATGCGGAAGTGCCTTAAACCTGCATTCCTTCTAATGGCCAGCCGGGGGCGACTCCATTGGTTTAAAAAAGAAGTCTGGTGTTCCATGCATAAAACTGAAGAAAATAAACATGAAGTGTAAAAAAAATATGCTTAAGGCCCCGCCTAATGCGTGTAGCTACCAGTGAAACGCAAGCCTACTTGGTGGACAGCTGTGTAGCTTAAAATAGAATCAGATCTGTTTCACACACAGGTGAGTCAGGCGACTGAAAGGAGCGTCCAAAAGGACTCTTGCATGTCCTTGTGTGTAATCTCTACTGTATTGTCCTTTTCTGTTTTATCACGTTGCATGCATCCTTTGAATAATTAAAAAGCTTGTGTGAAAAAAAGAGGGAGGGAGAAAGACCCACAGCAAAACTGAAAATAGTAGTTTTTACTTTCTTGTTCACTAGTTCACTAGTTCTAACAAAACTGCTGATAATACTACATTTAAGGTTTTAAAGTACATAGTTTTTAAGATTGCAGGTGAAGTTGCACCAATCCATCAAGGTAATAATATAATATCTGATGGCTCTGTTTCAGCTGCTTTGAGAGTCCTCTGCAACCAGATGGGGCCAAGAAAAATTACTGAATGCAGTGTACCTTACACTGACCTTATAACCCTCTGCCTCAGAATATATAATGAGATATGCCAGTTACTCACTTCCTAAATACTACATTATATCAAAGGGTTATCAGCAAAGATATGGATCCTGGAGCCAGCCATATCCTAGTAACCACAGACTGATTTTAAATTTGTATTCATTTATTTGCCTAGTTTGGCTTTTTTGGTGGGGCTGCAACTAATGCAGTTTTAATTATCATTTAAAATGTTGACAGTTTACTTAATAAATTGTTTATTGTACAAAATCTTTTTGCTTAAGTAGATTGTATGCTAAAGTCTTCAACAGTACATCTGACTGTTCCACAGCCCAACCGCACAACAGGAACATAGTCACTCACACACAAATACAGACAGAGACACACTATCTGAGCATTAGGCAGTGATGATGAGTATTATAAGACAGCTGATGAGATAGATAGAGGACATAATAAAACACACACACACACATACACAGAAAGACAGGATGGATAGAATTATTAGGTGGCGGTAGTGCATGCTGGACCCTGTGTCTGTGTGTATAATCACAAGATAGATGAGGGCCCAAATAGACTTTCCTCTGAGCTCGGCCCCTTGACGTGACCAGAATTGGCCAGTGCTTTGCTCAGTTTGTTTGCATTCTCCACCATATTGGTAAGATTTAAGATATGACTGCATACACTGAATAAACTACAGTCATAAATCTCAATGGTACAAATGTTACAGTAGAGGCTTTTACAATGTGCAATTCTGTCAATTGGCTTTATTTCTAATATTATGTAATATCATTTATAATATTTCTAATGTTGTCTCAGTGGTGTTTATTGCAACAAAATCTACCCTTGTTTGTTGTCAGCTGCAAATTAAACTTAACATACTAATGAGGTTGCCGATATACCATCATTTTGAAGATTGCTTTACTGCTGATGTCACAAATGTCATCATAGCAATATCCACGCTTCACCAGTTCAACTGGTTTGTATGTAAATGTATTTTTCTGTAGGGCGTCTCACTATGTCATTCATCATTGATCATATTGTCATATCTCCAACCCCTACCAATAAAGTAATGAAATTAATTCAAAAAAGGTTTTTTAAGCAATAGATCCAGGATTTGCAGTTATGGTGCAGGGTTTAGGGCTGAACAGTGTTTGCCACTCTGGCAAACCTTAATACTGAAGATATTTACATATTTTTCAGTAAGCTTGCACAAGTAAGCAATCAGTTTGTTTTTTATCTATCAAAAATTAGGCAATGATGCATGAATGAGGAATTTAATGATATGTGCAACCTTGAACCTGGCAAAGCTAGCACACCTGAGCAAGAAAACACTAGAGACAATGGGAGCACAATCAGAAGCTACGCTGAAATAATTCAAGCTAATAAGATGATTGAAGTTGGAGTTACCAACAAAATTGATGTAGTCTTATTTGCTGTTGGAGAGGTTTAACAACAAGTTGCTGTTAAGTTAAATAACGCGTCTTACAATGTGTACTGTAAATGAACAATGTTTACCTTCCCTCCATGTTTTGTGCACCCAGAGCTCCAAGCTCAAAATGTACCATTTGGCAGACTTTTGCCTCTTGCGTCCGACTACCCATAGAGGCAGGCACACAAAAACTGTGAAAATACAACTTGTCGTTTGAACAACAACCCTACGACCATGGAAAGTTAGATCGAGAGATGCTACAGATGACTGCAGCAACAATGCAGGAGGCAAGAGGCAAGGCGGATAGATTACAATGATAAAAACAAAGTCCACTTGGCTTGTCTTGGGTTCATTCTATTGGCACTGGCTGTAAGCCAAGTTCTTTTGATCCGTCCAGACCTAGAAAGGCTGTTTTTCTTTGTCCAGTCAATGCCTCCACTCCTCCAGGGCCAGTTTGAGTTTCCAGTGTGCTGAGACAAGACTGCTCCTACACCAACGTCAGAGGAATCAACCTCCATGATAATGAACCTCTAACGTCTGGAAATGAGAACTGAGGCCAATGTGAATCACTGCTTTAACTGCTGAAAGGCTTGCTCATCTTCAGGAGTCCAAGAAAAGGCAAAGGAGCAAGAAGTAAGGGCTGTAAGGGAAGCTGCCATTGAACTGAAGCCCTGAATAAAACAGCAATAAAAGTTAGCAAATCCCAGGAACTGTGGGAGTAGTTTGACTGAAGTAGGTTGAACCTAGTCAGCAATTGCTTACACCTTGTTAAGATGCATCTGAACACCTTGGTACATTGGGTCCCAGCTTTACCAGTTGAGCTACCAGGGCACCCCGGGCAGTAAGGGTTCTTAGTTGTAATTTGAATAAGGCTTCTGAAGACATGGAATGGTCTTAATGTGCCATCCCTCTTACCTACAAAGAAGAAGCCTGCTAGATGCCCCAGCAGTTCATGGGGTAGCACATGTACCACATATCAAGGCCGCAACCCCTCTCCCCCCCTTTCTGTCTCATCACCTTTCCTGTCCAAATTAAGTCAAATTCCAAAAAATATAAATAAACCTCAACGGGATGTGAGGATAAATGAAACCTCTGGGGTTTCGACAATTCTCATAGTTTATTACTAACATATCAACCTTATCAAGACCAGTTGCATGGCAAAATGCATCCATTTACAGGTACACCGCTGAACTAAGTTAAGACAAGCAGGGCACAGTGTGATGACATTTGTCTCCTATCTAGGCAACACAGTATCTTAACAGGTACATTTCACAATTCTGACCATGCAGAAGAGCAAACTGAAGCCTAAAGTAAATCTTGCCCTGAATGCTTTTGTGTATGTGTTTCTGGGTGTGAGCTTATTTGTGCTGTCTATTGTGTATAGACATATGCAGAAAATGCGATCTGTTGGCTTCATCTGAGAAGTATAAAATATAAACCAAAGTATAAAAAGAAAAGAAGAGTATATGGTGTGTTAGTGAAGCTGAGAGAGGTTTGGAAATATGCTGACATTTTGTGAAGCAGACAAAAACAGGATATTGCAGACCAAATGGGAAAGTGAATAGCAGTGAATCTGACTCTTTCCTCTGTTTGCAATCCAGCAGTAAAATCATGATCATGTGTGTTACTCTGTGTGTGTGTGTGTGTGTGTGTTACTCTGTGTGTGTGTGTGTGTGTGTTAGACTGAACCCACTGAACACTTTCACTTTCAGGGTTTCCTCCCTCTTCTCATGAACATGGATCATGTGTGTGTGTGTGTGTGTGTGTGTGTGTGTGTGTGTGTGTGTGTGTGTGTGTGTGTGTGTATGTGTGTCAACTTCACTTTCTCTCCAGTGACAATCTGAGGAGCTCTAATTAATGGCAGTTAGTGTCTGCCCATTCTTCTCTGAGATAATTTGTTGGCTCTCTGCTTTCTTGCGAAATAGGTGTGTGTTAGTGTCTGTACACTTGTATTGCAATCTCTGCGAGGACCAATTTCAGTTATTAGTTCATAGTGAGGACATTTCTGCATTGTAAGGACATTTGTTTTTGTCGGCCCTCACTACTTCAATGAACTGTTTGAAGGTTATGGGTTCTATTTTGGCGTCTGCAGACGGTGCAGAATGTAGTGTCACACCAGCAAATTGGTTATTTCCTAGACAGCGCTGGTTTTGTATCTTGGTGACTTGCCATGTACCCTAGTGGGAGGAGGTATGAGGAGGTATGAGGAGGTATGAGGAGGTATGAGGAGGTATGAGGAGGTGTGGCGATGCAATCGAGTGTTGTACTGCAAACTTGTTACCGAGAATGGGTGCATCTTGCCTGCATAACTGACTCTCTTTACATCTATCTGAAGGTAGCAAGTATCTATTCCACCAGCAGCTAGAGATGTTCCGATATAATTTTTTCCTTTCAAATACCAATGCCAATACCTGAACTTTGTGTATTGGCTGATACCAAGTACTGATCCTATACATGTGAGATATAAAAAAAAACAAGCCTGTATGATTGCTATCATTGTTGCATGGCCTGACTCAGGTTAAACCGTCAGAATCAGAGTAGTAGGCAAATGGGACACTGCTGGAAAGTAGTAGGGTCTGGTTTTGGAGCTAACAAATTACGTGGTATCGGATCGGATACTGCATTTTAGGCAATATCAGTGGAATTTTCAATACTGGTATTGGAACAACAGCAATACCAGCTTAAAATAATAATATCTGCAATAAAAAACAGACAACATGCAAAAAACTAGATGGCATTTTTAATTTTACTTTTATTTTATATACGGTCACTACGGTAGTTGTTACTGCAGATGGTAAAGTATGGATCATTGTAAACGTGCATTATTACACACCCAAAACCTTGAGTGTGAATTAAACTTAAAATGAGTCATCATCTGCTCTGGGCAATATATTTGAGCTACTGTATATTCTCATATTTTCGTTTTTGACAACAATAAGTTTTCATTGAGGAATAACTCTCCACAGGGTTCCCAAACTGCCCCTGCGTCTTTCATAATTTTCATGAAATCTAATTGGATTTAAATGTGCATTTCTGTGTTGTGTTCTCAACAGATCTCGGAGAGCCTGGGTAAGATGTACAGTGAAATGATCTTTGTCCACGGCTTTGTTCACTGTGACCCGCACCCAGGCAACGTGCTGGTCCGAAAGTGTCCCCAGAGCAAGAAGACCGAGATTGTCCTGCTCGATCATGGCCTTTATCAGGTGGGAAATCTCCAGGCTGCCCACGCATAAAGAAAATATTTATATATTGTTCTAATATTGAAGTCCATTTTTCATGTTGCTGGCTGAGGCCTTGAGTAAATAGGCAGAGCAGCAAACACATAGTCAAGATGCACATAAAAACAAAAAAACATGGATGCCACACACACTTTTAGTAGAGCTACATCAGGATAAAAGCTTTTTGATAAACAACTCATTTAATGCAGAGTGCAGTGTGCTGCGTTTGGATTGGTGCAATGCAGCCTAAATCGTACAGGCACATATGTGCACTTTCGTGTTTTAAACACACATATGCTCTTTGATTGTTAACATACTTGCTCCTACATCTACACAGGTCTAACATGAGTTTCTCTACTGCTTGTTCCTGTATTCATGATGTGAATTCAGTGATAAATATGCAATTCCTTCATCTTTAACACACACACACACACACACACACACACAGACTTCCCTCAGACCATAATGGCACCAATTTATTCCTAATGACTTCTGATTTCAGCTGTCATTTTGGAGTAGAATATTAATCCACTCCTCATATACACACACATACCCGCACACTAATTTCCACTGTCATTACCAGTTGGCTACTACACATTGCGTATGCGTCTAAAGTGCTGTACTTGGTCTGGAAATGGCATAGGGCTCTCAGCTTGGGAAT
>JAGRRF010012892.1:3292320-3305161 GCA_019097615.1 Morone chrysops | reverse complement strand
ATTTAAATTTTTTTTTTTTTTTTTTTTTACTGTTGAGCTAGAGCTAAATGTCCATACATTACATGCGTGATTACATAAATACATACAGAACGCACCATTTTACTCATAAATGAACAACATACTTAATATAATAAATTTGATTTTTACTGCTCTACAGGAGTTAGTAGTTAATAGTATGTATCATAACCAAATGCCTAAAACTACTGCGCCTTAACCTGTTCGGAACCAATTCCAAATACCAAAAAATATTGTAATGGTAGATTTATATTCTAAATGCACAGTAATACAAAAAATTATATATATACTTTATTATGTGTAATTTCTTTCTAATTTTTATAGATTCATGTGCTTGACGGTCGGCCATGCTTGCTGAAAAAGTGGGTGATTCTCTACTGTAGTCCACTTTAGATGATGTGTAACACTGTGATTGACTTATAGACATCCAATCAAAGCGCATTCAGGTGGAGTCAGATGACAGCAATCATAGGTCTAGACATCCCAGAAAGGTTTATGTCAATTTGAATGGATGGGGGATCTGAACGGATATGTTTGCCTAATCGCTGAATTATACAGTGATGATCTTCCCCAGAAGAGTGTGACAATTTACACATTGAAGTGGATCAAATCCTAACAAAAGACACTTCCCCTCCCTCCTGCCCTCCAGGTCCTACAGCCAGACTTCAGGTTGGACTACTGTCGGCTGTGGCAGGCTCTGATTAAAGGTGACATGCCTGGGGTGGAGCGTTACAGCCGCAGACTGGGAGCTGGAGCTCTGTACCCGCTGTTTGCCTGTGTGCTCACCGCTCGCTCCTGGACCGCCGTCAATGCTGGCATCAGTTCTGTGCCTGTCACACACTCTGAGGTATGAGCTCACACACACACGTATGTGGTATTGCTTCACAGAGGTTCAAGGAGTGCGGGCTGAAAACACTGAACACTGAAACAACAATAAAAACATGGAAGTGATACGTCTAAAGCCTTGAAACTTAGAGGCTAGAATGTTCACCCAACTGGCTCAGGAGGTAGAGCAGATGTCTGCTAATCAGAAGGTTGGTGGTTCCATCCCTGACTCCTCCCTCTGCATGTATGAATTTCCTTGGGAAAGAAACTGAACCCCAAATTGCTCATGATGGCTGCCATCGGTATATGAGCAGAATTAGTTTGTTTCTGATGAGCAGTTGGCACCTTGCATGGCAGCCCCTGCCATCAGTGTATGGGTGAATGTGACACGTAGTGCTTTGGAAGACTAGAAAGGTGTAAGTGTAGTCCATTTACCATTTGTCTTGGATAGATTCAAGATCAAGATGCTCTTGTCTACACTGGTGAAAGCAGCTTGTCAGCAGTGTGGTAATCAACACAATGAATGTAGTTACAATAAAGACTTGAAAAGTAAAAATACACTTTGGATTGCAGTTACTCCGGCAAAGCCCAAGTGAAGGGCTTTCCGTTAGAGGGCTGGTATTGACAGCTGTACGGATTCAAACTGAAGCACATCAGTTCCATCAGACACGCATAAGACAATGACTGGAACACACGGCTGAAATGCATCCGGTGTGGACAGGCTGTTAGAGCTGGCTATCTGGTGGATGTTTCAGAACCTCTGCAAGTAAAACTGAAATCTGCCTGGCAAAGTATGAGGCTTTGTTTTTGCTTCAATAGCATTTTGGATTCAGATTTAGGCTCAGAGGTAAGGATGATGATTTTAAGGGGTGGATAGTGCTGATTGCTACCAAATCTTCTTTGCATTATCATGGCACAAAGCTTATTGAGGTTGCCTAAGGCTTGTTGATATCTTATTTGGTTTTCAAGATATTGACCATTGAACTTCAGAAGAGGCTTGATTCAGCACATAAATATACATGTCAACAACCATTGGGCCAATCATCTCAAAACTCATGGGATATATCTACATAAGTACCTGAAACATTCAAACTGACCACTAGGGGACGCTACAAGTGCTTGCAGACTTCAGAGAAGTGACAGAAACAAACAGAAAAAAATGTTTTTGCTGTTGGTATATATAACTTTGTGTCAACGGCTTGTATTTTGTCTGTCCCAGTTTGATGTGAAAGAACTCGACAGAACTCCTCCAGCCAGGCATCATCACCTAACAACAGTGTTAAACCTCATTAATGCTTTTGTGGTTAAATGAGAGCAAAAGTCTACAGCCAGGTTAAGTATGTGGTGGGAAGACTGAAAACCAGAAGAGTGGAGTCCATTATACCAGCATGTTAATGCCCGTGGATTGTCCACATACTTTTGGCCATGGAGCTTAGCAAGTTATTTTAGCAAATATTCCCAATGCTCATTTCCCATCCAAGCAGACCCAAATATTAACACTAAACATTAAAATGACTTTAATTGCACTTTTTTCTTAATGATGAGATTGATTTTAGAATCCACCAGCACAAAACTGGTTTGTATGTGTTTGTAAGTGTCCCATTACCCACAGGGGTTCCACAATGCCATCTGTGCTCGGGAGAGAGTTTATTTATACCTCTCTTATGCAACATTTTGAAGCTGGCGAAAGTACTACACAACAGTCTGCTACAGTGTGCCACCCCCTCACACATGACGGGCAGTACAAGGCAGAATTTTGCTGGGACCAGTGCATGAATAACTTTCTTTCTTTTTTTGGTATTTCTGAAAATGAAATGTATATTTTGGGGTGAATCGTGAGGTAGAGTTAAATCCAGACAGAAATACCAAAGAAAAAGTACTTATAATATTCTCATGTTGCACAATAGCCCAGTAAACCATATATACAGTAAAAAGTATCCCACCTTAAAGGCTGAGCGTGTATCTGCAAGACTTCGAGTTTAAAGCGTTAGTCAGGATCCCCGCAGCCTGCAGTGATGGATGAGAACAAACAACACACTGGTGATGAAGAGTCTTAGAGCATTAACACTAAAGTGGGGCGTCCTGATAGCTCACCTGGTAGAAATGGTAGAAACCTGTGACCCTTTGCTGCGTGTCTTCCCCTTTCTCTCTCTCTCCTTTCCTATTATTCTGCTGTCACTATCAGTTAAAGGCAATATAGCCCCCCCTACCCAAAAAAAAAAGTTTGTCTTGAAGGTGGTGCTAGACAACAGGTCATGGAGGCATTGAAATAAAAATCGAAAGAGTTCATCAGCATGCAGCAATGTGATCAGCATCTATTCCGAAATGACAATATTATTCCATTCCATTCCATTTGGATATTCCAAATTAGTCCAGAATATAGCCTTGCCATTTTAGGAGTATTCTTTGGACATGTATACAGCGCAGTCTGAATATGTGTCAGAGAGGGTATAAGGTTGGAAATTAATTATTTTGTTTTGAAGTGCTAAAGCAACACAGTTTTTTCATTTTGGGGAAAATACTCATAGGCCACATTCAGACTGCAGGCCAAAGTGACCCAAATATGATTTTTTTGCTCATACGTATGTGTCTCAGACCTGATCTGACAGTGTGAACAGCACAAACCACATGGAATTGGATCTTTTCAATTCTGTAGAAAAAAATTCTAAGGTAACAAAAACACAGTTTCTACCAAGAGATCTTTCTAAATGTTACACATTGGACTTTTAAGCCATGCTATAACAAAAACAAAAGTTTTCCAAAAGGGCAGCATATACCATTACTTTGATGATGTGTTGGAGGTGCACTGGTTCACACAGATACAGCTCTTTCCCTAACAGCTGAACAGTGAACTGACTCCTGACTGACATATTTTATGTATATTTTACTAAATTAACTGCATAATAACAGTAGAGAACAACTAATAAACTGTAAAATTAACACAAACAGTGAACACAATAATTGCAGGGCATTTGTGTAAAATGAGCAATGTGGATGAATTCTGAGAAGATTATTTCCTGTGAATATTACATCAGAGATAAGTTTTCCTGATATTTTTAGGCACTTTTATACAATTCTCTGTCTGTATAATGTGTTGTTTTAATTTTTAACAATCACACTAACTTAATAGGCTTCTTTGTGATAAACTGACGACACAGCTCTTCATCTAACAGCTCACTGAAACACATGTCCATGGTTTGACATGGCACAGCGCCATAAGCACAGAGTCTTTGGACAGACAGCTTTGTGGCTACGAAGTGACTTCAGAGGAAAAAAGAACTGAGATCATGTCCTTGCAAAGAGGCTGGATAGTTTTGGGGACTGGTTCATTGATTGCCAGGTTGCACACTATTTAGGGAACAGACTAAGCTTGTGTGTGTGCATTTTTCTGCATTCTTAACCATAATAGCTGTATTGCAGTGTGAGAATGTACAAGGTGTGCTCCTGCCCCTTCCTCTGTCTGCCACTTTAGCCGAGATGAAAGCACTCCCATCAATCTAGGCCATCTGTCTGTGTCATTTATATTCCCTTTTATACACACACACACACACACACACACACACACTAGGCAGACTTCACTCTAATGCCCTCTACTTGAACACACTTGTGGATTGTGTAGCACTCTGAAGTTAAGAAGACATTTTGAGACATTTCTGCAGCCACAGCCACAGCCACTCATCTGCTTTGCTCTGTCTTTGTTATCCCCTCTGACGTCTCCTCTCCTGTCCTGTGTAGTTCTCGCTCCCCTCTTTTTTCCCTCTCTTCCATCCACTCTCTTATTCATGGATCATTTTTTAAGTCCTGCTTCTAAAAACCAATGATGCATTCCATTAGTGTTAATGCAATCAAATTCACAAAGTGAGCCTTGAGTGCTTTTAGAGCTGTGGCTTTTTGCTGCCTTTCTTTCACATGCAGGAATATTTGTCTTTTGAATGAGGTTTCTCACCTAAACACTGAAAACAAAGTAATTAGTTCTACTTGAAACTACATATTTTCCGATGTGCTCCTTTGTTGTTGATCCAAACTGAACACTTCCTCCATGTTTACCTGTTGTCTTTATAGGTTCAGCATAATGTACATTCCTGCAGCACTAATTACATCAATACAACAATGACGCCATGCTGCTCTCTTTTCAAAACAGATACTGTTCTCAATTACAAATTCCAGTCGCTCTTACCTGGCAGCTTTTTTAATCGCTGTTAACAGGATTTCCATTCTTTTTAAGAAATCCTTTCCAGGACATTTTCTTTGACAATACAGGACACACAAATTGTCATAAAATGTACCCATAGGCAGGCAGGCAGGCTAGTATTGACACATTTAACTCCAGGTTTATTGAGGGTTCACGATGAAGTGACATAGGTTCATCACAGGTAGATGGTCAGAGTTTCTGGGACACGACACGTTAGCTCGTTTCATGCTGTTCTCACCACAGATAATTTTTCTGCAATCCTCAGTTATTTGACTACAATTTTCCTCTAACGTAGGTTTACATAGGCGATCTGAGTGAGGGGCTTAAATACAATTACAATTTTCACAGGTCCTCCAAAGCTATCAGTTCTGCGTTTAAAAAGTGCTTCCATTGAATGCATGTGGTTGCAGGTTGGTCATGACCAAGTGACAACTTCCATAACGGCCACTTGAGGCTTTTGGCTATTGTCAAAATGTCCAACTTTACAGCAGAAATAAACATGTTTACAACCTGTTACAAAAACTGTTTTGGTCTCTATAGCTGATTTTCCCAATCGTTGCCATTACAGCGGCTGTCAGTAACCAGGCTTCATTCGGCCTGCTTCAGCTCCACTAACACTCCAATTATTTGCCCGTTTTTGGATTAGCCTGGAGCCGGCAGAGTCATGTCTGCCAAGATGGCGAAGGCCAGAGCTGACCACACTGAGCTTCACCACGGCTATATTTCCACCCAAGTGATCTACGACTGGATTTTTCCTCACAACGTGGGACAGATTGTCTCAGTTGCTACAGCTGCTGTATACTATATGCTGTATATTTGCTAACAAGGCAACATAATGTTAACTTAAAATGATTATATTTAAAACCCCTACAAGGAACTTTGATTTTGTGTTGATTATGGTGGCCCCTGTGGACAACAATGATAGTGTTTCTGCTGCCTCGTTTCATTGATTTCATCTAACAAAATGGTTACTTGCTGCCTAATATATCCCACCCACTGACAGGAGCCATGATAACCAGATAATCAGTGTTATTCACTTCACCTGTCAGTGTTAAAGAATGTTATGGCTGATTATCCATATTGCCAACCACTTTAGCCCCCTGGTGGATGCTATCAGGGCTTTAGACTTTTAGTCCTTAGTATACCCTTTAATGCTTCTACTCACACAAATAACTTTATACGAAATGTTGTCTGACCATATTTGAACGTAAAAGTGTTTGTATGTCTGCCACCCGAGCCTCCTCTGGGCTGTATCCCACTGCCTCCAGTTTAGTTAAAAGTTTAACACGTCACTGCATTTCTGAGTGCAGCAAAACCCTAAAATTGACTCCCCAGTATAATCATTGTGTGCATTTTTTAGTAGAGTCGCGTTTTCCTACTCTAAAAATAAAAACAGCTTTGGTAATAGCAGATCTTACAGTAGATTGTGACATTCTTCCTCTCTGCTGCTGCCCACCATTTTCTAATGCGTGCTGTAAGAAATCGTCCTGCCGACTCTCAAATACACTGGGGAGAAAAGAAAAATCACCGGCACAGATTCCACCTCCCCCCAACCGCATTCCCTTTGCCTTTTGCGCGGCTTATTATCGCACCACTCACAATACAATATGTCCTTATTGAAGCTTTCAGATGCAAATGAGAGCACTGTCGCCTTCTCTGTGTCCTGCTGACAGCTGTGAGGCCTGCTAACCAACCTCCTATAATTGCTACTAATTGTTATTCCCCAAGCAGGACTAAGCAGAGCACTTCAGAACATCCAGCCCCCTATTATTTGGACTCGGGGGGCTTGGGGTTTGTGATGGGATATTATGTTGTGGGTTTATGTCTTTAGCCTGGTAAGTCTTGGTTTTGATTCTTTTTTAAGTAAATAAAGAAGAAATGGAGAGGTGGCTAGGAAACTCTGAAGCGTTGGCAATTATTCATGGGAAAAAGGGAGGAAGGATTTATGCTACAACCCAGTCGTCTACAAAATATGTCTTGTGCAACCGTTTTGCGTTAGCTAATTATATTTTAAGGGCAATGCTCACTGCCATTACAGGAAGTAGAAGAAGTACAATAATGTGCTACTGACAGCTGCTAGATGCTGGTTCCAGTTGACACCCATTCAAAAAGTCTTCTCTCTAAAAAAGTTACATTAATACATTTACTCCAATTGTTCTCTATAACTAGTTATCCTTCTGGAAATGTAATTAATAGGTTGGTCATGGGGTTTTGATATCTGCTATGTTGACATTGACAGTTGTGATTGAGAGGCTGTCTCTCTGAGGTGCTGATTCAGCAACAGTTTGCGTTATTTTGTTGAAGTAATTTGTGTCATTGTTTGTCATTGTGTGGTATTTACTTTCATGAGCCTGATCAGATTTTAGTTTTTTGTTGACAAACAGAAAAATGTAAATTAGCAACTAAATGGCAATATTCTAGGCGATCAGAGCAGAAGGAGACAGAACAGAGGTTTCACCAGCAGAGTAACCAGACTGTGTGTCCCACTGCTGACCACGTGTCGGCTTTGAGACTCAACTCAAAAGTGAAGCCAATGCAAATTGCCTTAAACCTGCATTCTTTCTAATGGCTTTGCAGGTAGTTGCGGCTGAATCTTGCTGTCCTAGCTAGCTAGCGCTAGCATAAAATGATGACTTAGTTAATACCTGGCCCCGCCAGGCTAGTAACCTGTGTTAACTATAAACACCTTGCTCCTCCCCAGCTCCACCCTCTTGTCCAAATATGGTCACTTTTGGCTCCAAAAAAATAAAGATGGCGACAACCAAAATGCCAGACTCAAGGCTTCAAAACTGTAGTCCATAAACCAATTGGTGACGTCACTGTGTGGGTATGTTTATTTGTTTTTTAAAGAAGTGTAACATTTAGAAGGATCTATTGGCAGAAATTGAATATAATATTCATAGGTATGTTTTCATTAGTGTATAACCTGGTAATAAGAATTGTTGTTTTTATCTCCAGAGGTCCTCTTCTACGGAGGCAGCCATGTTGAACTGGCATGTTTCTACAGTAGCCCAGAATGGACACTTTTTTCGAAGTTTTGCAGCCCCCGTAGTTTCTCCTACACACTTCGCAGCCTGTTCCCATTCCCAGGTTGTTAAATACAGACGCCAGCAGTGTTCAGCTGCAGTCTGAAACATTACCACTAGATGCCACTAAACCTTGTACACTGGGCGTATAATAATAATATCATGGCATAGGACCTTGCGATTCATCTGAAACCACTTTATAGTGAAATCAGATGAAAAATATGTCACAAAGTCATGACAGCTAAATAAAGATTCAATGCAAAACAGTTAGTGTCAACTTTTTAAATCAGCTGACCTAAGTATGTGTGTCTCATGTCCTCATGAGAAAGATATTCTTTGTCCTTCTTTCATCAAACCATGACCAAGCTCCTGTGTGTGTGTGTGTGTGTGTGTGCGGGTGAGCGTGTGTGTGTGTGCGCGCACGTAGGTGGTGGATAATGTAGTTGAATCAGATGCTGTTTGTTTGCTGCGTCAGTGTTGTTTGTTCACATCACTTCCTGTAGGCATGAGACGGAGACAGACAGACAGAGAGCAGAGACAGAGTTTATCTGTGTCAGGGTGTTGACTAACTGTCTGTCTCTCTCTGTGCCTGTCAACTCCCTGTTTATCTGGACTGACAGCTCTGACAATGCTGCTGTCACACACACACACACACACACACACACACACACACAGGATGGAGAAATTCATAAACAGGGCTGAAAAGAAGTTTGGACACTCCTTGTTTCTACACAATTTTACCAGAGAAACAACAAATTAAAGTATTGGATTTTTATTAATAAAATGTGAATACTTGACAAATAAGATATGCCAAACATGTACAGCCATCTGTCAATATTAGATATTTTTCTGCTGCTAAAATCTTTTATTTATGTAGAATATGGGTCTGGAAAGTACATGAAAGTGCTTGAAAAAAAATATCAAGACCTTAAAAATGCTTGGATTTAGCATACTGGAATCTCAGAGTTTGAGTCCTGTGTCCTCATCTTAAAATGTACCTATTTTACAAAGTGCCACTTTGTTACACCAAAAAACTAAAATCTCTGGATTCATACTCAGTACTGCTAGCAACTTTTACACACTGATTCTTTGAAGTAATGGTCAGAGCTTTTTTAATATCGTTTTTCATTATCATTTTATGAGCCACTTTATGTGGGAAAAAAGTATAAAGTCATGTTTTTCAGCACGTTTTCCAACATAAAAAAAAACTATATTTTGACTAAAGCCTCTGACTATTATGAGTTATTTAATTATTGGTCAATAAAGGAAGACAAAAAGTTCTTAAATAGTTTCTACTGATGTGCAAATCTGCACATATTTAAAGATACACTGCCTAATTCACATAATTTAATGATAACAAATAAAAAGTCATAATACAAAAAAAGTCTTGTATTTGGGTGTATATTAATCTACTTTCATCTCCATTCCTGGCTTTAAATTTCTACTGCCATGTAGCGTAAACCATTCGAGTCTTTATATAGTGTTATGCTGAGGAAGACTGGTATATGTAAACATGTATGTGAATTACGGGCCCTTAATTTTGAAATAATTTGTCCTTGAAAAGTATCAGTACAAAAGAGAGTCAGTGTTTTTAAATATTTGACCATCTTTCCTGAACCTCAGCTAATGTTCCACATGCTTTAGTTGCCACAAGCACACACTGTAAGAAAACTAATAAAACAATTACATTGGATGTTCTGCTGTTAATAGTGAACAGTTATCAGATATGTCTATCCTGTTGAAAAATGCAGGTTCCATCCCGTATCCGAAGTATGGAAGTTCAGTCACATTATAACAGGATGTTATTTAAGGGGGAAGACCTCTAACTATAACTTCTAAGGGTCTGTAGGGCGGAGATCTGGAATGCTGACACCTTGTTACTTGACTCTGGTTAGATGTTCCAAACACATAGGAAGTCTCATTAAGATGCCACATAAAATTGAAATCAGAAAGCTATTTGCTTCCACATATTTACATATTTCCCGTAAAAACAGGCAGCTACAAAGGGACTTGTCGAGGTAGCGCTGTGTGTTACGTCCCCCAGTCAAGCAGCTGTAGCGGACCTAATGTTGGCAACAGTTAGCTACTTTTAGTCCATCTTGAAACTCCATAAATCACCTTGTTACTGCTGTCATCAAACTGGCTGCTAAGCCCCATTCGGTTGCTAACACTAACGGCAGCTACATTAGCTTTGCTTTGTGTCGCTAAAAGATGATTGATTGATTGGTGAATATCATATCATTATTCGTTGAAATTGGTTATTCGTGCTTATGTAAGCACACGCCAGGTTTTGTTTTACAAAAAGAAAAGGTGATTTGATTTTGACATATAAAGAGAGAGTTTTTTGTAAACTGGGGTACAATATGACTGAGGATGCAATCTAAAAGGGTTAAAATTACATTTTAATCATTTCACCTGGACTTTAACGTAGCAGTGAGTGTATTTTGAGATTGCAAATTCATTGTTCATGAACGTACCTATGAGGAGACAGAGTAGATACTTGACCACAGCCTCAAGAAAGCAATTATCCATCTAAAAAAGCATTACAGTGTGAGTGAGACCCAGTGTGTTAATGTTACTATCCAGCATGATCCATCCACAATACATAACTGCTCCTGTAACCTTCACCTCTTATTTTCCTTTTCTTGAAAAACATTTTCTTTAGCTAAGATAAACTGCTAAATCAAGTGCTTCTTATCTTAATCTAAATCAATCAAGACATCAATTCTAGCTCAGCAGTATTCGTGTAGATGTCCAGATTTGGTGTACCTGTTAATCTTTTTGCTGATCTGTTATGTGCCAAATGTCTTGTTTGTTTAGGACATTGTGAGTGCAGATTATACTGAACATCTCCCACTGCCCAGTTGTAGAACTGTAGTTGTATGAGGTGTAGATTTGAATGCAGTTTTAATGTGAGCTGGTACTGGTTCAAAACATGGGACATGTTAACATGGGAGTATAAAAGCTTCTATTCAGTTTCCAATTGGCTTGTAAATTCACAATTATTCTGTTTACTCCTGCACTCCCGTATAGATTGTGCACCTCCTGATTTTACTTTCTGTCTAAGGATGGCTAAATAAGTGTTTGCGAGCTTGCAGTCCGATTTGTTCCATGGCTAATAGTGTAATTTAGGCCTGTTGATGTGCAGCAGTGAGAGAGGCCTTTGAAGTGGAGTACATAGCAGGACACTGATGCTCACATGGAGACTCAAGCAGGCGTCTTTGATATCAAAGAGAACAAATAGTCGTCATGGAGGCAAACATCATCCTTCTGTCTCTCTTCTTCCTCCATCATTGCTTTTTTCTGTGCTGTGTCATTTACAGTATGCTGTTAGTTCTGCTGAGGCAAAACTCACTATGCTTCTTGTTTTAATCCCCCCATTCCTCACTCTTAGAAATCAGAATTACTGAGGACATACAGTAGACCTGCATGTGCATCTAAACACACACACATTCAGTCTGTTGCTTTTTCACACATGCACACGGCAATAAATGCCATATGTCACTTACAAATATACATAATCTTTATTGTCCCAGGCTGCTCCTGACTAAAGATTTTCGTAGTCGACTAGTATTTTAACAGCTGCCTGTTAAATGGTAACAGAAACAGCGGTAATGATTCTGAATGTGCCGGAAAAACCAGCAAGCAGACTGAACATTAAGTTGATTTATTTAAACAGAGTGTAACATCACACAGTCTAGTTGGAACACGAAAATTCCAGCTTCACAAAAAGAAATACTGGCGGACTTATCCATACAACGGAAGCAGCTAACTACAAATTAAATCGCTACAAACTTGCTCCTCTTCCTCCGTTTCATGCCTCTCCCGTCCGTGCCTCAACCAGCCGTGTCCCATCGAGCTGGAGGTAAATTATGGTAAATGGTAAATGGACCTGTACTTGTATAGCTCCTTTCTAGTCTTCCGACCACTCAAAGCGCTTTTACACTTAGAGCCACATTGACCCTTTCCATCGAACAGAAACTAACTCATTCATACACATTACCCAAATTATCTGGCCTCTATTGGTCTGCCCTGCTACGGTTCTCATTCGCTCATTCCGGCACCCTTCATGTCTCAACCAGGCTTTTATTGTGAAACATTTGCAGGGATGTGCTCTCATTATGTTCCATTCTGGAGCGGCTAAGTCTCGTATAATATCTAGTGGTAAAATTCAGTATTACTGGTCAGGTATTTGGCTTAATACCAAACAGGTTTCAAAATGTGCCCAATCCTAACAAATTCAATGGACATATGGTCGTACATACATACTCATTAAAGGGGAACTTCGGCAGATTTTTACCCTAGTCTTGATCACTAGAGGTCACCGAGTACTGTCGATAGGAAAAAGAATGACCAGAATTGGTTCTAGCAAACTGGAGATCCTGCAGCTAATGGCCAGAGCTCCCAGTTAGTTATAATACACTTCTTGGGGGCATCTCCTAAAGAGTGCCTTTTGCTCCTCTTAACAGACACAACATGCAATTAAAATGTCTGTGCAACATGATCAGGGCCCTTACGTGACAACAACATGCCTTTTCAACTCATATGTTGTGCAGAATCGCCTACCTGTTTTTCCACTGCTCGCTTCACCGAAAGCCCAGAAAGATCAATCACGGAGATAATGCCTTCGCAATGAAAAAAAGTTTGTTTCCCCCTCAAAAATGTCCCATGTCTTCACACACTACTCTCCGATTTTCACACTTCCTGCAACAATTTCTTCTTCTGCGTTTCCCTCCAACAAGTGAAATCCCACGGGACTTCAGCGCTACACTTCAGGTATACG
>JAGRRF010012892.1:3277794-3292279 GCA_019097615.1 Morone chrysops | reverse complement strand
ATCAACACACATTATTCTTACTCCAAGCTTCTTCCCTTGTGAACACCTCCGATCTCCACTCTGGTCTCTGGTCACTAGAGGTGTTTTCACATTCCTCTACTGAAGGGGGAGATGTATACGCTTCCTTAAAATCTGAGATTTTATTTGGGACAACCATGTTAAACAAAGTATGAATCATAGTGGGGTATTGTTACATACTGTCTGGAGTGGAACTTTAAGTCACAGAATGTTTTTCACATTATTTTAGCATGGTGTCAGACCTCATCACCGCTACTCATCAGCCACATGATTTGTTCAGTGGTTCATATAATTCTGGTGTCATCATTGATGGCTGTTTCCTTGGTTGGAAAAACAATCGACCAATCATAGCTTAGTAGCCAAACCAAAGTGACCAAAAATCCAGTCACTTGAAACTGATTGGTTAGGTTGAAACTTTACTTTTAACTTTTTTATTAACCCTCCCTCAACAGATGATGGCTAACATAAACATGAATGCAGTCAATCAGTTCAGATTATTAGGCATCATTATTTTGTTTTTGTTATTTTTGTTATTATAGTTTGAATGCACAAAGGTCTGTAAAGAATCCTTTTAGCACTTTCAACACTGAATACACCACACAGGCACACAATATGTTTTCTTGTTGTAACAGACCTAGAAGAGTCCCAGAAGGACAGTGGGTCTGTGCATCCACCCAGAAATCTAGTCAGTCACAATCAGTGCAAATATCAGGATGGGTGCACAGGGACTTCTACATAATTTAACCAGTAAAGAGATATCTTGTGTGGCTGTCTGTCTCCCTTGGCAGGACGTGGAGATACGGACCAATGCAAGTCTCTATCTGCCCCAGATCAGCGAGCTGTTGAACCGAGTGCCCCGGCAGATGCTGCTGCTGCTGAAGACCAATGACTTGCTGAGGGGCATTGAAACCACCTTACAGACCAGAGCCTCCTCCTCGTCCTTCATCAACATGTCCCGCTGCTGCATACGCGCCATGGCCAGGTCAGAAAGACTGTACTCTTTTCTCTGTCGTAGCAAGATTCTTTGTTATTATTAGCAGATTGCTGATCGGATCACTGTGGTGTGTGAAGTGTAAGTAAGACCTATTGTTTCTTCTGTAACTGTCACATTTCTCTTCAGTTTAAAATTTCGAAAACTTTGGCCTGGTGGTTGTTTCAAAGTAAGACACTGTCACAGACTGGAATGAAGTCAGTAGTTTTGTCTCCAAATATTCCTGCCCATTGTTAGGTCATTATTCGGCACTTTTAGAGACAGTCTAGTAAGACAAAACTGAGAATGACTGTCTATAGTAAAACACAAACTAAATACGTGACTCCATGAGGATTTGTGAATAATATCCTTCAGTTTCTGGGTTGTATAGAGGAATGGTGAGACGGGAAATGTGTCAGAACTAAAGACAAACTAAGCTGACAGGTAAGTGGCTTTAAAAGAGAAATTGAATTTTGCCACTATAGGTTGGGAGAGGAGAGCTGTGGGCTGTCACTTCAGCTCTCAGCTGATGGCTGAAGGACAAGGCTCTGGACACACACACAAACACACACACCGGGTGTCTGCCTTGCTTGGTGCTATGCTGCTGACAGTAGTAGAGCTTGTCTGAATAAGCACATCTTATAAAATATTAACCAACTGTAGTGCCATGGGTGGTAATGTAATACAGGCACCAGGGGATCCTGCAGTGCCACCTCATTCCCACACCTCAACTGCAGCGTGCTGTACTCACAGCTGCTCTGTCTCATTGTAGGAGAGCCTTTTCTACAGCTCACACTATGTTCATGTGCTGTCAGCAGCCAGAACTAGCTCCGCTCAGGCATGTAGCACCTTTTTTCTTGTGTTCCTGATTTTTTTAAATCCAAGATAAAGTAGATCAAGATGAATGCCCGCTGGCCAGGGCCTTTCTGTGTGCAGTTAGCATGTTCTCCCTGTGACTGCATTGATTTCCTCCAAGCGGTCTTTGGACTGTAGGAGAATCACAAAAAAAGACATACAGGTTAGGTAATAAAAAAATTCTCATAGCTGACCCTGTGACAGACTTGTGACCTGTCCAGGGTCCTGTTACCTGTTGTGTTCTCAGATAGGGTAAAAGTGCTCACCTGCTCTACTCAGCTCTGTCTTTACCCCCTTTTCTTTGCTGACTTTGAGCAGCAGGTTTGTTTCTGTGCACCGCTTTCAAGATTGTTGATTTGCTCCTGATGTGAATCATCATTGTTTGAAGGGGTTACTCACAGGTACCCTCCACGTCATATATGTTGCTTTGGGAGTCACTGGCAATTGACCTAGTCGGACGTATGTATGTGTATGAGGACATGCCGGTATTCACGTGTGTAGGTATGCTTCCTTATGATGTGATTTCACCATTCTGTTCAACAGAGGAGAGTTGAGTTGGAAATAGTGTTGTGTACATAGAGAAGAGGGCTTTCCTGCGTTCTTTTGGGGTTATGGGTTGGTCAAATATGTTTGCCATTTGTTTGGATAAAAAGTTCACAGCCATCAAAATATGAATGGATATTGAACGACTGAGCTTCAAAAAAGGTTGTGTTAATGTCTTGGGTGGTTTTATTTTCTATTTCTTCAGTGTATTGAGTGAGCTGTCTTTTCTTTTTAGCTGATTACCAAGATTTTTTTTCATTGTTTCCAAAATAATTTAATCTATACATTAAGGAATTGGGTCCGTTGATGTGTGATATTAATGATTTTTCTTATTTTTTTCTTAATTTTCCCTCTCTCTTACAGTTTGCTAGTTGGATTAGTAGGAATGTTGGTACTTGAGATGTTTCAGTTTGTCATTTTAAGTCCTTGCTGTCTTTCTTGTTCCTTATGAATTATATATATTCCTATGCCCCCTAAGAGCTACTTTTGCTGTTGCTGATATTTCTGGGGAATTGTTCAGTTCAGTGACGGATGTCCACTCTTTAGGAAGGAAATGGTTCAAGTCTTTGATTTAAGAAATACTTGATGGGTTTGGTTTAAGCGACCCTTTACAGTAAATATGAAGTGAATGAAGGAATTGTGCTCTGAATACATGCACTTGTGGGTGAGATTGGCTGTAGTGTGTAAATTTGGCACAAAATGTGTAACAGTCGAAGTGGTATCATCAAGGTTTTGTGCAGTGGTTCTCCATGTGTGTTATTCTAACCAAACACTACAGCACTGCTCCACTGATTAGCACACCTGCAGCCACTGAAGAGGAACTAATCAGTGGAGTGTTCAGCTGTAATGTTAAACTGTAATGCAAAGCTAAGAACCCAGTGGTTCTCATGCTGGAAAATTGCTGTTTTAGTTTCAGATGTTTAAAGGTACACCTTGTGCTGAACCACCAGCTTTTCACATCGACTCAAGCGGATACACAACTAAATTTGGGCAAATAATGAAACGATGATGTCCAGATTCTTAGAGAAAAATAATATTTTCTGGCAAAAAAAGATTGTTGCCTAAGCTCCGAGATCTTTAACTTGTCATAGCAGGAAAAGCAATGGTGGTGTTCAATTTAGGTGTACAATGCCAGGGAGTCCACATGCACAATAACAGATATCTTGAACTGAAATACCTAAATGGATTGCAGCCATCATTAATGGTATTAGTTGTAGTATTCCTGTGTTTGACAAGTCAAAATGTCCACTGTGAAAAATGGCTATTGGTTAGGTGGTTTGTTTTACATTAGGGGGGCCATAGAGAAGCCAACCACACAGGATAGCAAGCTGTCGCCACAACCACATGTGATGTCAGATCAACGTGTCATGTTCGGTATTTGTTTTTCAAGACAGAAAGGCGCCCCACAGAGGCGAGGCTGAAGAGGCTCGACACATCAGAAGCACTGTCTTTAACACAGTGTTATGCAATATTTCTTAATTCACAGCCCAGGATTAATATCATACAGGAGAAAGTCACACAGCCTCCGCCTCACTAGATCTTGAAAAACTCGCTGACCAGTGTTTTGGTTTAAGATGTGACCCTGTTAACTGGAAACTTTCAGCTGAATATGTTAACTAACTGCCAACTTTTTATTGGCTGAAAGTGGCCAGTAAACAGGGTCACAGACCCAGTAGGCAGAAGGGGAGAGAGTGCAGGTGATTGGTACAAGCAGGTACCAAGATTAAGCACTATCACACTGTCCCTCTAATTACTTTGTTGAGCCACCCTAAATTACAGCAAGGGAAATTCCTTCAGTGTGACAGCCCTGGCCATAGGGTGCCAATGTCAGTCTATTCTATCCTGAACTTAACCTAAACTTAACTTAAAGGCTAAATGAATGTTATGACACATCAGTCCATCTATCTGTCAAACTTTGTGTCCACACTTTCAGCTATAGCATGATATCTCAGTTAGCTGGGCATACTCTGTACGATTTTAGAATGAATGAAAAGGTTGTTTAATTCGAATTCAAGCCATAACCTGAGTGCTCACATTGTACATGAAGAATCAAAAATAAAACGTACTATTGGCCCCTGCGGAGTATCAGTATTTGACGCCCTGGAAATGAGACTCAACGATCAACTATCTTTCTTGACTGACTGGTTGTTTTCAGTTTTAAGTATATAATGTTTCCAAAACCAAGCACAAGCAGTTAAATAAAGCTAAAGAAAAACACATTTGTGGGAATTGATTATTATAGATGAATTCTTTGTCTACATTTTCAATGATATGATATATTTAAATATAAATCTGGCTAAAAACATTCATTTCAAGGATGTGATATGATACCAAGCCTGTTCATGCATTATGTTTCACACTTGTGTTTTCACAAGCTTGTGTTGTTCAAACGTATGGCCATGTAGCACTGCCATATGTTTATTAAATTATTGGAGAACTTAAAAACATTTGTAAGAAATCTTGATGATTTGAAAACCTGTGCCTGACCCTTGAATCTTTTCTTCTTCTGCTGCTGCTGCTCTGACAGGCACAAGCGGAGCAAGGCCCAGTCCAGGAGGAGGCGTTTGCAGATCACACTGGCAGAGTCTCTCAGCCTGTGGAGGCTCTCTATGTACGAACTGTTTCTGTGGGCGAAGGGCTCCATGTTGGTGCACTGGCTCACTGCTCTGCTGTCGTATCTGCACTGACACGTCTGAATGGACATTGCACTGGAACATTAACAACAGGCTACACTGTTGGCTCTCTAGACACCATTTGTGACTCTGTGGATACCTACAAGGACACAAGATGCAGATGTCTTTGGACAGCAGGAACAGATGTGGCTGCTGATATTTTTCTTGGCCTTTTACCTCAGGATCACAACTTACTATATGTCCTATCGGAAGTATTGAGGATTATTGAACTATTTTCTCACGATTGTGAAATAATGTCTTTACTCAAGATAAATACTTTTCTGTTTCACTTATTTTATTTAAGGCTATTATTGTCAGATGATTTTTCTCATAAAAGTGAGATTGACTTGAGCCATTATCGTATACACAGTATTCAGACCATGCATGTACTAGTGTTTTTATATGGGAGCTTTAGAGGTGATATTTCAAAGATACCCTGCTTTCACTCTATATGCTATGCATGACCTGAGATTGATATCTTTTTCAGAAAAAAAAGAAAATACGCACAATTCCTGAAATGCTAAAGAATTCCTTGCAACCATGAGAAGACTGTTTGATATCCCAGAATGATGATACAAGTATAGTCAGTTCTCTTAACTGTCAGATTATGAAATTTAATCGTCATGAATTTTGATTAAAAGTAAATTATCGTGCGCAACCTTTAACCAGGTATATAGTAGATCTCAAACACTTGACAGCCATGTATAATCTTAAACATAATGCTGTATAGGCAGCCCTAAATACCGTCAGACAATTCACTTCAACACACAGAAAAAAACTGTGATGCAGCAATGGAGGAACCAGATCACTCATAGGCATTTTCCTGCAACAGGGAACCAGCTCTGTTCTGGTTTGCACACCTAGTTCTAAACGGTTCCGAGCATTTCAACCAAAAATAAATTGGTTTGGAACCTGAAAAGTTGGTTCCCTGCTTGAACCAAAAAATAGCAGGTTTTCCTTGGGAACCAAAGTGGGTGTGTTATATTCTACAGGTCGTTGTGCATTGTGTAGCGTCCTCTGTTGATGATGCATCCAATTACAATGGTTCCGCTCAGGGGCTGGTTAGCTAGATAGCACCAAGGTTCCAAGAATCTTGAACCGAACCAGTGTGGTGGAAAAAGACTGTTATAGGCCATTTCCACCAACGTGAAACCGACTTAGGTTTGTGCACCTAGTTTTGAACCATTTGAAGCATTTAAACCTGAAAAAATTTGTCTGGAACCCAAAAAAGGGTTCAAGAACCAGAGCTAATTTGTTAACACTCTAGGGACCCAGCTCTGTTCCACTTTGTGCACCTAGTTTTGAACCAATCAGAGAATTTCTTTGTTCGGAACCTGAAAAATTGGTTTCCAGCTAGACCCAAAAATTAGCAGGTTTCTATTTTGACTTCTGTTTGTACATGTCATGTCACATGGATTGTACATCGTCTTCTGTTGATGACCACACACTTGATTACAATGGTTTCGCTCAAAACTGGTGGAAACTAGGCTGGTTTGCTCGATAGCACCAAGGTTCCAAGAATCTGGAACAGAACCGGTTATCCATTATCCAGGTATCCAGTCCAGGGTCAGAGTGCACTGATCTTCAAATTCAGGCACACTGTGGACCAGGTGATGAAGCCTGCCAATAACCAGATCCCACCCTCATATGCAGAAGAAATAGATAAAATATGAGAGAGCTTTTTGAGTTGCAGCCACTGCAGGGGTGATCTGTAGTTCAGAGCTGATGGACTATGGATTCGTTCCTGCTCCTCAACCGTATACCTCGGAGTGACATTTGCATCATAGAACTTTCTGGTGATGCAGAATGCACTGCAAGCTTCAATGTCTTCAGTCTTTTCATTGTTCTAGTTATTGTTTATAATAATAATGATGGATCATGTTTACTATTACTATTTGTACTGTTGTTCTTAGGTCGAATACTGTACACTCATTCCACAAGCACACCAGTTTGTGTAACTGTCATATATAATAATAATAATAATAAAAACAATAATAATAATAACAACAATAATAAATAATTATTATTATTATTATTATTATTATTATTATTATTATTATTATTATTATTATTATTATTATTATAGGTGTTGTCACTCCGATCAGAAATGGTTCTCTCTTCAGCTTGTTCCTGATAAGCGAACTCTTACACCTGAGACACATTTTGGTAGGCTGTGCGTTACAACCCCACAGCGACTGTAATTTATCTAAACTGCAACTGATAGTGCAGCTTTTTGCAGTTATAGTGGGAAGCTCTTGAAAACTTTCATAAACACTGAAGGCTTGACTTTATAGCAGCAGTCAAATTATGTTGCTTGGTTACAGTAATGGGATGAAAACACACAAATACAGCACAGCAAAGTGACAAATCTGTATGAAGCATTACAGTAAAGTGTGCTTATTTGGTCTGTGTGAAGCTGCCTGGAATCAGTCAGTTGTTTTTTAAAAACTGTTGTGCCACAGCTCTACAGTCTAAAGGCCTACCTGCTGTATCACAGTGCTTTGCCATATTAGAGAGCAGTGTTGTAGCAGCAGTTGAGAGTAATGTCAAAAGGATTTGCTGATGGGTCTAAATTCACTCCGTTTGCTACCTAATGCACAATATTTACCGCTCGCTTTTATTTGTCAGAAAGTGTCGAATGATTGCACTGTAGCTCTAAAAACTCCCACACTGGAACAAAAAATGTACTGTCCATTGCATGCTTACAATCCCACAATCCTGTGCTTCTCCTGATACATGTGTAATGTATTGTTATGTGACCCTACACCTGTCTGTGATGATGCAAAATGTGAAATAGAGACGGAGTGAACCACTGAGTGTTAATCATGTAGGGCGGAGCAAGGGAGGTATTTCAGATTTCAGACATAGCACCAGTGTTAGACAAATAACATACCTGCTCTTCATCACTCCCTCTAGCTTCTATACTTCTATTTCTGCAATATCCTCTCTGAATGATCTGTTTTTGTGTAAAACAACCAAGAAGTAAAGAAAGTGGAGATGTTGAAGGATGCCTTTTGCCCCTACTGCTTCCAGCCTTTAGCTTGGCTTTATGTAATCTTGTGCACTGCAACCCACATTTCTGAACGTATGCAATTGTTGTGGATAAATAACATGAAAAATGTATGTCTTTTCCCAATAGGCCAACACATCCAACCTTACTAATATCAGAGGCCATATCTCTTCTCCCTGTGGAATAAATAATCTATGAGCGCACCAGTAAGTGCCCCAAAACTACCATGATATCAGTGTCAAAGCTTTAATTTATTTGCTTTCTATTTCCTCTGGTAAAATGTACCTTAAATCTTTAAGATGGTGACATGTTACCATTTCTGTTTTTTGGTGGCATTAGATCCAGCCACTTCCTGCGAGTTGGAATACGTGGGTACGAACAAAATGGTTGAATGTTTCATCATTCTATAACAAATTAATTAAAAGGAAGTGAAAATGTAAGAAGCCAATGTAAGAAATTAAGTGTATATGTATATATATATATATATATATATATATATGCATCCCTGTTTTATCTGCCGACATATTGGACGAGTCAAAGGCTGTGTAGACCCTAACCCTAACCTCAAAAGTTCACTGTTGGAAATGACTGGTATTTTTCATGCCAATGTTTCTCACTACTGCCCCTGAAAGTCCACACTTTGTTTTATGCTAGCAACCAAAACAGAATAGTTGAATACCTAGTGTAAACTTTATAGTATTGGTATGTAGGGTGGCACAAAGCGATATATTATCGCTATCACAATATGTCCAAGTGCAATTTCCAAATCACAGAAGCTGCAATTCTTTGATGAAGGTCAAATGTGTGACAAACAGCATTTTAATGAAGAACTGTAGTTCTTAAGAGATGCCCTGGTCTACAAATTTTGTTCTACACATGTAAGAAAACATGTTTGTTTGATACAGACCTCAACAAATGTCACATCAGGATCGTTTTTTCAGTGAAAATTAAATTTGTGATGCAAAAACTAATTGTGAATCATATCGCAATATCTGTCAAAATAATTGCAAAAAGACTTTTTTGTAGTCCTATTAGTATGTAGTATGAAATTGGGATGTAGCAGAAAGGAAGGAAAAAGACATTGGAAGAAGAAGAAGGTGATAAATGAGACCTGCAAGACAGGCAAAAATAATGTAAAACAGAATGGAGGTGAACAGACAAGAGAACGAGTATGAGTGGTTAAATATGAAATACATGTTCTCCATTGGGAACTCTTTCTGACTTCATCTGTGTATTATTGGCTGAGCCCATTGTTGCAGATAGTAATAATAGTTGGGATATCAATGTGCTAGTGCTAGCTAACCTCACAAAATAATTCTTAATTACTCATCTATTTCAACTTTTTACATGTGAAACAATAAGAAACACAGATTCAGTGTAGTCAGACATAAAATTAGATTTAGATTTTCTCAGGCAGAAGACATTAAGGTTACTTTGCACTACCTATATATCTGTTTCTGCTAATACAAAGAGTGCCGAATCTGCAGTTTTAGTATACTGCTATTCTGCCTGAAAGACATTTGGCTAACCAGTCAAAAAATGTTCTCAGTTTCATTGTTAGCGTAGTTAGCCTTTGCAGGCTATAGCTGAGATTGGTTGGAATGTTAGCTTTATAAGTATATGGTCAAGAAATGAGTGCTGGACAAATTAAATGCAGACCTGATAATGGCAGAGAGAGGAGAAGTTGGGTTAACCAAAATTATTACAGTTCACCCTGGAGGAAAAAGTAAACGTCATTTAACAGAAGGCGTAAATTATAGTTACACTTGTTTAGACAAAATATATCTGTGGACACTAATTGAACCAGACTTCAGGGCAGTCCATCCAGTAGTTGATATATCAGTCTGAAGCGTGGGACCAACCGACCAACATTGCCACTGGAAGGGTTTTCCAAACTTAGTCTGGCCACGAAGCTCAGGGACAGGCCAAGGCAGAACATGCCAACAGTTTGTCTCAACCTCTGGACAGTCTAAAGACAAACAACTTAAATTAAATGGCTTTTAACTCTTATTTCCCTCTGAAATTCAGCCCAAACCTGGAATTATCAGCCTTTCATTCCCAGCCTCACATGCTATAATCCCTGCAGCAGCCAATCTCGCAGACACACTCACTAGTCAGGCTGTTGATAATTTGCCTCTGTGCAGTTCATCCAGCCAGGGTGCATAATTGCAAAAAATGTCCAAAAGGAGGAAAATATTACTCAACCACAAGTTGAACATCCAAGCCAGTGTAATGGGTATTTTAACAGGATAGTGTGTGTGCTTATTTGCAATGCCCCGTCAGGTGAATTGAAATTAGTCTCAGTTTTGTTGGCGTATCCTCGACATGTCAGGGACACATTTTCTGCATCCATGCTGTGAATTTGTGAATGTGGAGTTGACCAGGGTTACAAAAGCTGCATGCACACCCAAAGTGCACACTGTTGCTAATTTCTTCCACGTTTTGGTGATAAAATATAAATTTCACCACACACAACCTGCTTCCACTGTTTCCCGAAGTGTTTTCTCAGCACGGTGTGTGCGTCTGATAAAGAGCCCGATAGCAGTAGATGTGTAGAATAGTCTTGGTGTGTGTGTGTGTGTGTAGCCACAGGAGGACCATCCATCTTTATCACACAGGGCCACCCAGGGCTGCCATGGCTAATAAGAGCAGTTCTCTCTTTCTATCCCTCTCTCCTCCTCTCAAAGGAAAAGAGAGTGAGCACTTTGATGAGCCCCTCTCCACGCTCCCTCCCTCTGTTGAAGTGGTCTGGAGGAGGATGAAAGGTCACACACTCACATGCTAAAGTCAAAGTATCTTCAGAAAATGTGTTTAGACAAATATTTATGGTGCTTAGGCGGTGTACCTCTGTTCATATTGGGCCTTAAAGGAAAATTCCAGTGTAAACAATCATGGATAAAAGTATGAAAATGAGTTTTACATAATTTGCATTATTACTACACTAGTGGAACGTCAAGCTGGGCCCTTAACCAAACAATAATGTATTCTCTAGATAGTGAAGGGCACTTTGCAGCAAATGCATACACCAGATACAATTATAAAGATACAACCAGCTTTCTCAGTAAACAGTAACAGTAAATAAAACGTCACACGGCAGTGCAGAGTGCAACATGTATTATTAATCTGCACAAATCAAATGGCCTCTCATTTTCTTTACAATCGCTCCATGAAGTCTTCCACAATAGGCCCCAAGGTCCAACTTTTCTGTTCCTTCATTGTAAGTGCATAATCGGATCAGTCCACTCAGCCCCTCTCTTGCCTCGCTGCTCTAATCAAATGGGTTTTTATTGTAATTTTAAGCTGAGAATAGTAGCCGGCAGTCACAGCAGTAACAGGAGTTTGATTAAATTGCAGAAAAGCCATGCACACTCTGCAAAGGGTAGAGGATCCGGACTTCCGGTTATGGAACACAGCTGACAGGCTCGTTGCTAACTTTCTGAAAAAATACTTGAAACTCGACTGAGGCTCGGACAACACCCTCAATTTTGGGTATGGGAAAGTGTGGTTGATCACCATGCCACCCTAAAAATGCTAAACCTGGACAACAACCAGCTATGGGGCCGCAAAATAGCACGACTAACATCGCCATCGACAAAGCTAGCAATAATGCTAATGAGGGCAAAGGCAAAGCTAACGTCAGCGTGCCGTCAAACAATGATATACTGGATGCGATACGCTCAGTGAAGGAAGGACTCGCCAAACATTCCAACGAGATGCTGAAAGCAATTAAAGGGATTAAAGGAGATTTACTGTCGCACTTGAGAAGAATTGGGGAGACAGAGGAGAGAATCTCACAGGCAGAGGAAGATATGACCACACTCCAACAAAAAGTAGAGCAGCTGGAAGGCACAGTGGCGATATTAAGCAATACAATTCAAGAGCAGGAAGATCGCGGAAGACACTCAAATCCGAGACTAATTGGCCTCCCTGAAAAAACCAATGGCTCATGTGCAACCTTTTGGAAAACTGGCTTCCCAAAGTTTTGGGTGACGATCTCACCCCCACCCCAGTCGTCAAACGAACACATGGGATAGGTCAAGTCCACTCAAGCCGGTCCTCAGCACCTAGACCAATCGTCATAAAGTTTCTCAACTCTAAAGACCGTGAAAAGACACTGAGAGCAGCCAGGAAACAGAAGGAAGTGCGGTATGGAAGTCAATGAGTCAGCTTTTTCCCGGACCTATCAGCTAAACCCCCTGACAATTTGACAGAGTTAAGGCCCGCTTTCGGGCTATGGATATCCGCTACGGGCTGCTGTACCCTGCCCACCTGGTTGTCACTCACAATGCGATAGAAAAAGGACTAAGCAAAATAAAAGACTTATATAATGAAGGGACTCTAATGTCATTCCAACAATTAATGGATGAACACAAATTCACAGTAAGCCATTTATATGCCAGAGGTCAGTTGTCAAAGTTTTATGATATACTATTAGCAGGCTCCAAAGAGAACTCCATATCATATTTAGCTGCATGGAAGAATGATCTTCAAGTAAACATCTCTATAGAGGACTGGGAGAAGGCATGTCTTCACGCCCAAACCCAGACTATAAATACCAGATTTAAACTGTTACGGTGTAAGTGATTTCTCAGGATTTATACTCCGGTTAAATTACATAATTTTAATCCTGAGATCCCTGATACATGTAGTAAGTGCACTGAAGAAATTGGCACTCTCTATCATTGTATGTGGGAATGCTGAAAACTCCAGGTATTCTGGAAAGAGGTTCTAGGGCTGACTTCTAAATTGACAGATAGTGTTGTTCCCATTGAAGCTTAAAATGTGTTTATTACACATATACCCTGAAGTTTCCCAGTAAATGCAAAGAAACGCAAACTAATCAATTTCTGTTTGTTGCAAGCCAAATGTGTAATTGTTTTGACCTGGAAGGATACTCAGAGACCTGATTCTAGACAGTGAGTTAAGGAGATGTCTTGCAGTCTCCAGAATTGTAGTTCAGGAATGGTAAGAAGTTTGAAAAAATGAACATTATCAACAGATTATTACGACACACACACGTAACAGCTATGACAAAAAAGTCAAAAGTCTGTTTTATTGTCAATTACTTCACATGCACCAGACATATAAGGTAATCGAGAGGACGTTTGTCACTCTCCCATGATGAACAGATAGCACAACAGACAAGACATATTCCTAATACTAAAAAGTAAACATTCAATTACACAACAGACAAGACATTTACTAATGCTAAAAGATAAAAAAAGATAGACAATAAAATATAATAATAATAATATAAAATATAAAATATACAATATACAATACTTATGGTGTGCAACAGTACTTATGATAGTGCAAAAAAAACGTATGTCAAAGACTTCTATGTAATGTGTTGCAGAGATATCTACTGAAATTAGAATGCTAACCAGCTAGCTTCGGCCCATAATATCTTGTCATACCACTTGTGCTTCAGGAGCTGATAGGGAATCAGTGTAGGGTCCAGATTCTGCTCTGAACCAGAGCCCTTTACCAGCGGGAGCTCAGAGTTTATTTTTTAAAGTTTTTGAGATTAAATAGTGGATTTATCTTCTCTCTTGCTTCTCAACCTGTTGTTATTGTAGCCGTCTGTATACACCACAAGCTCTATGATATTCTATGATATAAAGTACACTGAACAAAATAGAAAGCAACACTTTTGTTTTTGCACCCATTCATCATGAGCTTAACTCAAGATCTAAGACTTTCTCTATGTACACAAAAGATCTATTTCTCTCAAATATTGTTCACAAATCTGCCAAAATCTGTGTTAGTGAGCATTTCTTTACCTCACAGGTGTGGCATATCAAGATGCTGATCAGACAGCATGGGTATTTCACAGGTGTGCCTTATGCTGGCCACAATGAAAGGCCACTCGAAAATGTGCAGTTCCATCACACAGCACAATGCCACAGATGTCGCAAGTTTTGAGGAAGTGTGCAACTGGCATGCTGACTACAGGAATGTCCACCAGAGCTTTTGCCCGTGAATTGAATGTTAATTTCTTGATCATAAGCTGTCTCCAAAGGCGTTTCAGAGAATTTGGCAGTACATCCAACCGGCCTCACAACCGAAGACCACGTGTAACCATACCAGCCCAGGAGCTCTACATCCAGCATCTTCACCTCCAAGATTATCTGAGACCAGCCACCCAGACAGCTGCTGCAACAATCGGTTTGCATAACCAAAGAATTTCTTCACAAACTGTCAGAACAGTCTCAGGGAAGCTCATCTGCATGCTCGTCGTCCTCATCGGGGTCTCTACCTGACTGCAGTTCGTCGGCGTAACTGACTTGAGTGAGCAAATGCTCACATTCAATGGCGTCTGGCACTTTGAAGAGGTGTTCTCTTCATGGATGAATCTCTGTTTTCACTGTACAGGGCAGATGGCAGACAGCGTGTATGGTGTTGTGTGGGTGAGTG
>JAGRRF010012892.1:3217416-3228571 GCA_019097615.1 Morone chrysops | reverse complement strand
TAGAGAACTGAATTTGAATTGAGAGAACTGAATTTGAATTGAGAGAACTGAATTTGAATTGAGAGAACTGAATTGAGAGAACTGAATTGAGAAAACTGAATTTGAATTGAGAGAACTGAATTGAGAGAACTGAATTTGAATTGAGAGAACTGAATTTGAATTGAGAGAACTGAAAATAAAAAGCTGAATTTTTAGGGAGGCTCAAATACAGTTTCAGTTGCAAGTGAATTCAGATTCATAATATTAAATTCAGTTTCAAGTTTATTGGAATTCAGTTTCAAACTAATAAATTCAAATTCAAATTATGTAATTCAAATTCATTTTTTTAATGCAATTATTCAAGTTGAGCAATTCAAATTCAGTTCTAAATTATTCAAATTCAGTTTCTATTGGCACAAATATCAGCCCATATTACCTGGCCAGCCTGAAAACTTTTAACCCACGATTCTGTAGTTAGTGCCATCTGCCTTTGTGTGTAGTTGTTTGTGTGCAGTGTTGCTGTGACATTCAGAGGTCCTTTAATACCTGATATGGTTGCATGTTTCAAGTATTTTGGATGTACACCTGCATTATAGTTGGCACTGTACATTGATGTATCCTCACGACATGTATTCATATATACATTGATATGTTTGCGTGTGCTGGAATTTGAACTCACATCTCCTTTTCTCCTTCCTCCTGGTCTGGCTCTCGGCTGCGGATCCTCTCTTCTCTCTCCGCCTCCTCCTGCTCTTCTAGCTAAAAGCAAAGGTACAGCTTTTTCGAAATCTTTCCTTTTCCACCTCTATGAAAAGCGACGCTTGCTCTGTGAGTGTTTGAGAGCCCTAATGTGTTTACTTGTCTGTGTTCAGTGGATTAAGCGAGTAATTAAGCCAACCTTAATTGAAGGAGAAGGAAAAAAGCAAACGTGTTGCTTTGTGTTTCCTAACTGTGTGTGTGAGTGTGTGTGTGTTGTAATTCGTTAGAATGTCGTATATTCTGTGCAGTGTGTGCAGGGACACTGTGAGACACTTTAGTGATGCAAAGTAAACAACAGTCACTGTGGATCAGTTTTCATAAGAACAAGCCCTTTCACACTCTTCCTCACTAAATCAGGGTTTCTACTCATTGCTGACATTTACATAAGCTGAGTTCAAATGACAGTATTTCTAATTCATTCCTTCTACTGGTGATGGAAGCAGAGGCCAGACAGGATTCCTTCTGGCAAAGAACTGACAAACATTGTCTTTAGCTCTTAAATTCATTAACTAAAGTGATGTTCACACCTAACCCGTTTGTTGTAGTTGTAAAAAACTGTATGCTGGTCAGAATGCCGCTAATCAAACCAAATAACTGCCTTAAAGCTGCTACAGATCAGTGCAGATCAGGAGGGTGGCTCACTAAACGATCCAGTGAATGAGTTATGTGTGGGGGTGAGCCTGAAATGGACTTGAAGGTAGCAGTGGTTCATTTCTTGCTTTCCTTTGGAACTCAAGGTTTGACGTCAGTATTGGATCACAGAGAGCTCACCTGCTGATCTGTAGACTTGAGACCTGAGTCAGTCTCGAGTTGAAAAAATGAAGACATACAACTTGACATGGACTAAAAATGTGACCTTTTTTTCTTTAAAAAAAAAAAAAAAGGTTTGGGTAGGAGCACTTCCTGGACTCAGTTTGAGTTTGAGGTATAAGGATACATATGAACACACAAATTTACTAGGCAAAAAAAGTTTCAGGTTTAACTTGTAAAAGAGAGTGCCCTGGAGGTATGAGATATGGGGTTTCCTCATCTGGTAGAGCTGGCGGTCCATGTACCAAGGGTGAGTCCTTGCTGCAGCGGTCATGGGTTGGATTCGACCTGTGTCAGTACGTATCATTTTTCAGTGTCGCTGTTAAACATGAAAAACTGATCATGGTGTAACGACTACAAACCGACCAACATGGAACCAATTCAGATTTTCCTTCATATCTTTCATACTTTTTTTGACACTATGGACGGGAAATAGGTCTCCAATGGCATTCATAATGGTCTCAAAAAGGTCTTTAATTGAACCTTTTTCAAACATGCAGAACCCCTGTGTCTGAATGGCATCCTGGGAGTCTTGTGCACCACAAAGTCCTCCTCAATCAGCTCTGACTCCCACTGCGCTTCTCAAAATTCCTCACTGAGTTGATGAGGTAACCCTGTTGGTCATGCCTTAAATCAGTGATTAATTAGTGTAGATGAAACTGTTTTATGCAGAGGTACAATAATGCTAAACAGACCCATACATACTGACCCAACATAATGATGTGATCCTATATTTCCTTGCATTGCTGTTCAGTAACTGCTGTCGACTGCACCCCCCATCCCCCCCACTGACACTGCCAGTGAACATACATGTTGAACGTGTATCTTCTTCACAGTGTCAGCTAAGTGCAGAGTGTCTCCTCTGGAGCTCTGCCGTCCTCCAGCTGCAGACACACCAGCAGCTTTTCCTCTGCTGCAGCTGCTGACTCGGCTCTGTCTGTCAGTCACAATACCGTAGCCCCACATGATTATTACACTCACATGCAAGTGTGTGTGTGTGTGGTTTTTTGGAAACAGGTTGTATCGCAACTTGGCAAACAGTATACTTAAAATGTATTATGGAAATGTTAACTATAACTTCTATCTTGAGGATAGGAAAAGAATAGTTTATCAGTCCATCTTTTTCATTCTGCCTTTGCTCTAAAGTTATCCTATAATCTGTATCAGGGTCTGTATATTTTAATCTGCTGCTGGCTGCACAGTGCACATGCTCCTTTTTAAGGGTGTTTGTCCCACACACTTTTTTCTTTTACCCTGCAGTGCACATGGACACTTGACAAACATGTCTCTACTGCTATAGAAATGTAGTAGCCTAAAGTATATGGCAGTAGTTAAAAATAATAGCACTACTAAAAGCACTATATACACCTTTTTTCACACTTACAGCATTGGACAAACACAAAGGCAGCAATGCATTGTGCAAAAGGAGCAGTCCTTTGTGCCTCTGTGCACTATTTTAAATAGAAACTGCCATAAAACATACCACAGTTAGATGGTCGGTTTAAACAAAAAATGTTTGTTACATTTTGTAAAATTACATTTTTGAAGATGACCCTGGGGGAAGGGACAAAATGGGGTTGTTCAAGGTAATTCTGGGACATTTCTGAACCTTTGGGCTTGGTATTTGTTTAAAAAATTACAATACCAGTTCCCATAAAGTGATTTGATACCCACCACGTGAATGGAAGCATTTTACTCATATTCCAGATTTTCCCAGAAATAATCCTTTACTTTACTTTATGCATTTATTTTTATCAGACAATTTACACAGACTTGTAGTATAGCCATAGTTTCAACATTTTAGTGGCATCTTGGCACACTGAACTGCCAAATACACCTTGCTTGACTTCACCACCACACACAACAGCCACTGTACGTAGCTGTTGGCCTAAAACCAACTGGGTGGCCTGCTTGAGTGAGTTTTAAGCCGCTTAGATTGTCTAAACAAATATAAATGTTTAAGCTTTTGTCAATATGGATTCTGCACATTGTTAGATCTGTTAAATTCTCCACAATTCAATCCTTCACTGCATTTTACGTAAATCTTTGGATGCCATAAAACAACGTTCACATTCAAGTGTCGATAATCCATTAAAATACAGTTAGTATACTCATATGAACAATCTACCTTGAAATGCTAGTTAGAAACATAAGAGCTGGTCTTGCATTGGAGGGTGGCACCATATTGGGGTTGATGAACACAAATTTAGTGGACAAAATGTGGAATGTTGAAATTACAATTACGATTTAAAGGTCCTGGCGGGTGCAAGAAGAAAGCGTTAGCAGCCCCAACACAGAAACATGTCTTTGGGTGTTTGCCTTGAGAAGCTGTAATTGGTCGCAGCCTGCTGTGTACCCCTGTAATGGCTTCCCCCATTCACAGAACAAAGCTTGTGTAAGCTCCCGGAGCTTCCTCTCCCTTCACCACCTGTCTCTCTTCCTTGTTGCTGTGTCTAATCCCTGAGCGAGATGGACATTATTAGGCATCAGGCTCCCTGTCGGCTCCTGTTAGGAAGACAAGAGGCTCCATTCTGGCTCTATTTGCATGGCGGCTCACTGGTGGCAGTGCTACAGATAGAGAGAAGGGGATAATAGGAAACTGTGTCTCTGCCGTCGAAGAGTCATATTTTACTGTCATGGACTGAAACAGAACGCTTCTCTCCTCATTTTAATTTATTTAGATTTCTTCTTGTTAGGCTCTTTTTCTTTCTCTACTTAAATATTCTCTTGGTCGATCTGCTTCCTTGCCTCTGTTATCTCTGTCGCTGCTTTGCATTCCCCTGCTGTCTCTGCTTTCTTCTTCATTTTCACTCCTTATTCACCCCCCTAAGTACCTCTTTTGTTGCCTTCAGCTGACCTCTTGCTTCTCTTTCTAAAATCACCACCAGTTTTTTATTACCTTCATTCTCTGTTCACATGTGCTTTGTTAATGCAGTTTTGTCCACCTACAATTTTAGTTTCAATATGCCTACGAGTCATGACGGACACAGGGCTCAAGCAAAACGAATGTCACTGAACCCGGCTCAATATTGGTGACTTTTGCCATGTTATCCAGCAACACACTGTACTTGCTGGTCAATTATGTGCAATCATACAATCCTGGTAGATGACTCTGTAACTTAATCTTATTTTGTTTACCTGGTGATTATCAAAATGGATGATGATTTTCCAAAGTAAAATCCACATATAAAACATCACCATAAAGCATCCGATAAGCCATCATACTCATGGATGTCAAATTGGCATTTCTGGATTGCATTTCATTGTCTAAACCAGGGGTCAGCATCTGTCTGGAGATGCAAAACATATTTAAACCCTAGAATGCTGATTTCTAACTGCAGATGAAGCATACATTTAAGCCAGTGACGTTGGTGGTGAAAGCAAACAAATCTGTCCACACAGATTCCTTATCTGTTCTTTTGGATTTGGAATCCATAGCTAGCCTAGCTAGGAAGACTCAAGAGTAGTAGCTACTACTATTGTGGTTCAGCAAAATGTAGAGCAAAACATGCCAGGTCAGGACGTAACATACGAGTCACATTTCAGTTGACAAAATAAAAAAACATTTATTTGGTGTGTGATGGCTACACATTGTTACAACTGGAGAATGTAAAGCCCAGTTCAGATCCAAGAGAGATGAAACCGTTTCAGAACGTTGCAGGGAAAAGTCACAGCGGTGTGAACTGGCCCGGCTGATTGTCGCATCTCCAGTGGCTGGTTTTAGAACGTAAGACGTGTCCCCTGTTTCAATGGCCAATCATCTTGTAAGGAAGTCAAACAAATGAGTTACGGAATTATGAGAGAACCACCTCATCGATTTGTCTGAGGAACTGTCCCGTCTGTATGACACAAGCCTTAAAATTGACTCAAATAAAGACAGCACAGGTTTTTAGAATGTTACAGAACAGCATATTACATATACATATTACAAGTACCTACAAGTCACAAAATCACGCTAAGCCATTTGTTTTGCTTGGTAACACCACCATGCAAGGCATGTTTATTAGTTGTGATCAGCAGTCTATCTGACTGTTATTGGACCTGTCACACTGACTCATTCATCAAACTAGCAGACGTATCTAAAGCCCTACTGGAACAGGACTAGTATTGGTTGCAGCCCCCTGTGATCTGTAATAACAGCCGAGATTGTCTCTGTTCTTGAATTGAGCTCAATTCTGACTTGCTGATAATCTGTAAAATAAAAAGAAATGACTCCAAATTACCCATCGTATTTCTCCAAACCCAATGTCATCTGTATTTGCTACATTTGAACCGCCATCCCTGTCATCTGGAATGATTACTTTCTGAAAGGATTAGCATTTTAGGCAAGTCCCTACTCTTTAAACAAATTCTTAAAACAGCAAAATAGGTCATTTGTACGTGCATACAAATCAATTCAACATCCCTGTATCATCCATTTTATTGTATTATTGTGTGTGTGTGTGTGTGTAATCCTGCAGCTATAGAGATTCATCTAATAGTAAGAAAAATTGCAAAGTAAAGCAGAAAATCCAATGAGCGTGTTCCTGAGTGGATCAGTCATGTCATGATGGTTTTAGAGTGGAGAGGAACAGGCATGTTGGGGGTTGGTGGTCAGGGGTGCTTGGACAGTTGTGTTTTCTACGCTTGACTGAGTGCTGGTAAGAGAGCCAGACATGGAGGGCGGGGATAGCCCAGCATCAGCGAAAAGAGAGGGTGGGGGGTAGGTGGATGGGTCTGCCTAGGGGGCATGTAGACTCAAGGTGAAATCTAGTTCTTGTGAAACCCAGTGAGGCTTTGCCTTGTTGGTTTCATGGGAACAAAGCAGTGCTGCTGTATAGGCCTTTTGTATGTTAACTGGGTTTCACCCTGGAAAAGACCTTTGTTGGAAGAGGGTGATTGCTTTAAAGCATTGGTTTTGTTTTATTATCTGGGCCATTATTATCAGTTATCATAAGATTTAATTACCAGCTTAATTCTCTGGTGATCTGGTGATGCAACATATAATATTTTAGGAGGGAAAGCAGCAGGGGTCAAATTTCTTTATTTAGTTTGGTAACTGGGTACTTGCCTCCTAGCCCCAAGGTATTTGAGTCTAGTTATGTCACTGCATTAATAGATGTCAGCAGTTAAGCTGGTGAGTTAAATAGTATATTATTATGTTAAGATATTACAAGTTAAGGTGGGATAAGTGACAAGAATGACAAATTAAATGGGTTTAATATAAAGCTACTATATACATATCTGTACTCTATATCAGTTGTTATAAATGGTCTAGTCTGCTTAATTTTTTTGTGTTGTATGTTTTTTTTTTACTGCTATTAACTCCTTATACTAACATCTATACATTTTACTGTACTGTTACTGATTGTCTTTAAAAACTAGATGTGTATATATTGGGAGAAGATTAATGTAAAGTTGGTCGAAAAATAAGAAAGCCACTTACAAAAATAGTTGTCCCCATACTGGAAAAGGGCCCACTTCAACAGAAGCTTGGTACTCTTTGCCCTTACTATCTGTCATATGTGTGGATACTGGGTAATATATCATTTATGGATGAATGTAATGTATGTTTATAGGCATCAGTGGATGTTTGCATTGACAAAGATATATTTATACTGTAGGTGATTCACTGTACTCAATATACCATCTAAATATAACAGAAGGGATCTAGAAAATTCCACACACTAACACCTAGCCTTGTGACTCAGACCAAAAAAACTCTTGGCAAGCCACTCACACCCGAGCTGTTCATGCAGTCCCATACTATGCCATGCCCCGTGCTGGCAGACATCATATGCCAACAAACAGCAGTGGCAACAAAAACAACAGACCCAGACAAAACAGAGAGAGCACAGCACTGACACTATTGCTCTTCTCCTTTTTCTAGTTTTTTTTTTAAGGTTTGGATCATTAATTGATAATTTTTGTGGAAAGAATATATTGACGTTGTGATTACAAAACTGTAATGCATGCAATAATATCCATTTCAAGTGATGAACCGTAATATGTATATTACCAAATGTTATTTTTTACAAACAGAAGTTATTCTGGTTATAATTACAGTTCTATCAGTATGTGCGACGCAGCCCACTGATGGTCTCCACTCTCGTTTACCCATAAGAGGTGCCACCTCGGTTCCCAGAGAAAGATGGATGCACTTCCATCCCATCAAGTGGTGGAATCCCCTATAAGCAAGGAGTCAGGCTGCCATTCAGCTCTCTATGAACTCAGTGAACCCGGTGTGGGGCCAGCTGGGTATGGAGTTAAAGGACTGCACACATACTGATAGAACTGGAGTTTCATTCATGATGCTTCAACACACTGTGCTGTCTAACTGTTGCAGACAAAATGTTCAAGCATGACACCAAAATTAGCATGTATATGCAGGTTTCTTAAGTGCAGGGAAACATGCTAAAAATCTGCGATTGACTCCTTTCTCATTGCCAGTAGACGAGTTTGTCTTACTGTTTTTATATGTCGCCTTCAACATCATGGATGCACCAGAGAACAAGGTTGATAAACAGTGGAAAGTAGCATTAGTCTCACATCTCTGGTACTAGCTCCACAGTGCTGTTGGCACTGTAAAGATTGCCAGTGACCAGTCTTCTTATTTCTTCTTAAACTGAAGAGAAAAACCAGATGTTAGAAGGTGTTTGTGGTTTTTTTTGTCAAGTGTAAAAGGGGCTTTAGTGAAAGCTTTGGTTGTCAACCCAGAACAGTGCTCCTAGTTTGGTGAGAACTGCAACTTTGGCAACTCTGACACAGATTGAAATGAAGATTTTATCAGAGGCCATCCCACCAGCTGATGCAGCTGTTTTGTGCAGGTCCCTAAGACACTAGCCAAAATACACATAAAATAGAAAATACATGCTTGATACATTTTGAAATGCACAATATATCTTTTATCATTGAAAATGGCATTTCAGCATTCAGCAATAAACTGCCAACTGTTCCTGAACCAAAACATACATTATTTTTGAACAGACGTGAACCCACAATGTGTCTTATATTGCATGTCCCCATGCAGTTAACAGCTTTTCCAGTGTTTGCTTGTGGCACTTTTTTGGAAAATCTATCCTGGACATCACTGTTGTACCCAAACATCACAGAAGCTCTGTCACAACACTGGACAATACGTGTTTTTATCTGTTACATTTAACTTATGTCTGTTTAACTGATGTTGGCAAAGATTGTGCATCCAACCCATCTGTAAGGAAGAAGTCCTGGAATTCTTTATGAATATCCTATCATCATTGTTCAGGTAACACACACCAATAGAAATGTTCTTAGTCTTGTCAACTAACAACGCAAAATGTTCTACATTCTTCACTTCATGGCCTACTTGCTCCCTTATCATGTTTGCCATAATAGCAGTGAGCTCATCCTGAATTCTGTGGTGCACATGCCACGTATTGCCAGGCCCATCAGGTAACTTCTTTGTTACAGTGTGGTCAAACTTCATAAGAAGAGTAAGAAGCTCTAAAAGGTTACTGCAGTTTCTGCTGTGTTCATCCTCTCTTTTGCTGACCAATAGTTTGACAAGATGTAAACTGTAGTGACTCAATTACCTGGTGCATGGAAGTTATGTTATCCTGTTTAGTCTTGGAATGATCATCACAAAAGTGTGTTAAATTGCCTGAACCACTTTTTTCCATACCTTACATTCAGGCCATATTTCCATATCTTGTTTATGGTGAACACTGATCATTTTGACCAAGTAATAAAGATAATTTCTCAAACCTGAAGGAGCGACTAAATTGCTAAGTTTGAAAATGAAAATGAGAGTGCAAGTTTCCCTTGCACTCTCATTTTCAGTCTAAACATAATCCCTTTCTTCCTTAGACTTCTCCCCTGTCGCTGCTACCCTCTCACCTCCATCATCCTCTACAAATTTTCTGTGCAACCACAACACAAAAACATTTTTTTAAACTCTTGGCTAACCATCCACACTGCCTAGTACAGCCGAACTTAGTGCAAACCAAGGGGTTGATTTTACATAAAATTATTAAAATGTTATTTATCTTAAAGTTGACTTTCATGCAAATTAATATAATAATATATTTTAAAAAGTAAGATATTTTCAGGGGGAAGCACTGAACCCCTGTGCCCCCTTGTTGCCTTGTCTTACAGATTTTTTAAAATTAGTTGCTCAAGCCAGTTGTGCCTAATAATGACACCAGTCTATTGTCTGGACTCTCTTTGGCTCTGTTCATGTCTTAATGATATAAAATTGATGATATTTAATTTAGAATCTCTTTCAGTATCTTCCAGTTTCTTATCTGATTATGCGTTACACTCAATAATCATTATGTATAAAACAAAAATGTAGTTTATAGATTGATCACTGGCTATGTGTAGCTGTGTATGTGTTGTTTCTACGTATACAATATGTGCATGAGTGTGTGTGTGGAGGGAAGAATCAATGTTTCCTGGGGAGCGCAATGAACTCGCTCTATGGGTAATGAATTGTGGCGATATTATGGAATGAGTATGTTAATCAACTAATCAGGTTTCGTTGCTCTACAGAGGTGTATACTCTTGCTAACCTTGAAGAGACATTGATAATCAGGAGATTATGAGCCCTGGGAACCCCCCCCCCATCCATAGAAATTTAGAACTTCATTTAATGCAGATTTCACCCTCGATTGGTTTTGTCAGTCATCCAGTTGCCTTACACTGAAAATGCCTTTTGATGTGTGATCTGGACCAAAAGACAAATATGCTTAGTGTGTGTAAAACAAAGTACTTCCATCTCAGCATATGCACATGACACATAGACCTCTGCAAGTGCCAATATGTGTTCTTTTCCCTGCCGAGTTTGTGTGTGTTTGCATCTGATATATTCATATTCAGGTCTTTCCGGTCCATCTGTGCCCCCTCCGTCATATCAGGTGTCATTTGCTTCACTTTGCATTTAGCTTTTGGCTAACATTCCAACTTGGCAAAGTCAATGAGTGAGAGGACAGCATGCAGATGTAATTGATCCAACGTTCACACTGGCTGTGTAAACACCAGGTATGATGATCTTCACAGGCTTGGTGATTCATTATGATTTGGATTTTGACAGCCCTGGGCCTCTACCAACCCTGCCCACTGAAGAAAATGTTGACAGAGACACAAGAGTCCTGAGACAATGAGCATTACAAGGCAGTATTGAAAGTACGAAAGCATGTTGTGATGGCATGATGTTGTATGTGATGGGCGGACTAATCAGAAGGTTGTCGGTTTGATTCCTCCTGCCACATGTCGAAGTATTCATGAGCTAGATACTGTACCCCGCATTGCTCCCAATGCTGTGCATTAGTATGTGAATGTGCGTGAACGCGTTAGTTTCTGTTCGATGGATGATATCATTAATATTTTTAAGATTTACTTAAATCAGCAACTAAAAATTGCATTATTTCAGCTAATGATTTCACAAACATTCTATAAAAAAGTAAATCTAAGGGAGAAGATCATTAACTTGTCAAAGAATTCAACTTGCACAGTATACCAACCAAATTTAACAGGGAACCACCACAATAATTTTCTCATATTAACCAATTATTTTTCAGCTCTCTCAGATTTGTATTATTATTATTATTATTATTATTATTATTATTATTATTATTATTATTATTATTAT
>JAGRRF010012892.1:3189058-3217288 GCA_019097615.1 Morone chrysops | reverse complement strand
CTGAGGGCAGAGAAACCCTTTCCGTAGATGTACTTAAGTACTGACAGATTTCTAATCTTTCATTTCTTCCCAAGACACTCTTCTTCTACTCCATTCAACTGAAACTGTTATCACTGAGGTAGTTAGTGACTTGCTGCACATGTTTGACTGCTCTTCATCAGTTGTTATCACATTCTTTATTGTGGGGTAGTTCAAGGCTCTGTGTTGGGCCCATTACTTTTCTCATTCCATATCCATATCCATCAGTTTACTTTAAACTTTTCAACTTAAATTAATATTTCTAATTTTATGCATATGGATGGGTGTTCTTTGTATTATGACAGTTTTCCTTAAATATTTTTTTTCATCTTACTTACAGTATAACAATGTATTGAAATATACTGTATTGTAACCCTTATATTGTAAAACACATAATTTAGCCAAATTCTTGCCAATACACAACCCTACAAAGAACTTCCTATTTAGCGCGACTGTAGCCAAAATGATATATATGGTGAAGTAATCAGTCCAAATCAACCCTAATCCCCAGAGAAAACCAAAAACAAAGTCTGTAAAATGTTTTTTTAAATATTTTATTAACTAATTTAAATGTTCAGTTATATTTTCTGTGATTTTTATTTCCCTGTGCTATATTCTACTTTGTGTTTCAAAGTCTTTTTCACAATTGAGAATTAAAGTTTTATTATATATTTACAGTATTTTTGTTGGCCTAACAGTATTCACACTAGCTGATTCCAACGATACTGGAAGTAACCAGTAAAATGCCTTTGTCCTCAAAGTTAGCTACAACTATGCAAAATAAAAACCTATTTCTTTTCATTTTAATTAGAGGTGAATTGGCGAAATGGCCAAAATGGCCTTATGATTGATCTACAATTTATCACATGCAGGTTTTTTTCTCCTCAGCAGCAATGTTGAAACTACTACTACACTGGTTTTAGGCAGTAGGCAACTTGAGGGTTGGGTGAACTGTGCTGTGTACAAATCCACAGCGCTGTCCATGGTACTGAAGAAGCACAGGGATTTTCACCTTTTTCTCTCAGTCCCAGTTTAAAAAAACTACTACATCTATACAATCTACTCAGCTACTGATTTCAGGTATGAACAAACAAACACAAAAGAAAAGTATCAAAATACTGACTCCAAACTGAATTTCTTTCTGTGAATATGTGCTTGTACAGTATGTGAGTGTGCCTGTGTGGCAACCAAGCCATGATCAAAGCAGTGACCTTTTAAAAGCCTGGAGAATTACACCATCTATCAGCTGTGTGTTATCCCATGGGCCTGAAGTGCTACTATAGCAGGGTCCACTCAATCTCTTTAACAAGGTGCCACCAGAAATAACATGACCCACATTAGACCACCCAGAGCCACATAGAGAACACAACAGGAGACTCTTGAGTCTTACACTGTGTCGTCATAAAGAACTGGTGGATTTCTGCCTCCTTGAAAATCTAATTTGTCTTTATTTTTGAAGAGCTTCATTACAAGAAGGCTTGTGGTGACCACATGCTCTTCATCATGAAAGCCAGATTCACATCAACCATTCCAATCAATCTTTTGGTTCAAAACTTTCATCAGTTAACTTACCTAATACCTAACACTGACATGTGTTTGTTGTGGTTGTTTTGTACCAGTCAGTTGGTTTTGGCACTAACACCTGGTAGTTGGGTACCAGTGTTGGGCAGCCATTTAAAAACAGTAATGTATTTTTGCAAACAGGAATGATTTGGAGAGACTGTGTGAACTGACATATTTAGAGCTGTCCACTTGTGATAAGATGACCCACGACGCATGTTAACAGGCCTAGATGTATCTGATCTGTTTAGTTTAACCTGAGCAAAAAACAAAACCATATTCTTGAAATAGAATTTTTAAATCTGAATGTTTTGAATATAGTTAGACTAGAAACAATTAATTTTCAAAACAATGCATACAGTTGAGTACATACATAGAATGCAAAGGGAATTTTTCTCAAAGCAACATATATTTCTGAAATCCAAATTAAGGTTCAGTCTCTTGTGGCACATCTGTCTGCACACACAAAGACTAACTGCAGTGCACATCACTGAATATGAAAACTAAGCATGTTGAAGGTATAGTGTATAAGATTTCTGCATTAAAATTGTTATTGCTATTATCCCAAATGTTTCAAAAATGTTAAAACCCACAGAAATCCGTAATGCTGTAAATCAGTTTTTGTTGGACACTGAAAGATTGTTTTAATGCACGCTGTAGCCAGTCAGTCAGTCACATCTTCTACATTTACTATGAAATGTGTATGATACTACTTACATGATAAAACAAACCTTTCAAATATCACAGCTGACACTAGTCCACAGACAAAGATGGGACAATATTTCTGCAAACCTGTGCACAGAAAAAAAAATCCTGCTGTGTTTATTAATAGCATGGGGAAGCCTTTTCCTATGCCAGTGAACACAAGGGAGTAGTTCACAGGCACAATGTCACTTTCATGTTCTTCTATTTAGTAAATGAATCAAATGTTCTCAGTGGGAACCTACTGTGAAAAGCAGGTCTGGACTGCAGGTGAGCCTTAACTAAAGGGTGGTGTATGTTGCTGTGATAAATGGTGTAGGTAAGTTGGGTATACTATATTAGAGCAAGAGTTCATGAAATAACAAAAAGATTTAGAAATGTAATATTTATTACTTAACAAAAAAAAAATAAAATAAATGTTTTTACATTTTAGGACCTCAAATCAGATTTGTCTGTGAGGCCTTGCACAGTAAATGGTTTCTATATATTTAAATGTCCAGTAATAATTAATTATTTTTTATAAGCAATGAATAAATCACTCCTGTGCAAGTGCAGAGATTTACTTTAATTTAATACAGTGTTTATTTTGAACGCCTGTATGCCCTTCCCAGTTTGCTTTCTACCCGCTCCCTGCACATATTTAAAAGTATTGTTAAATGCAACTGGTTGCCTTATAGATTTTGCACTGTTGACAAAACCCTCTTTCTTGGCTTAAGTTGTACAGTTGCTGGCATTCATTCATATTCACTTGTGCATGTTTATGTGAATTTAAACATAAAATAACATTAGAATGTGAGTAATGTTGACCATAGAAGCAGGAAAAGAATATAGTTGCTGCTGCTATCTGTCCCTGGAAACCATTTAAACAGGTCTACAACGATAATTATGATTGCAATGTTTAGAAGCAAGTACCTGTGTGCTCAGATGTATATTAGTAAGCTGATGTTTGTATACATCATTTACTTAGATTACAGTGGAGCTGATAGCGACACTCATGGACAGGAAGCTTATTAAGTTTTCAGCCAGTTGTTCTCAGTGTTGTTAGTATCCAAAATGACTTCTGTGGTCACCTGCTCAGTAATAATGTCAGATTGTAGTGTGGGGAAGGGCTGTAGAAGAATCTCTTTTCCGAGATGTTTATAGAATCCTTTCTCCAAGGCTTTTAAATTCATAAGGGGACAGCCGAGGAAAGACACAGTCTGGGCTGGTATCAGTTTGAAACTGTTGACTTCAGAATTAATACATTTTAATATTGTTACTTCTTTTGAAAATGTCTCTACTAGCCAGAAATACATGACATCATCTATAAAATTGTTTCACATTTTAAGAAGTTGATGTTAGTTATGGTTATGGAAAGTAAAAAGTGTCTCCCCCAAATACATTTTATCTTTATTACGACTAATTTAATCACTTGAATGACTTCACAGGTATTGTACTCAACTTGTGCAATCAATGAACTTGATACCAGCTTGAGTAAACTGAAACTGGCCCCATATCTTAGGCCTAACAGAGCTCCCTGTGGAACAGTATCTATACCATGACACTCCATAAACCTCAAACTCCCCAACCATTCAGTTTCTAAGCCAGCATTTCATAGACGTAGAAAGCAAGTATCATTGTGTGTGAGGTTTTGAGTATCTCTGGGAGGATCTTTGTCTTTTTAGACTTGAAATGATAATAGACAGGACTATTTCTGCTGAGAAAGACATCTGTAAGCCTAGCTGCCTGCAGGCACTGAGGGTTATAGGTTTGTTAGTATCTCTGGATTTTACTCAGTTTAAGAATTGACATTTACAGTGCAGCATTCCAGCATTACATTTTAAGCAACATGTTTATTGTAAATAGCCCTACACAAGAAAACAATAATGCAATTAAGATATAAAAGTGTGTTTTCAATAACTGATTTGAAATATAATATATATAATATTGAATATAACATACTAGCCCATAATGCTATATCATCGCTATATATGTAGAATCATGGCCTGTGTGGGCTATCTGAGCCAAATATTTTAACTTCAGCCACCCAAAACCTGGTGAAAACCTACTTAAGTGTGTTCTGTGTAAGAGGTGCATGATTCCTCACACCATGTGTTCACGTCCAGAGTTAATGATAGTGTATAGACATAAAAACAAAAAATTACCTCACCTGTTTATTTTTTACAACCTTTAACAGTGGTGTGTAAAAATCAAGGCGGTTGTCCATTCTTGAAAATACTATATGCCTAATGCGTAGTGTGGACAGTGAGATAAGAACCTTCCTTTTGACTTTTCTTTCTTCGCTCTAGTCTTCAGAGGCCAAAGCGGCACTCTGAACTATTTGCTACAAAATGCAGCTGAAAACAGTCCAGCACTGCTGCATTGTCACACAGACCCACACAACAAATTGTAACCCGTTCAGCTGAAGATGTCAACCCCAATAGTCCAATTGCCCCAGAGCAAACACATTTCGGCTGCAGAACACTCCCTAGATGACATTTCAAAGGGGAGGTTGTGGGGGTGGGGGAGTGAGAACACGCTTCAGGGGAAGAAAAACATGGCGTCGATCTGGGAAACGATTAAATCCAGATTCCAACCGACAACATTTCTCACCACCCCCAGAGGGGAATGACACGGGTAGCAGCACAGAAAGGAAGAGGGAGGGAGAGAGAGATGGAGGAGGAAAAGAGAGAGATTATGAGCGAGAATGTGCTGGTTATCTTAATTAAATGGAAGTGCATTTTATCCTCCTCCTATTGATTTCTGCCAGCGGCAGTGTGTGTATTTCAAAGAGAAAGCGTGCTCTGTAATGCCGGTTTGGAGGCTGTATGTTTTACTCATGGCGGAAGTGACTATTGCAGTCAACAAACTATTGAGATAGTCATTAAAAGGAAAAACAAAGCTGAGCTCTAAGAAACAATGTACAGCTGCCAGAATCAATTTGGCTCATGCTTTAGTGCTGCAGAGCCACATGTACAAATAGATGACATATGATATGCATGAGCGAGAAAGAGAGAGTAACGCTTATTTGCAAAGGTGTCTGTTTGCATGGAGTGTGTGTGTGTGTGTGTGTGTGTGTGTCTGTGTGTGTGACCCATAAGCATTCTATTTGCGAGTGCTGATACCATCCCAGGGACAGCAGCCAGGCTGCATTGGTTGTGAGCAGAAAGCAAAGCATTTTTATTTCCCTTTCCTCCCCTTCTGTCCTCGCTTCGTTCATTTTGATTTTGGGAAGTTAATGTTAACAGTTTTGTCAAGCGCACTGTGCTCCAGGCAACGCTGCTTAAGTATATCTTTTGCAATTTAAGTGACCTGCTTTCTGGCAGGGACTTTTTCCCATTACTGGGAATGACATTTCATTTAGACCCCATCATTCATCTTTCCCACTTTGGGTTCCAGCTCTTTGCCTCTCTCTTTCTCCCTCTTGGTTTCCTTTCTTTTTCTCAACATCTCTCTCCTTTTATCCCTTCGTCTTTCCCTCTACCTTTCAACCGTTATAGTCTGTTAATTATGTTGTAGCCCTGTTTAATTTAGCAATATTTTTCTCTCCATTTCTCATTCTTTCTGTTCACATGTTGACCATGTTGGATTGACACTATACAGACAGGTGTTTCTGTTATTTAGACTACCTTTTATTGATATAAATGTATTAGTGTTGTATTAGACTGAATTACTTTTAGCTAAGTGTATCTAACAAACTGGCAACTCAGTGTGCATGAAAGCTTAAAGAGAAGTCTATGGAAGCTTGTTTTCTTGATTGACAGCAGGGTCCATTGAACTAATATAAGTTAGTTACTTGATATAAAGCAACAGAGACTTTTGGTTTCACACAGACACAGCTTCTGTGCAAGTCCTGTGTTTGATTCACCAACCCACCCACCCCGACCTCCTGCCTATCGCTTTAATGCTACGTTTGTCTTTACATTGCTACACATTCATACATGTGTGTACTTTTCCAGTCTAGGCAATACGTGACAAAACTGACACAATATCGTCTCGTGGAGTGTCGGGTCAATTACACTTTTGGGTGTGATACTGAGCTGGATCAGCAGACATCACAAGATGTTTTTGTAGAGGTGATTAAAGTTGCACAAAGTACTGGTTATGTCTATATAGGAGTTATTTTGAGAAGTAATGAAGTTGAATATATTACTAAATGTCACTGCCACACATGGAAAAACTCCCATTCCTCTCCAAAAAAAACAAAACACTATATAGCTTACCTGTCAGTGTAGTCTGGTTTAATAATGAATGTCTGATCTTTCCACTCTCCATGCTCCTGTGAGGTGTGTGCGGTGGTCAAGACCTTCTGCACATGTGCACAGTGAAGAAAGAAAGAAATCATTTTCAATTTCTTACTTATTCGAATATCAATTTCAAGAGATGAAAACATTTCAGAGAGACAGAGGTGCCTTCACATATATACACTAATTTAAAGCAATTACAACACATTTCTTAACTTCTCTTATTTCAAAATCACACACAAAGGTAGAAAACATGATTATAAATCCTTAAAGGGGCTGTGTGGGAGCCTTGTGAGCACGACCAAAAGGAGCACAGCCACCCAGAGTAAAGGAGAAAAAATTAGCACCTTCTTCGCCAGTCTGGAAAACAAAATATCTTAGAGTAATCAGGGAATGACTCATACTCCTTTGTCAGAAACCTGTGCTTAATGCCACAGATGCTACAGTCCTCTCCTTGGCTATGCTACATGATGTGTTTGTGTGTGTGTTCTTTTGAGTTGATGATTTCATGGTGTGTATTCATTCATAATTTGAGACACTAATAGAAAAAGGAGACAGACAGAAACAAAGGACCTGCCTTGCTAAGATATCTAGAAGGTTTGTGTGACTGTGTGTTTTCATTTGTGAATATTATTTTTAGTGTGTGTAGTTGTTCATTGTGTTCACACACACACTTTTGCCTTTGTGTTTGCTTGTGTGTGACAGCTCTGCTTGTTTAACTGTGTGTCTATGTATAGCAAAGTTATTTTTCAGAATGAAATGGTGTTTTAATGGGCTTTTAATGGCATTCAGTCAGTGAGGACTACACAGCACTGAATCTTGGTCAAGCTGGCCACATTTGAAGGAAGTGATTTCTTTTATGAGGGATCAGCCATAAAGAAATAAAGAGCCCACTGGGTAACCGCTGAAGCTAATGCTGCCTTTCTGTCTGTCTAATCACTGCATTCAAGTTTGATGTGTAGTTGTTTGCTAAAAAGCATCTGTATGGAGCATCTGTAAGAGGCAAGTATGCAGCTTTGGGTTAGAGACACTGAATGTCAGCAAGGAGGTACTTAAGGTATGCGCTGTGCAGCTGTGTGGACTCCCAAAGCACATCTTCAGCATCTTCAGACTCCCAAAGCACATCTTCAGCCATGATTTCATGGTGTGTATTCATTCATAATTTGAGACACTAATAGAAAAGGAGACAGACAGAAACAAAGGACCTGCCTTGCTAAGATATCTAGAAGGTTTGTGTGACTGTGTGTTTTCATGCTGAAGATGTGCTTTGGGAGTCCACACAGTCCACAAATGTTTCAAATGACTTCAGACCCATGACCTTTGAGAGACTGATACTCTCCCACCTAAGGCCCTGGGTTAAACCAGCACTGGACCCCTGCAGTTTGCCTACCAGGAGAAATCACAGTGAACAACACTATCATTTACTTGCTACACCAGACTTTTTTCCACCTAGACAAGTCTGACAGTCTGTGACAGATCACAGTTTGGCCTTTTCCACCAACATGAAACCTGCACTGTTCCAGTTCGCATGCCTAGTTTTGAACCATTTCAACAAAAAATAAAACCTGAAAATGTGGTTTCTCACTGGAACCAAAAAGAAAACAGCTTTTCTTTGGGAACCAAGGTGGGCATGTCATTCTACAGTTCTTGTGCATTGTCCACTGTTGATGACGCACCGTGATTGCAATGGTTCTGCTCAAAACTATTGGAAACACAGGCTGGTTTGCTGTATGGCACCAATGTTCCACGAATCTTGAACAGAACCGGTTCAAGACCCAGACATAATATAGTGGGAAAATACTGAGGTTCATGTTCATTGATTTCTCCAGGGCTTTTGCTTTTGGGAGACTAGCTTCGCTGCTCAGTTTGTATGGCGGGGGAACTGTGTTTCAGGAACTGTCATGAGCAACATGGCTGTCCCCAGGCCACTGTCCTCTCCCCCTTCCTGTTTATTCTATACACGTCTGACTTCTACACGGCGTCATGCCACTTGCAGACATTTTAGGATGTGTCAGTGGACAACAACAGGAGGCCTAGTGGATGACTTTGTTGCGTGGTGCAGATTGAACCATCTGGAGCTGATTATGGACTTCTGTAGGACTAAGACCTTTCTGACCCATGTATTCATCCTAGGGGAGGATGTTCAGTATACCTGGACAACAGGCTAGAGTGGGTTGGGAACACACAGGCCTTCTATAAGAATGATTGGTTGTGTTTGGGGTTCTACAGATGACAAAGTCACTTGGTTGGTCAGCCAACCAAGATACCATTAGATACTTGGACATGCCCACAAAAAGCAGCTCTAAAATGTATGGAATGGAATGTTTGACTTGACTTTTTCAGCTAAACTACCATCTTTTCCCGAATTGCATGTTCAACCTGACCACCTCCCTGTGTCGCCATGGAACATGTACACATCTGTATTTGTGTATTTGATGGCTGTAACAGCTCCACTTGGGAAAGCTTTGATGTGCTCTAAGAAATGATTTTATTATTGTTCCATAGTTGATCCACATATTTCCTCTGCATCTATTATGTATCTGCCGGGAGGCTCGTTGGCTAAGCAGTGTGGAATTATGTAACACTCCCCAGTTTGATGAGTCCTGTATTGGCCTTCAGTTTTCTGCACAAAATGTGCCCCAATGTATTCACCAGTTCATAACAGACCTTTTAAACATGGCTGCTGTATCTGTCTGGATAGAGATTTATGAATATGTTATCTAGAAGATTGTGATTGTATCAGTGAAGAGATAAAGGACTGAATCAATTCTTGGAGTGTTTTCAGTTGTCAGTGAGAGTGAAAGAAACATTTGCTGTTGCCGTTATAGTTCATTTCCACTGAGGGTGTGGTCAGCAGACAGTGAAAGCTGCCTCATTCACTGCCAATGCACCAAAATAATGTTTGCATACATTTTCTTCTTTGCTCTATACTTGACAGTCAGATTGTGCCTTCACCATCTTTTTCTGCTTTCGCATTGTTCCACATGGCTGAGTTCCAATGATCATCCGATTGCTTTTTACTCGACTATAACTGCAGCAATCATAAAGTTATGACAGAGCAATACTGGCCCTTTCAAAGAAAGAAATGCTTTAGTGTTGCCTGGGTCTTTGATATTCTTAAAGTATGACTGGCTGCTATCAAAAGCATTTTACCCCAGAGAGGAATTATCACTTTAGAAATTGTGAAATGAAGAGAGAAACTGGCGAAGCAGGGTTTCAGTGTTGAAGGTGACCTCCGATCTTTCAGCATTATGGCTCGGCAAATTAAAACGTTGGTGCTATCAGATGGAGGAAGGCTAAGCGGATATACACACCATGTCAGGCTGGCTGAACATACGTAAGAGGTGAATGCCTATCACTGATTGATCTCAGTCTTAGATTACTCCATCTCATGTAATTCTCCGTCAGCATAATTTACCAACTAAATATTCCCTTTAGCCTTTAAGTTAATGCAAATTCCCTGAGAGGAAGATGAGTGGAAAATATTTGCGCTGTGCGCTGTTATTGGAAGTAAGATTGCTTTTTTTGTGCCATACCTCAGGGCAGTGCACCAGGCCCACTAAGCTTTTTACCATTTATAGGCTCAGATAAGAGAAGTCCATTTCGTCTAGAATGCTTATTACAGTGAGACACTGGCTTTGATGCCTCAAAAGCTGTGAAGGCTTATTTTCTCAGAGGTCAGTGTAGAATCAGAGTGTGATCTGTATCTCTGTGTCCTCTGTCTTGAAGGAAAAGTCTCATACATTTTGCAATACTGTACAACACTGTATATTTATGGAGACTTTCCAGACCCAGATACCCAGACTTTAAACAACCTATTTTCCATCATCATTCATCACTAAATAGCAACGGTGGACATAATGGGCAGTGCAAAACCTTTCAAAATGCTTTCTACTCATAGCGGTTAATGTGTTAGCACATTCAGCATACAGGAGGTAAGTTGAAGTTGTGTTTGTGTCTTTCTGATCAGTTTAAATGTCCTTTTAGCTCTGGGTTTGTCTCCACCTCAGAAAAATCTCCACCCCAGGAAAATGTCTGGCTTTTAGCTGCTAAAAAGTTTGTCACTAACTGTAACTGTCTGCTGTTTAGAGCTTAGTGGAACTGTAGAGTTGCTAAGCCTTCTCTGAGGGTTCATTACTACAAGTAACTTTTCATTTTACACGTACTCCCTTGATCCATTGTTTATATAAAAATATAGCTTAGAGCAACTTTAACCATATTGTTGGGGTCAGGGAAAATGTCAGCTTGCCCCACAAGATATTTTACAGTATGACTTTTCCATTCAGCACTTTTGCATTGCAGACTAAGTGTAATCAATGTTGCAGCCTTCAGGTGGTGCTAGTGGGTTTTCAGACTTCCCATCTGCACAAATAACTTCTTACAAAAGCTGCTAACGTGTTGAAAACATTCTTTTTTCTCCATTCCTCTTAGGCATTGAAAACAAATGGCTCATCTAATGCCCTTATGTTTCTTCCCCGCCATCATTGGCAGTATCTTCTTCCCATTCTTGTGAAAAGCTTTCCTAAGGGGCTGCGATTTCTGCACTCTCCTGAGTACAATAACAACACTCATTTGCGGAGGGCGGGAGTGATGGATAGGCTCTCCATGTCTGGTTGTTTGCTGGCTTCTAATAGAGTTGCTTTTTCCTGATAGCAGTGTGATGCTGTATGTGAGCATGGACATGGCTTCCATGTGAATCAGTCACATGGATGTACATACTGCGGTGTCTGTCTGCAGATAAATAATATGTTTGTCATAGATTATTTCAAAGATAGATGTTGGATTGACAATGTTAGTTTTTGGTAATACTGAATGGTTTGTTATCTACTAATTAGTCCAAGTTAAAGGCAACATTGAACTATGAGCAGTGATTGGGTAATAAGGAAATAATTATCCTTTTGGTTAAAATCTGTAATGACATACCTATTGTAAATTGGCAAACAAATGTGCTCTGATTTTAATCTTTAATTAGTTTTCAAATGAGAGGTCAGCTTTCATGCATGCATGGTATCATATTCTACTGCTACATGCTCTTCTACTGCTCCTGCTGTTTCTTCAAGATCCACATATATGGCCCACCATGTCCTTCCCCCCTGGTGAGACTCTGGGTAGTGAATTCTGTGTGTGAAAGACAGTCGTTTATCATCCATAATGACACCGATTGTAGCAATTGGTCAGTATTATAAGTGTAAAACTAGAAGTGTAAAAAAGTCAGAGAGAGTCAAAGTGCATATTTATCCAATACATTCTATAAAAAGACCTTGGTTTTGCATTCCAGTAAGTATGAGGAGTTTTGTTCTCCTGTCGCTGTACTAATGGTTAGTCAAGACGATTGCACAGTGGAGTATGAAACTAGGGGCATAGCATGACTGCACCAGATGGTTTGTTACACAGAACCATCAGAGAAGTCATCGTTGGCAACTGTTAGGAAAAGGGCAGGCACTATCAAAAAATTCTTGGCAGGTAATTGGATGAGCTATTCGTTGTCTGAACCCCTGTGGTTGGACTCGAGCACATAGCTTGAAACCTTGCAAAAGATGGATTCTCACATGATATTGTGAACTCGCAAGTGCAGCTGCCGAGCAAGGTTAAATGAGCCCTCCTATATCATATATATCTTCCCAGGACACTGGTAGAGTAAGCAGTGGTATTAACCATAATGCATTGAAAATTTGACTATCCACCTTGAGAGGAAAATGGAAGAAAAACGCAATATAGAAAAATCCCCCCAAAACACATTCAGATGAATCATCTTAACAAATAATGCCTAACATTAAAAACTATACTATATTGGCTAAACAGTTGTAAAGTCTTTCCCCACAGATCACAGATTTGTTTAAGGTTACAGAGTGCGTTTGAGTTTGCTGTGTGTAGATGTTACAAAGCTTTGCCGTTTTGGCCTCAGCTCCTTTAGTGTTGTTCTGCTGTGGGTGTGTGTCATGGTTGGTGAGATAATATGGCTTGAACATTTGAAGTGGAACTGGCCAAGCCTGGGACCCTTTCCAAAACCACAGACACACACACTCCTTGTCTTTATGGCGTACAACTCTTTCTAAAAGTTTTACAGCATTGAAACTTCATGTCACTTCAAATTATCCTGACAGGATTTTCTTGGGGACATTACAGTTATAAGTGAGGTCAACATACACACTATCTGTTGAGTACAACCACATTTGACAGCACTGTGGAAACATGATGCAGCATGATATTCATCTTGGAACTTGGCAATTTGTGTCTCTCATTAGTCAGCTTTTTTCCACTCTCCTTTGGTCAGATAATGGATCTGTTTATTCTGGAGCTCGTTTGTGATTATTACAGCACAAATGTACTGAATTTGCAGACATTCTTTGAACTTTTTATAAATGTTTTTTTTCCATTTTGTGGTCAAATTCTGTAGAAAATAAATGAATAGCCTTAGACGTTTACCCTGTGACCCCATCCAAATCCATTCATAATCTTTTGAGTTGTCACAACAACAAACAAAAAGAATGAAAGACTAGAGTGGCGAGACCAAAATATTAGACATCACGACCTTTTCCAGGAGGCTTATGAAGGGAAAATTGTGAGAAAAACAAAGAAAATACTGAATGACTTTGCTTTCTTTATTCTCATCTTGGGCTCGCTTTAAGAAGGAAGTGAAGGTGGGAGTCTTAAACTGTCTTAACTGATATTAGATTTCTGGGATGGGTCTAGTTTCTGGTCTGTGCGTTTATATACTATTCCTCTTTATTTTCCCAATCAGTTATTCTTGGCTATGGATAATATGATAATATACTAGATAAGTCAATACACTATATATGTGGTGACCCCTACCATGATGATATCCCACTGCTCTGCCTGGATAGTTGCTCTTTGCTCTTTATACACTGACAAGATGCAAAGTGAGGCTAGAGGTGAGACACATGTAGAGCCCAGGGCAGAGCCAACAATTGCACCATGCTCAAAATCACATTGGTGGGATTCTCACCTTGTTGACCCTGTGGCAGCAGCCTCAACCAATACAACTCTTGATTTCTGTAAGCATGTAAGTACACAGCTCAACAACATAGGTCTTGCATTTATGGACAGTTTAAGGTGAAAAGTTTAGGTATTGTATCTTTAAAAGTTTGAGTTTAAAGCATCAACAGTGCTGTAAACTGGCATTTGGAAGGACCGTCAGACATACAACACTGTCAGGAAGTTTTACAGGGTCTCAGCAGGTGATCACCCAGAGACACATCACCATCACTACAGGTGGCTGCTTCAAAAATGCTTTGACAAAGTGTAGTCGGAAAAATAGCTGGTGCGCCTGTACAGTGGGTCTTCCTGCGCAATTGAGTGATCAAATATGATTAATAGAAAAGATTTATTCAAGCAGACGACCAGCTCCAGATAAGTAAACTCTAGCTTAATTTTAAAGAGGTGGATAACTGAGTTTACTCCCAACTATACCTCTGTCCCATAGTATTATATTTTTTACATTGAATAACTGTGTCCCTTCTGAGCTCTTTGAGGAACCTGCCTATAAATAAAAGCTTTGTTGAGGCATAACAGTTTCCCTTTACAACCCTCGATGACAGTATGAACCTGATCTAATGTCCATTTGAATGTAGAAATCCAACTATTTCATCAACCTAAATCATCTGCAAGCAGGAGGAGGCTGAACAGCCAGTCCCTTTCACCACAGTTTCAACCTGATCAATCAGCTCCTTATAAGGGCCAAATATATACACAGCTGATGTTTGGACAGTGTAGTATATCCAGACTAGGGTTGTGGTCTGAAACTTTTGTATTATGCTCTGTCAAATGACTAGTTTGTCTCTCAAAAGTTACCAGAATTTTTGCTTTGCCATGTCATTTTGTATATTCTGTTTTTATTAATGGTTTTGTTCTTATTACCTTCTATGGCATTCATTCTTCTGAAAACAGTATACAATTTGTGTGTTGTTTTTAATTATTTTCTTTTAATCTTTGATGAATTTACAAAGATGTAAAAAAAGCCCTGCATCTTGACAGACATGCAGTGTCAGCCATCATCATAACAGCATGACCTCACTTCATTGTCGGTCCATTATTTTGTCCTCAGTGGGACCTCTTTGGACTGTATCAGTGTCTTCATCTGGTGTTAAAGCCCGCAGTCAGGGAGCAGTGACAGGGGCCGGCGCTGCCCAGACATTATCTGCATGTCATGATGCTGCAGGGCTGACTCCACTTTCGTGTGTCTGCGTGCGTGTGGAGTTCTGGGGTTACTAATGGTTTCTCTTGTCTGTTTTGACGTTATGCTTCGATTGTCACCATGTATACAAAATTAGAAATGTAAAACATGATGTCTGTGTGGCCGCAGGTTTTTTTTATACCTATTGGGAGTGTGTGTCTGTGTAGGTGTGTGTGTAGGTGTGTGTTTTGGGGTCGATCAGCTTGCTAAGGTTGCTTGCTAGGGTTGCCAAATTGCAGAGGGAAATGTGTAATCAGTGCTAACCCCCCTTCTTCTAGGCTGATGCAGTTATGAGCCTGATGAAGCTGTGTGTGTGTGTGTGTGTGTGTGTGTGCGTGCGTGTGCGGGGGAGGGTATTCCCATATGTAGGGCAGTGTTCTCAATCATCTTAAAGAAGTCCATTGATCCCAGTCTGACTTAATTACTGTCACCTCTCCTCAATAGGAACCTCACACCACTCTATTTAGATCTAATCTATTTTGCTTTACTGTAGTCTAGTTTAGTCCAGCCTAGTATCTGTTATTTCCTACTTCAGCGGTTCATCATCCAATCAGAAGTCCGGCCTTCATTTGTTCTAATAATTGCATCCCAAAATGATAGGTAGTTCCCTAGCGTAATTTCTGGACTCTTTTGCCATCATTGAGTCCCATGTGAAACCAAACAATTTCTTTTAACTAACGTGTTTAAGTTAACTTATGTGACTTACTGACATCAGGTATGTGACGTAACTAACAATCTTTTCTTAAACCTAACCAAAGTGCAAGTGCAGTTCACAACATAACCACACAAGTTTATTTTAAATGTCTAACTGGGCATTGCATATTTATTCCTGCTACTCCACACTAAATATTTAGGGCATTGTGTTTTTTTGTAATACTGACATTCTATAGAAATATTTTCTATGTCTTTTGCATCAAATTAGACAGATTCTCTCAAACTATCTTCCAAATATTTCTGGAAATCTCTCAACTAGAAATTTAAAATGAAATGTTGTTTGTGGTTAACTCAAGGCCATTTTTTTTCACACATCCCAGGGTCTCCATCAACAGCAGGAGATCATCATATATCCTAAGAATGGAATTGGTAAATGTTAAATGTACAGTGCCTTTTTAGTCTTCCGACCACTCAAAGCGCATTTACGCTACGTGCCACATTCACCCTTTCATACACATCCACTCAGTGATGGCAAAGTCCATCGAACAGAAATTAATACAATGCACAGCATCGGGAGCAATTTGGGGAAACACTTGAACATGTGTTCAGGAGGATCCGGGGATTGAACCAACAACCTTCCGATTAGTGGACCTGCTCTGCCTCTGCACCACAGCTGCCCACTGTTGTGGTTGTGGCAGTTCCATGTTGTACATCCCTGTTGACACTTGACATGAATGTTACATAATTTCTGCTCAGCAAACAATTTAATTGCCTACTCATCCAAGTGTATACTTTAATTGCTTACCTGGACTTTTATTTAATAAATGTATTCATCACATCGTTTATATCAATGATCCATTTTCTGCTAATCCTCCAAATCCTTTTAGTGTGGCAGTCCTATGTCACACACACCCAGTGACCTCAGTGGCACATGATATATTGATCAGTTTATCAAAATTGTAAAAGGGAAAATGTAGATTCAAATTTAAGCCTTAAGGCAAAAAAGATATATATATAATATATAAATATAAAATATAAATAAATATAAATATATAAATATATCACATTTACTGTTTAGCTGCAGTAACTTCCATATAAGTATATATGCCCACACACATACATACAAGTACACAGCTCATTTTCTCAAATGATGCTTTGTTGGATTAATAGTAGAGGTTTACTGAGCGTACAGATTTTGATGAACACCTTGCCTGAGTAAATTTGATCATTGATAAGGTGTGTTTTTGTGGATTTGAGTGTGTGTGCATGTGTGTTTGCAGAGCAGATTACTGTGGTGGGCCCTGGCCCTATCTCTGTTGGCCAGTCGCTCACTGTGACACTCCACTCACATGACAACTCAGAGAGAGAGAGAGAGAGAGAGAGAAAGAGAGAACTGTTATCTCTCTCTCTCCAGATCCTGCACTCTCACCTCCACCAACCCCCCCCTTAAAATCACATCCTTTTCTCTGTCTCCATTTTTTTTCTTTTTTGATTCAGGATTGATGAACTATTATAATGTAGGGCTCAGTGTTTTAATTCTGTTAAGATTTATAAACAATATAAAATCTAAAAATATTGTTATTATTAACATTATTGTTTAGACTAGTCATTTTAAGCTAAAGTGATACACACTGTATTACGTAGATAAATACACAGGAATACAACATGTTGCTTCCAAATCCCATGGAATCCAGATCGAAATGCCCTCCTGAGCATGACCATGGATGTGTTAAGGGAGAATTGGATACAGCGTTGGCGGGGCTTCATTCATTCTTATGGAAGATGCTCAGTGGCACAAGAAGCCAAGTTTTCCTGCTATAAAGTTACCCAGATCTTCTGCATATGCTTCTTGTCCGTTGGGCCCATGGGACAGGGATCATCTCATAGGAAGCAGGGCGTTCCCAGAGGCCTGGGGTGACGTTGGCCATGCCTGAAATCTGATTGGCCATCCCATCCCCACTGGTATCATATGAAACTAGATTACCTAAATCTACAATCTAATATACAATCTATGAATGAGTTAGTTTCTGTTCGATGGACTTTGCCATCACTGTGTGAATGTGTGTGAAAGGGTGAATGTGGCACGTAATGTAAAAGCGCTTTGAGTGGTAGTGTAGCTAGTCGGAAGACTAGAAAGGCGCTATACAAGTACAGGTCCATTTACCATTTACCATATTATATTTTTGACATCATGTCACAGGCCAGAGGGAGAGGGATCCCTGCCTTAGAGAAGATGCACTAGAGACTTCTGCCGGCCGAGCCGCCTACTGGTAATTTGAGTGAGGATAAATAAAATAAAAAAATGAGTGCAGCTCTTCCAGACTTTCCAAATGTTATCCATCAAATTAATTAATTTCTGATGGTAAAATTAGTCATTTCGCAGGGTTTCTGGCGCTCCCAATTTTTTTTCTCCTGCTGCTTAACTTGCATACCTACCTATCTTGTGCATCATGCGACATTACAATGGCTTGGCTACTACGTCAAATTGGCTTCAAAGTCTGGCGCTCTTCCTGGAAGCTTGAGCATAACAGGCAATGATATGTCAAATTTATTATGATGACCTATAGTACAGTCATTTAAAAGCTGTTGTAATCCGTTTAAAGCGCAACAGTGTAGAGAAACATTTTACTACTTTATAGTTTTAGATCATCATCAAGCTGTTATGTCATTACTTCTGTCATCTTAATTTAGATTTTGTCATCTACAATTTGAGTGTGTGCTGGATTTTTTTTCTCTTTTTGTCTTTTTTTGGATTATAAGGAAAAGAAAACCTCTTCACCACTTGAACAGCCTTTTCTGTTAAATCTTTTACACGCCCCTTTTGTTCCCCCTTCTCTCAGTTTTCTTCCCCTTTCTGCGATTCCTCCTGACCATAGAGACAGTGAAAGGAACACAGCAGAGGCATGAAAGCATCGTTTCAAGAGAAAAATGGGGAATAATGGGGAATAGTGAGAAAAAATATATTCCAGGGTGGGGTTGGTGTGGGTGAAGCCAATCAAGGAGGAGCATGTGTGCCGTTACACACCAGTGACTTCCACTTCAATACCGCCCCCACCTTCAGCTGTTCAGTACCCTTCTACACATACACACACAGAAACACACACAGTAGGCCTCATATATCATCCAGTGAGTGACCAGTGATGTGGTATGTGCGTATCACTGATTGCCTCCTACACACAGTGTACAGGCGATACATACAGTATTTGATGCTGTCATGTGGTTTTGTGTGTCTGATAAGAGACCAAAAAACTAGCAGCACTAGTTGTTTGGATAAATGCTTAGTGATCAGTGAAACCTCTTGTGAAAGCCAGTCCTCTTCCAGTGACGTCATATGATGCCGTAAAACCTCACACAGAGGAGGACAGGAATGATGGTGCAGGGTTCTTCTAACCGTGACCGCCATCTTTCTCTAACCTTTAACCAAGTCGCTATATTCATGGTGACGTTAAATTCCATAATCTTCCAGTCATTTTCAAAAATAATGACTTGGATCTTAAGATGTTCTTCAGTGTTTGTGTTTCCTTAATGTCAGTGTGGAACGTCTTAAACAGCAGGCATGGGAATAATAAACTGTACGTTGGTTAAATTGTAAGTAAAGCAAAGTCTGGACAGAATATTTATGTCCTTCCCTTATAAACTTAAGCAGCAACTTTCAGTTTGTGTTGATTGTGTAACCCCTATGGTAGTAGTGTTTCCACCGCCTTATTTCATTGACGTCAAGGGGCATCCAACCCGGTGGCACATATTGGCATAACTATATAGATATAACCAATCTTCTTTCTGATGGTCTTGTTTGTTTATGTAGGTCATATAGAGGTTTCAGCTGTTAAACTGAGACAGTTTGACAACCATTTAAAAACTCCTTGCAATATGTTTAAAGAGCCTTTAAAAAGATTGTTTAATGCATAGAAAATTAGAAATCTTTTTCTCTATAAAGGCATGTATAGAGGCAATATAAGAGAAGAAAAAACCCTGTAAATACTGCATATAATTGTTTTGTTTTGATTTATTTTCTTGGTCTCTGTTAAGTTCCATCTGTAGTGATTGGACTTGTTTTAGAACTGGATCATACTCCTTGCCAACTGTTAGGAGTGCAGCATTAAAATTAAAAGGCCATTCCATCCCTGGCCCCCACACCAAAGGTTGGACACTGAATTGCAATTAAAGTGAAATATTCTGACTACAAATAGGAGAAATCGTGACTGTTAACCGAAGCACTTTAAATCAACAAAAAAACTCTCCTCAAAAAGTACTGACTAACCCGAGTGAGACTTCAAAACTTTACTAAACCTAAAATAAATTTAAAAAAAACTAAACCTCACTCCCTAGGACACAGCAAAAACAAAAGAACACTATGAAAAACAAAATGGCAGCTCAACCCCACACCTTTATTCATACAGATACAACTAGGGCACTGGGCCTTACAAGCTCTCCCAGAGTGATGATCTAAGAAACACGCAGAGGGACTACAGAACCCAGGTGCTGCTTTCAGACTGCTGCCAGCATGCAGTACAATTAAAATATCTGTCTTTATTAGCAGTGTGCATGTATCTTGGTGGTGGTTTGATGCTTTGATGCAAATTTTAAATTCAGATTTTCTCTTTGAACCTTTTTTTAACCAAAATGACTAAATAGTTCAATGTAATATATTTTTTTATTAATTTAATTGAATTTCCTGAGGTATGCCTTTAATGCAGACCTTGGTCCAAACATATTTCATATTCAGTTTGGTGGGAAAAAGCTTTTGTTTTCATAAAATGTATTTCCAGATTTTCAGAATTAATGCTTGTTTCACAAAAATGTGTGGGATCAATTTGTGTTAATATAAATTATATTTAGTAGGAAAATGTGTGCATATAATGCTGTACTGTAGAGCCCAGACATGGGGGCTGGAGCCAGTGTGCTGTGAGGGAGGGGGGGGGCAGATAGAGTGATTATTAGCACTCCTTGGGGGCTTTTGTCTGGGCCCCATGAGAGAAAGAGGTTAACGCCACTTAGCCTCAGGAAGGCCTGCCGAAGAGTCTGTGTGTGTGTGTGGGGCTTGCGGGTGTGTGTGACTGATGGGCTTCCCTGCTACGATCCAAAATCACTTACTATTTTTCTCAACCCATCATACCCCCCCTTCAGTCCCCCCCTGCCCCTGTCAGCTTCACGCTGACACAAAGGCCCACGTGTGTGTGTGTGTGTGTGTGTGTGTGCCAATAAACACGGTTGTAAGAAGACAAATGTTTGCAGTGGAGTGCAGTTATGTTTCCGCTGAACGTTCAACCTCACCTTTGGTGAAAAGCATAAATCTGATTTTCTATCCATGTCTAAATCTCACACCAACAGATTTCCCTAAGACTTCCTCTGTGTAAAGTTTACTGTAAATTAACAGCAACATGTATTTTGAATATGTTTTTTTTTTGTTAAATGAACAATCAAGAGTGCAGATCTCATTTGGGGTGTGAAGACCTGAACACAAGCTATATTCACAGAGCCGCTGCTCTCTGATTAACAGTCTCGTCCTGCATTAGAAAGGTACACAGTTAAAACAACCAAAGACATAGTAGAACAAACACTGAATTTGTAAAAATAAATAAAATAAATAAAGCCTATGTATACAGTATATAATTGTCAAGCAAGTTTAGTCAATGATGATAAAAGGGCCCCTTAAAAAAAGGTTGGGAACCACTGACATAGGATATTATGGGGGGGACATAAACAAAACCTTCACGTGTGAACTATTTCAAAAGTGAGGCCACTGAGGTAGGAAAAATCACAAAGGAAACTATGAAAAAGTGACACTTAAAATAAGTAAATGAGACATTAAGGACCACAAGAGTAAGAAGGCTAAGTGGACACAATGTAAAATTGCTTTTTAACACAGGTATCAAAAAGGCCCACGCATGGCAACCCACATTGAGCTTGTCTCCAGCTTGTTTTTTTCCAGTGCATGACAAGAATCACTTAATTTGACATTCTTTTATTGCTTAATGAATAAAATAAAAATCTATTATAAATCAATGAGCCTGCCATGCAGTGTAAACCAATGCTATAACCAGAAACAGCAGTGTGTTAAACACACACAAGGGGCTTTGTTGTTGTGATTGCCTTGCGTACCAGTACTCTCACACACACACACGGGGAGTATTGCTGTTCAGAGGAGGCTTCAGTTCTCTTTGGAGGCTGACGGGCATCTCATCACACTGACCTGAGCGACTTCTCATTAGGTCACAGTGCGCATGCAGTATTAGCCCTGCCACATCTCATTTTAGGAGACGTACGCTCCTGCTTGGAGACAGCGCATGGAATCGTCGCCCACCACCTTACAACTGTCCTTCAGAAATGAGTTTAGCAGTGTGATTAATCTGGCCCCTGTGTCATCTGTCCCTCTCAAAACGCAATTATGTCTTTGAGGTAAAGGACAAACCGTCCATCAGACGAACCTGATTACAAATCAAAAAAAAAAAGGTGACTGGCAGTGAAATATATGGAAGCCCTGAGAGGCAAGTCAGAAAAAAATATTCCTGTGATCCAGTTAGACTGTTGTTTTCTCTCCTGTGTTTATGACATACAGAACAGGTAAAAAATAAGATCATCTTTCTTACTTCCTCAATTTATTGTTTTCATCTGTGAAACAGGTGTAAAAAAAGTTTTGCCATGATCATTTTTCAAGGTTAAATGTAATTTTAAGACTTTAAGCCCGTCATGAATGTCAATTTATGGCATAGAATGTACAAAGCATATGAAGGAAAATCAGTAGTGGTTCTGTGTCGGTTTGAGTTGTAGTTACAGCATGATCAATAAAAAAGTTTTTCCCCAAAAACACATTTAAATGTGAGACTGAAAAATTTTACTAATACCTGTCAAAGTCACATTTAAGACACTAAGACATTTTAAGGCCTAAAATTCTAAGGCCAACTCTAGAAACATGGCGGTAAAACATGGCGGCCTCCATAGAAGAGCGCTCATTCTAGAGTAACGAAAACACAAAAATACACTAAAAACATATCTATGAATATGAAGTAAAGAGAGCCTTATTGACCCAGTTGAGCTCAGTCAGTGAAGGAAGACTATCCTGGATTTTCAAGAACAAGCAAACTAACAAGTCTGTCCTTTAAAAATGATGTTATGTCGAGAATATATTCAAACTGTTACTGTCAGTGTATTTTGTTCACTTTACTCAATATCTGGAATTATAGGTATGATTAATTGTTAACCCTGCTAGGGTTAAGTAAATTAGGAAAATAAGCCTCCTGTTGGAATTAATCTGGAATCATCCTTTAAAGTAAACTGTTTATCTTGCTATCAAGCAATATATAATACTATAACCCTTTCTCACGACTGTCTGTCAAACACTTGTCTATAAAGGTTTAGGCCATGGATTTTGCATCTTTTCAGCAGTCCTCTGACCCCTCCCACCCACTACAGGGAAACGGTTTGTCTTGTTTTCTTAAACGAGCAGTAAAAACAAATACATCAAATCTGATCTTGCATTCAACCACCTCTCCTCCTCATCTCTTATTCTCCCCATCATGCCCCCCCATCCTCCTCCTCCTCCTCCTCCTCCTCTGTTCTCCTGTAACTATGGTGACCGTCAGCTGAGAAATGGCAACCGTGGCCCTTCATTAGGTATCAACGCAGGCTCCGACAGCCCAGATAATAGCCAATAAGGAGTTGTGTGTGTGTGTGTGTGTGTGTGTGTGTGTGTGTGTTTGGGATGGGGGGATTTGGGGATGTGGCATTATGTTGGGCAGTAAATGAAAAGCCCCCAGGGACAAAGCCAACCTTGCTGTCATGCTTCACAGAGTTACGTTTGTGTGTGTGTGTGGGTGTGTGTGGATGGGGTCATCCTCCACTTATACGCATATGTGGGAAGATGTGCACATGTTATTGTACAGACATGCACATGGATGCCTTGTGCATATGCATGTACTCATACATCCTGTCTCTCTCTCTCTCACTCACACACACGCACGCACACGCACGCACACACGCACACACACAGTGTAGCTGAGGCCCATATAGAAGTTTAAACTAAACTCATTAGATTTGAGATTTGAGATTTATTTGACACATATGATAGGATTTAATTCCTTCATATTATGTCTTTTTGTGCTTACTATTAATTAATATAAACCTTAAAATATCTTTTCAGCTTTTCATCTACTGTTGTTTTATCGATACTAGTAATAATTACCTTGACATTAATATAATAAATGAATGTACACATTGATATGTTTAAATAAGTCATTTAAAAGTAGCTTGATCACATCACATTACATTGTGAATTCCACTAGAATCAAAAATGCTCCTCTGCTAAGCTAACATTAGGCTGGTTAAATTTTTTTAATTTTTTGCTCCAGCAACTCTGTACATGGGTCGCCAGCTCTACCGACTGAGCTAACCGGCGCCCAGGCTGGTTACATTTTTAAGCGGGACTAGTTAAACATGCTGTTTTCTCTGGAATTATACCTTTAAAAATTAAAATTAAAATCTTTAACAACTGTTAAAACTATCTTTGAATAAAAATCATAATTTAATAACATAGTCACTAAACTCACCAACGTTTGGTGGTTAGTTTAGTTAGGCTAGAGATCTCACACTATTTTGTTGCTAATGGTTGTTTAATGGCAGTCCATCAAGTAGTGTGCTTGTTCATGGTGGTGCTGGAAGGGTCCATGTCTAAGGAAAGGAGTCAACTGGCAGTCTATTCTACTGTACAGATCATTTCAGCATAATGCTAATACATGTTGTGAATCACTATCCTTTGCTGGTCATTTTTATTCATCTTTCATTTGAGATTATCTCTACTGAGTGAAATGATGGCGTCAGCATTGGTATTCCGCTAAGCAGGACACGGCCCCTCTCAGAGACCCCTGAACCTCCTACATCCTGTATCAATGGACACAGATCACAAACTCACCTTATCAGTCTTTACCTGTGTGTGAAGAAGCCATTGTCTGAAAAGCTCAGCCTCCACTCTCATAACGCCATCAAAATGGCAGCACCTCTTCCTTTTCTTCCTCAGAGCTAATGCCTCAGTGGCTCCCCCCCCTCCACACCGCTGTTTGGTGCAGACATCACAACGCACCATTGGTCAAGCCACCAAACAAATGGAAATCCACCAGCTTGCTGAAATTACTGATGGTTATCTTTCTTAGTGCCCCCCCACTACCACCCCCATACCCTACTCACTCCCTCCATTTAGCCCCTTCTCTTGTGTTTTCTGTCTCCTTCAGCCATCCTTCACCAACCAGCCTCCCCCTTAGTTTTTTCAGTCTTTTCAGTGCAGGCAGCAGAGGATTGACTCTTGCTACTGTTGTTGCTGTACATCTGTCTGTCTCTCTCTGTTTCTCTCTCTGTCTCTCTCTCTGTCTCTCTCTCTCTCTCTCTCTCTCTTTCTCTCTCTTCCCCCCAACTGGTCAAAGCAGATGACTACCCACCTAGAGCCGAAGGGTCTGTCCTAGGTTTCTGCCTCTTAAAAGGCAGTTTTTCCTTGACCCCGTCGCCAAGTGCTTGCTCAAGGTGGTACTGTTGGGTCTCTGTAAATGTTATAAGGAGTCGACCAACCACCTAGAGCCGAAGGGTCTGTCCTAGGTTTCTGCCTGTTAAAAGGCAGTTTTTCCTTGCCATCGCCAAGTGCTTGCTCATGGTGGTACTGTTGGGTTTAAAGGAATTCGGTTAGACCTGATCTGCTTGAAAAATGTCCTGAGATAACTTCTGTTATGAATTGGTGCTATACAAATAAAATTGAATTGAATTGAATATAACTATTTTTTTACTTTTATTTTTTATTCCTGCACATCCCTCTCCCTATTTATTTTCCAACCAGATGCAGATAGCTGGATGACCCATTATGTTGATTCCCACATATGAGCATCCTAAATAATATACTACTACTACTAATACTAAGGTGTAACCTGCCTGAAATGTAAAAAGAAATATGCATTCAGTTTTCCAAATGAAAAAATAAGACAGCCTTTCCAGACTCAAAGCCTGGGGCCTTGCTAGCAGCCCCTATACACTGCAATGTCTGTTACAACCTTGTATAATTAAAAATAGACCCATAGGTTTTTTAAAAACCATTGTGAAGCTCAGCGTGGTTTTGTGTGCATAAATTTAAGCCGTAATATAATTTAAACAGGTTCTTATATGAAAGTAGTCCAGAACGAATATACCAAAAACTGGCTAGATGGGGCCTTTTTCACGAGTTTTGCAGTTTCTTCTTTGCGCTTGAAAAGCAAGCGGTAAAAGTTAGTAAAATTAACTAAATAGTTTCATCTACATCTACCTAGTGATTAGTGACTAGCTAACCAGCTAGCTTACAATGCATATGCACGAGGCACCAATGTCTATGTCGACATCACATGCTTAATTTGGCTCCTGCAGTGATCTCGTGCTTCGTAGCTTCTTTTCTTTTTTGCCATCTGAGCACCATCATGTAGTAGGTGTGAGATCATAATGCACTCACTGGGGTGCGTAGTAACATCTTTGGTGTGTGTGTGTGTGTGTGTGTATGTGTGTGTACACAGAATGTTGGGCACATTGCTGTATTGATCTACATCAACATCATCCAATAGAAAGCTGCTTGTACAGATTGCAGCTATAGTTTTCTCTTTATGTGGCATCTTCCTCAGTGTGGGAGTGGTCCGTCTCTCTCCATATCATTAGCTGGCCTTATTGCATTCTCAAATTGAAATTAAACAGTTCCACAGACTAACTGAATTATATTCCTTTAATTTTATTGATGCAAAAAATTTTGTTTTTTCTACTAAAACCACATATCATGTGACTATCTGTGTGTTCATTGTGGGTGCTGTGTCTTGACAAAAACCCTTACACGAGACTGCCAGGATCTGTCCATTCATCGCAGCTCCACTGTCTGTGGAAACACAAAGAGGGAATTTGGTACTCGAAGACTAAATCAGAGGACGTTGTGCAAAAGTGTGCTACATTTCTTTTTTTTGTGGCGGCAGTCTGTGTGAATTGAGTATCTGATTCAACACCAAAACTGTGTGATCTTAGTAAATCCAGCAGAATACATTATTATTTTTTGCTATCCTCGATTAAATGCATGTAATTAAGTCATTCTTTTGGATACTTTGACTTTATAGTATTTAGTATTTTTTCAAGCCTGTAATTTTACTCTTACTTTAAGGATCAGTGTGTAGGATTTACTGGCATCTAGTGATGAAGTTTCTGATTGCAACTAACTGAACACTGCTGGTGTTTGATGACCTGGGAATGAGAACGGGCTGTGAAGTGAAAAACCACGGTGGCCGCGAAATTTGTGAAAAATGCAAAATCTATGTTTGGTTTGTCTGTTGAAGAAAAATGGTAGTTCTCTTTCAAACCTCACTCGGTATCTCACTATGGGAAGCGCCTCCTGGCATGACCAATCATGGAAGCGCCAATAACACCACGTCTGTCCTGAGATAGACCAATCATCTTCAGATGCACAGGCCTGCCTGTCCTCCTTTATAAACGCCCCTGGTGCCACCACACGGCTTTCTCACTTTCTTCCCCGTGAAGATCATTTGAGCTCCTCAGCATCTTGATACCTGGATATTTAGTTAACTGCTCTCTGACACAGCCGTCACGGTAGTCACCGAGCGTGGATATCTGGGGTCAGGATATTGTGAGTGTAATTCTTTTGTCAAAAATAGATTTTAGTTATTACCAGTTCAGGTGGAGTATTACGTGTTGTGGCGGGTTTCCATCCTGAGCTTGGTTTTGGATCAAGCTAGCAGGTCAAGGTGAGTGCGGCCCATTTTTTACTGCTAGTGTTAGCCGTTAAGGTTGTGGGCTAGCTATGGTGACCACCGCATCCTCTAAGGGGACCGCTGGTGGCGGCAAGGGTAAGGACATCGAGTCCCGCCCTCCCCCGACTGCATGTGAGTTTACTATCTCGGGGAGAGACCCCCATCCCCTCTGCATCGCCTCCATGGGGGTAAAACATGCTCAGACATTGCTAGCGGACTCTGAGTCCCGTGAGCACTGTTGCGCCATGCCGTCAAGGATTCTTGAGCGCCGCTTACGTGTGACGGCGGCCACCAAGGCAGACGCCTGCCTCGCCGTCATGGCGACAAAGCCCAAGCCAGCTCCGGCCAGTGCTTGCTGGGGTGATATGGTTGAGGAGGATGACCCAGAGTTTCCTCTGCTGTGCAGCCAGCTCCTCGAGGCAGATTGGTGAGGACGAGGAGGAGGATATTAATCTAGATCTCCTCGGTGATGAGAATGATGAGGATGATGAAGATGCCATTCTCCCTGCGGCTCGGCTGTCGCGGCCCAGCAGGATACAGACTCCAGTTTGCAGCGAAATCACAGAGTTTCAACGGTGTGGTGTTTTCAGAGGCTATAGGGGAGGCCGCAAAGGCTTTGGAGAGTGAAATTTCTTCTCTCTTAGCAACACAGACCCATTATGAGCCTGCCTCCGTCTAACAGGGCTGATGGCCTCAGCCATTTCTGTCATTCCTCAGGGCTTGCTAAGGATGAGGGATTTCGAGCAATGGGTATCCCGCCTACGTCTGGACATGCAACGTTATCTCAGTCGAGGGGTGAGGGTTTCCCCAGAATGTCTCCTGGCTCTCCGTCATTGGAGAGGCCCGGGGGTATTTTCCTCCGGCGTCCCCTTGGGAAAGGTGATCATGAGGAAAACAGTGACAAGAGATGGCCTCCGCCATGCTCATATAAATTACCTGGAGTTGTTGGCAGTTTTCCTGGCTCTCAAACATTTCTTACCACTTCTGAAGAAGTGTCATGTTTTGGTCAGGACAGACAATACGACAACGGTGGTTTACATAAACCAGACACGGGGGCACACACTCTGTAACATTAAGGCCTCTGCACACCAACCCGACGGCCGACCGTCGGCAGAAAAGCAGTCGGACTGAT
>JAGRRF010012892.1:3177720-3188732 GCA_019097615.1 Morone chrysops | reverse complement strand
TACTTCCGGTTTTCTCGTGCACTCACTGATTCGCTAGTCAAGGGCGAGCACTCCACCAATCAGATCGCTCATTGAGGCCGAGGGACACTGGCCGATTCTACATGTTGAATTGGCCAAAATGAAGGCCGACGCCGACTGACGACGGTGCGGGACACACCGAACCGACTCGAGCCACCGACCTCGCCTGACTGTCCGACGATGTCCGACGGCCGATAATCGGGTTGGTGTGCGGAGGCCTTTACACAGACTGGCCCAGAGTCTGATAATGTGGAGCAGCGAGCAGCTGCTGTTATTACACGCTGTGCACATCCCTGGCGTGTTAAACAGTGGGCAGATTTGCTCGCCAGAGGAAATCCTCTGTACGACGAGATGTAGCCTCAACCCCGGGGTTCTCCACCAAGTGTGGGAGAGACACAGCCGAGCGTCTGTAGATCTCTTCACATCGGCTCAGCCTCATTGCTCCGGTACTGGGTGGTGAAGGCTATAGTCCTGGCTAATGAGAGTCTAGGACTGCAGCCCCCAGACAGCCTGCAGGCTCATTCCACCAGAGGGATGGCCACCTCATGGGCCCTGTTCGAGGGCATTTCGGTGGGTGACATTTGTGCTGCTGCTAGTTGGGCATCCCTACACACATTTATTCGGTTTTTCCATCTAGATGTAACAGCGCCTTCGCTGGCGCCCATGGGTAGGGCTTGTGGTGGTGTTGTGGGCTTCGGAGCATGCAATCAGGATGGGGCACATCTACCATAGTGAGATACCGAATGAGGTTTAAAAGAGAACATTTGGTTACCAGGGTAACAACGGTTCTCTGAAAACCGTGTGAGGTATCTCACAACACTGCCCTACTTGCATGGAGAGGGTACGTGGAAGAAATATGCTTGAGATTGCTGCATGGTAGCACCAGGGGCATTTATAAAGGAGGACAGGCAGGCCCAAGCATCTGAAGATGACTGGTCTGTCTGAGGACTGAAGACTGCATTTGTCCCACGAATGTCCCCACAGAGACCCAGTTGCAAATATATGAATGCTGTAATACTATCATCAGTGGGCTATAGGATAAATAACCCTTTAAATGAAAATCTTTGAGACTGCAATTTTAAGGAAGGAAATACTTTTTGAAAACACTAACAGGGTTTCTCTTAGCAGTTACTGACTGGATGTCATAGTTAAACCTTGCGGGTCATCACTGCTAATGCTAACCAGATTTGTTGTGATGTTTAATAGTTCTCCCCACACACCACCACCACCACCTCCTCCCCTTAACCTTTGCTGTAGTCATGAACCTGTAATTGAAAAGATGAGAGAATTAATGAAATACTCCTGGTGCCAGCAGATGAAAAAGGATCTGGCAAATTAGCTGGCTATGAAATTGTTTCTACAGGACAGCTGCCTGGCAGCGACTCTGCCAGCTTCTGTGGGGGGTTTGGTGGCGTGACCTGCAGCTCCGACAAAAAGGAATAATTTTAATTTGGAGCATGAGCGACAGAGAGAGGTAGAAAAGGAGAATTAGAGTGCAAATAAAAGAAATATATAAAAAAATAGCTAATCCATATCTCTGACCTCACAGGGCTGTTGTAGGTATGTTTAGAGAATGGGCAAACTGGACAGCAGGGCTGTCTGACCATTAAAAAGACACATTAGAACACCAAATAATCAAAATTATAAAACTGATTCCTTCAGATTTGTCCTGCAGCACAAACCACAGTGCCAGGAGGCAATGACAACACGTAGAGATGGTCCAAGTACAAGTGTAGTGACCATTTTGAGCCCTTAAAGATGCTCTAACTGCTATTTTACTCCACACTGTGACTTTAAAAGGGTATTCCCGTGATTTAGCATTGAGCTTCCAAAAAGTCAGGTACTCTCAAGAGACAGATGAAAGAAATTTGATCACAATCATTGACAGAATATATAGTGGACAGAGGTTCTGGGTCTAAGTCTGAAGTAAAGCTGGAAGTGTCTTATACCTGCATTCTCTGTAATGGCCACCAAGGGGTAGCTCCATTGGCTGCAAAAAAACGACAAACTATTGAGTCTTTAGTGTACTGTTTATCTGTAAAATGAGAATGTGTGTGACTAGGCGAGCCGCCATTCCTGCTGCGGACGAGTTAAAATTGAGCAGCCAATGAGAGCAGCTCAACTCCACAGTATTTCAGCGCTGCTGGCTGCAAAAATCAACGTGGTGACGTCCATAATGCCAATGTCCAAAACAGTAGTCCACAAACCAATGGGTGACGTCATGATAGGTCACAACTGGAGCTGCAGAGGCTAAGGTATCCTGACTTTTATGGCCTATGAATTAAGCTCCAAAAACACTATGTACTACAATTTCTATAATGCGACCTCTTCCTAAAGGTCAACTTCTGGGTAGTTTTTGTGCTGAATGGATTAACTTTATGTGTAAAACCGGTACAGTGCCCCTTTAACAGTAGCATCTGCTGCAATATGATGCAGTTTGTATTATGTCTGTTTTATGTGATAACATAGTCTGTCTGTGTATTGTCTATAAAAAGCCATCACCCTGTTTGAACAGTTAGATTCTCCACAAAAAACCTCAGTCCAAATATCATATCAGCTGTAATCTAGAGAGCTACAAATGGATGAACAAGGAAGCCATTTTGTGCCTTTTCAGTATGGTCCACTCTGGCTTTAGCTTTGGTCGTCTTCTTTGATGGTGTGGGCGAACAGCTCCATTCAATATGCTGGTGGTGTGCAGTCGGAGGCGTACATGCTGTTTTACCCCCCCCCCTTCTCACTCAGTTCTAATTTACAGTCCGTACCCTGAGAGAAAGGGAGAGAATCCAGCAATCACAGTCATATTCAAAACCACCCGAGATAATGCTCCCCTTACTCTACGCCCCCCCCCAGCATATTCACCGCTGCTTTCTCGCAATCTTTATTAACAGTGCAGCCCAGTGGATGAAAAATTTTCCCTCTTTTAATCCTGTACACCACTGTCATGAGGTGAAAAGAGAGAGATAGATGTAGTATTGGGGTTGTTCTGAGGAATATGAATAGGATTATTCCCTTGCTATCTGTCTATTGAATAAGACCAACAGATGGTCCACCCAAGGGTTTCTAAATGCTCTCACCTGAGCTGCTGCCAGATCACGCTTCCATCAAGTGTATGAATGTGTGTGTGCATGTGTGCATCTTCATTAGAGTATTTTTATATTCAATATGATATACTGTACAGAAATCTTTCTCGTGCTCAGTGTCGCTGCAACAAACATCATTCTACATTTTACATACGGAGTACGAAGGCATGTGACCTGGTCAGCCACATACTAGTTTTATATCTGTAAAACTTCCCTCGAGCCCAGAAAAGTAGTACTGCAGTCGGGACTGCAATTAACGAAAAGAAGGGAAATGGATCAATGGATGGAAGAGTTTTAAAGCAATATTAATATATTACTATTTTCTGATAAATATACATATATAATATGATATAACTTGGGTTGCTGGATACGATCCCCCACTTCACGGCACAGTCCCACACCACCAACTATGTCACTGGTTTTGAACTGGATCATATCAGTCTTCTGATGGACAGATAATTTTACTTGTTGCTCAAGTAACTGCTAACTGCTGCTAACTATGCCGGCTGTTAGCTAGTTGCCTCAGTTAGCCATGCAGCTGATTGGTGGGAGCTTGAAGCACCAGAAGAATGTTGGTGTTTACACCTCTAGTGCAGTAGCTTTTGACTGCTGGGAGGAGGAGGTCTTCAGTCCCAGGATGGGCTTAATCAGCGGAGAATACTGCCTGGGATTGGCACCGAAATGGGTAGCAGAACTACAACTAGGCAAGCAGACAACAGAACTGGGCTCAGCATCCTCTATGGACATCATGGCCGAAATGGCAAAATTGCGATGCATGTTACAATGTTTTAAGACATTTTTTTTTTCAATGACATTGAAGGAGAAAGTGAAAATTGCATGAGAAAATTGAGTTAAGTTAAAAAGCAATGGCAACTTGTTCCAGTGAGAATAACATTGCTAGTAGTTTTGTGACATATGGCCCAATGTTTTGCTTTACTTTTTTGACATGAGCTATCATAGCATAGTACAATCTTCCCTCCAGCCTCCTTTCTGATTTCTCTGATTTCTATTAAATATATGCTAGTCTGACTCACAGGATGTATAGACAAAAAGTCATACAACGTTGTTGTATACATCTATCAATAATTTTGATTTGATGAAGACTTGTTGATACTACTTTAAAATGTTCTCCGTTTTGGCAGTCTGCAGACTCATTTACATGCTTTGATTTTTTTTTTTATTGCTTCACGTCTTGATGTGGGAGTCAGGCATCTCTGTCTTGCCTACAGCTACTTTAGAATGCAGCAGCAAGGCATCGCGCTGGTATATTTAGCTGGTTACTGGTAAAATATAGAATGTATTATAAGATTTGTTTACAATTGTTTTTAAAGAAGTGCATAGGCTGTCACTGAATTAAATCTCCGATCTCAACAATCCCTATTCCATGTACAGACTCCTCACATCTAAACAGTACTCCTCAACTTGAGTAAGAAATGTTTGCAGCCTGTTTTCTGCCCAGAAAGCTGCTGTTCTCTCTCCATTTTTTGCTGCTGCATAAACACATCCTGAACAGATCACATGGACGTTAAAAAGATTGGATCTAGGATTCTTCTTTCTCAAACTGGTGTTGCTCTGACTGCCTCACTATGAGCAGGGCTTGTGAGTCTGTTGCATCACCATAAATCACAATGTCACTCAGTTATGTATGAACCAATGACTTATTTATTGCAGATTCATATTCAGACTACAACCATTACCCTGGTGCCGCTGAGGCCTGTCTTAACATCAATGATGCATACGAAACAATCCATATTATTCATTTATCAGAGCTTTTCAGTAATTTATCATACCCATATACTTAACGATTGTTTACAGTTGTCAGAGTTGAAAGCGAGTTGAGTTTCTAACACATCTGGGTTTAACTCTAATAGCTGAGGTGATGTAGATTTCTGTTGGACTTCTGCTATATCATAAGATCAGGAAGCATTGGCCAACTGTGAAAAAACAAAAACAAAACAAAATGACAAGAAATCTGATACATTACTAAGGGAAATCAACTTTATATTTCTTAAATTCTCAGTCATCAGTCTTACAGTCACTGCGAGATATATTATGTAGGACTGACAGAACACTGGCTGGATCTGCAACTGCCTATTACATGCTACCAATGAACACAGTATGTAGTACTTACTGTAGTACATCCATTTATTTTTCTGTATGCTAGACCAAGTTCAGCATTACCCCGCAGGCACTTGTGGGACTCTCAACTCCAAAAACGTTGGGGTTTTCTTAAAACTGCCAATATTACAAAACTACACAGGTTATTTCTCACCTCACAAATAGTAAATTTACTGATGAAATAATGACAAAAAAACCTTTCATTTTTGGCTTGACTGTTGCTTGTAATAATTCCAGCACTTCATGCTGGTCCAATGCATACTGGAGATTTTTCCGATTCAGTGGATGACATCCCATCCCAGTAGAAACATGGCAGACTCCACTGAAGGCAACCCACAGCTTCTGTACATAAAAACAGCTCATTCTAAGGTAACAAAAACCCACAACAATTCCTATATTCAGGTGATTATACACTAATGAAAACATACCTATGAATATTCTATTCCATTTCTGCCAGTAGATCCTCCTAAATGTTACACACTGGACCTTTTCAAGTAGAGAACATCATAATTTACAGCAGATGCTGCTGGCAAGTTGGATAAAAAGGCACAAATTCAGAGAATACAGCATTCCCTGCCTTCTAAATATAAGGGAGATTTACTGTGGCCATAACTTTTCCTTATGCCACCTCTCCTTCTGACATTTTTATGGATGACCCCTCGCAGGACTCATCCAAGCTCATCCATCAAATGCGGGTCTCTGAATGGAACAGGCTTACGGATGCCATTAAAACCATTATGGGCTGATAACAATCTCCTCACTTCATCCTCATATCAGTCATAAAGAAATTCCATTCATTCTCAATTCATTGCCATTCCATATTTTAACAAAATGGCTATGACTACCTCTCTGGGTGATTGTAATCTTGAATTGAATTTTTCTTGCTGCATATCACCACTTATCATACAAAACAGAAGTATTATATTTGCATTCGGATGTTTGGATTTTGGTGTTTATGGCCCATAACAAAATCATTTAAAACCTGCCAATATCGATTGTTTTTCAGGTGAAATTCTGCCTTTTTCTAAGAATTTCTTTTTTATGCTTCTACGTGTCTGAACCACAGCAGTGTTCTTATTCCAGCCCTGCAGGTAAACTTCCTCATGGATGAACTAGCATGGTTCCTCTTGCACACAGATAAAGCGGCTTTTTCCTCGCAGTGGGCTGTAGATGGAGAGAGAGGCAGGGATGCTCTCTCACCTTAGGGGAGCCATGTTGGAGACAAGATGCAGTTTTACTTTGCCAGCCCCAAAAGATAGATGAGAGGAAAATATTTCTCTGCAGCTGTACCATACTGATGACGTCTAGTGAGTGTGATTTTTTTTAAAAAACTGTCTGACAATGTCAGTTTACTATAATATTTATTACTTAAACCTAACAAACTGATATGAGCTGACCGCTTACTGGTTTGAACTGTTACTGAGTGCTCAGATCACAGGACTACTCATGGTGGGTTTGACAGTCTGGTCATTTGTATAACCCAAGCCTTTGAAGCCAATTTGACGGAGTGGCCAGACCCTGTAATGACAGCAATGGCATCCGACCCTGTGGTGTGCACAGGAGCCCCAAAATATTTATTTTCCAAGAAACAAACTCAGCAGGATAATGTTGAATGCTGAAAAGAGACAGTTTCATCAGTAATAGTTGATAGCTGACACATGGATTTGATGAAAAACAGGGCAAAACCAACCGTATCAGTGTTCATAGGCTATGCAGTATGTTGCTGTCTAGCTAGTTGTACACCACTGAAGTTGACAGTGCATCTCCTAGCAACGCCGACTCTCACTTGTCACTTAACTAATGCAGTTGGAAACACCTACTCAGAGAGGCTTTAGACGTTATCTGCACAATCATGTTGTCAAGTATGTAGCATGTATAGTACATTCAACCATACAGCTGGTGCTCACCCCTATCCCCACCCCCACCCTGGAGTGTAAGGGCCAGGCCAATCTCCACACATTCAACAACAGACCATGTAGAAATATAGTCTCTGTTTACTCATTATGCCAGTAAAATGCTGTATTTTTTTAGTTTTATTACTACACAAACCACACAAAATTTGCTTAGAAAACCAAAATGGTTGAAATTAAGTGTCTTTTTTTAAGGTTTAAGTGTTCCTAAATTGGTCAATTGCACTTCCAAAATTAAGGCTACAGAAATAAATATTCTGATATATCTTTTTGTGCACTTTTGGAGTGTTGTTGTTTTGCACCTGGCATTTCCTCAGAGCTCTGACTCCACTTGTGTTTATCTTGAAACTCTGCTAGTGATTTGAGGTACTTCCACCTGACAGAAAAGAATGTACAGGTGCATACGCATCTCCTGCTTTACAGCATCATTAACTGTTGATGCCATCGCTCAACTTTTAGCATTTTTAACACAGCAGGCCACTGGGAATTCTCCTGGTGCTTCCAATGGCCAGTCCAGTGCCATGAGGACATTATGTATTAAAGAGCTGGTGTGAAAAGGTCTTTTGTTAAAAAACATTCCTGTTGATTAATAATTGATCATTGTCCTATCATTGGAGGTGTTTTGAGAGTTAGACTGTCTGCAGTGTCAAGTTGTCATACCAGTAGTGAGATAAGATGTCAGGTTGTTAAAAGGAATGTGGAAGCTCTCCTCAGGGAGTCTGGGTAAGCTCTGGTTTCTGAGATATGTAGCTTATGATTGAAATCTACTTTTCTATACTGCTGATTAACCAAGGGCAAATAATCTTTGGTCAGTACATGTTTTGGAGGGCTATTAGCTGTGCCAATAGCTTCAAACTGAACCTGCTGGTAGCTTTAGAAGACAGTGCTGCAGTCAACACCACCTTTGTCGATCCCAAGACAATTCAAAAATGAATCCAAAGAGTCCAAGTCAAGACTGACTCCAAATGAGAACATCATAGTCAAGACCAAGAAAGAAAGAAAAAAAGAAAGTGCCATTGCCAATGAGATGAGTTTTGGCAGCTAAGTATGGCCAATGTCGATATCCGTTCTAGATGGATTTGAATTAAACCAATACCCGTTTTCTGAACAAGCGCTTCATCAAAGTTTCTTCAGAAAGAAAAACATATATGGCTGAACTTGCTCGAGACCATCTATAATATATTTGGCGAAACCAATGACCTAGTGCAAATACCAACGAGTCCAAGACATGTCCAAGATGATAGAAAAAACTTGTACGGCACTGTCAGAAGATTTAAACCACCACAGGACACTAGTCTCTCACTCTGACCTATTGGCTCATTCACAGTGTAAGTAATAACAGGAAAAGGCAGGTGAGAGCGTGTGCAGTTCACTCTAATTGCAGTCTTGCAGAATGAATCATCAATTCATTTTCATATTTAACTTTCAAAGGCTCCGGAACAACACACCAAAGCATACACTCTTCTCCCTCTTTACATGTGGTCTATGTTGTGTGGGATGAGTCTTCTTTGAGGAAGTGATGCCTGAGGTGTCTGTGTTAAGGAGATGAAAGCCATGGCCATTTTGTTTCAGTATTTTTTTTGTGTGTGGGGTGGTGGGTGAGGGCAACACTTCGTAGCAGAGCACATGAAAGCTGTACTCATGCAGATCCTCGTAGTGTCTTTGTAGCTGATGGATTGTGCTGTGTAATGGCCGACACAACAGCCTAGTGTTTTTTTTGCTGCAACAGTGAGTTAATTGAAGATGATCTCACAGAAAACAACTGCCAGGCCCTGTCCTCTCTTTCTTCCTGGGTCCTCTTCCTGTATTTCCCCTTTCTCTTTTACCAAGATGACAAATACAGTCAGTGCACCTTATCCTGGCTTCTCTCTGTGACTTTCCTCACATCTTTGCTTGTCTCTTTCTCATCACAAGCATAACCACCATCACAAGCCGGCTATTTGACAAGAAATGACAATTTCACTGGCAAGATTAGGACTTTGATGTTGTTAGATGATTGCTGTCTGCGGTCCCCCTTTACTTCTCCCTTCACCTGCATTCCTCTGTCACATGTTGAATATTCCTGTAGGTTCTGCACAGGGTGGATCTGTTTATTTGTCAGGGAAGTCTGAAATTATACAGGAATTAGCCTATTACTTGATTAATGCTTGTTTTGCTCACCTAAAAGTATATTTTCAAGATAATAATCATAAGTGGTCTTATTTCACTGTCTGAACCTGTTTTTATTTTTTTTATATTTAAATATCAAGTAGTTTCAAGTAGCACAATGACATATTGTAAAGTATACCGGTTTCAATCAGACTAGTTTACCTGAGACTTGGACTGCCTGAAGACTTGACTTGATACTTGCCTCAAAGCAAAAACACTGGTGTCTACTTTTGACCTTGTAAATAGGCCACAGACCATTAAATATTTAATTATTAGTCTATCAATTAAAATAACTTTTTGTTTAAAGATTTAAAAAAAGTAGAAACATGTTTAAATTTGTGTCCTTTCAACTGTGAAGCATTCACATACCTTGCAACTGAAATGAAAGTCTTAGACTTGACCTCAATGTACTTGATTTGAGATGTGCATTGACAGGATCTTTGGTTAGAATTTCTATGGATTTGATCAACACTGCATAATATGACTTTCTCTGAAGAAATTATTGGTTTAATTTTATTTTTAATTTGGATCCGTCATGTTGTCTGATGACTGAAATATACCGTTCCAAACACCTTTTCTCTTTGTCTTTCTTCTCACCACAGCAAGGGAGGAGAACGTGGCCACTTTCCGTGGCTCGGAGTATTTCTGCTATGATCTCTCCCAGAACCCTATCCAGAGCAGCAGTGACGAGATTACGCTCTCCTTCAAGACATGGCAGCGCAATGGCCTTATCCTTCACACCGGCAAGTCAGCCGATTACGTCAATCTGGCGCTGAAGGATGGCGCTGTCTCCCTTGTTATTAACCTGGGCTCTGGAGCCTTCGAGGCCATTGTGGAGCCAGTCAACGGGAAGTTCAACGACAACTCGTGGCACGATGTCAAAGTGACTCGCAACCTCCGCCAGGTAAGGCACAGACGTGTGGGGTATTATGTGAATGAGGGAATACTGTCAGTCTTAAATCTTATCTTAATGAATATTGATGATGATGTGTAGCAGTCGAGTTGTCACGTGCTAGCTAGCCGGTAGCATGCTGTTAGTAAGTAAGTGTAAGTCTAGGTGGGTACGAGCTTGCTTTTTTTTTGCCTTGCCTGGTCCTCTTGTTCAAAATTACCCTGTTCTGTGCAAGCCCCTAGCAAGCCATTTTGACATAGTGGCCAAACTGTGTCATTACAGCAATGGTGTCCATCATGTGAGGCACACTGGCCCAAAACGGTGAATACATTTTTTTGAACGTCACAACCCCCCCAAAAAGACTTGTTTCACTATCAGAATTTGTTCCATTCTGTCTAGTAACATGTTGAAAGTCTAGAAGATCAGCACAAATAAATGATTTATCACTATTCAAGTTAACTATGTGGGCCACTGTAGCCCATAGGGCTTGCGCAGTATGCATTCATCTGGGTAATGTCATTGCAGTGGGTATTGGGTTTTTTGGCTTCATACGCCACTGAACACCTTTCATAGGAATTAACGGGCCACTGTATCCAACGTTGTATCCAGTTCTCTTTATTTTCCGTGGTTCTGTTTCACATTCATTTTCCTCCAAATTTAATTTGCATAATAAGTGATGCCACTGATTGTGGCACTTCCACTGAAATGTACTGATTCTGCTGTAGATGTTGTTGTTATAAATGCTGATGTAACGGGGCTCCATCGAAGATGGACCCAGTTGCTAAATGGTAAAAGGTAAATGGACCTGTACTTGTATAGCGCCTTTCTAGTCTTCCGACCACTCAA
>JAGRRF010012892.1:3146603-3164310 GCA_019097615.1 Morone chrysops | reverse complement strand
AAAAAATCAACTTTGCTCTTCACTCTTTGAGTCTGTCTGTTGTTATTTAGGCTTTTATTTTGGAAGAAGAGTGGTGGGGCTGCTTAAGAGGCTCAGGGTATTTATGTTCAGTCAGAGCAGGAGAAGGAAAGGCTGCTTCTTGCAGAGAGGTGGGGGAATAAGATGGATGGAGGGGAGGGAGAGGAGGATGGATGTAACACAAAGAGAAGGGAAAGGCAACAAAGAAAGAGAGTGAGAGGAGAGAAGAGGAAAAGACAATTTTCCGTCCAATCCCTGAGCACCTTAAGGGATGAGTTGATTTACTGTCAAATCTGATGGTGGATTATCGATAATCTCAGGCAGGCCCCTCAATCTACCCACTCAGCCATCGCTGCACTCTCAGACAGAACCCTGGGCAGGGAGCAGGAGTAGACATTAATATAATATAAGAGTAGTAGGAGCAGGAGCAGACATTAATATAAAAGAGAGTGAAATGGAGAAGAGGGTGTGTTTGTTTTGTGTATGTATGTGCCCAAGATATAGCCAGACAGAGGGTGTTTTTCTGCCCAGAGAATTAGAGAATAAAAAAAAGGCCTTCAATTTTCCACTTGAGCAGATTTCAATTTACACACACATCCCCCTTCGTGACTCCATCCTCCCATCGTTATTGATAGCATTTAGGGCTGCTGTGATAAAAGATTGGCCACTTAGTGTTTTTCATTCATTTGTTTTCCGCCATTGGCAGGACATTCGCTCATACTGGAAACTGTGTCTGTTACAAACCAGCTACATGGCGAACAGTGTGTCTATGAGTGCAATGAGTATGAATGCATTAGTCTGAGGGGTTAATCCAGTAGACTGTAGGAGTATAAAGTTGGAAGTGGATGCTGTGCACCAACATATTACTCAATTTTTAAATAAAATCTAAAAATTTTATATATAAATTCAAATTATTTTGATTTTTAAATAGAACTTTTTTTTTTTGCTTCAGCTGCAGAGATAACCAGGCATTTCTTGAACCAGACAAGTCTTTTGTTTTATACTAACTGAACTCGTTACATGTAGAACAAGAGTGAGTATTCTTTCGTTTCAGATCTGCTGCTCTTATAATATGCTGTTAATGTAAACTCAACTCTCCTTTTTATGTTTCCTCATGCCTTAAAATAATAAAAAAAAACTATAAAAAAAAAATAAATGAAGTGATTAGCACATTAATTAGTCATTCAACAGAAGGAAATGATAATCAATGTTGATAATTAATAGTTTCAGTCATTTACCAAGCAAAAATGCCAAACATTAGCTGATTCCAGCTTCTCAAACGTTACAATCCTTTTTCTATTTTTGAACAATTTGAATATCTTTGGATTTTGGACTGTTGGTTTGCAGACATGTAATCACTGTGTGCGACAGTGGTTGTGCACCCCTATGTATGAAATATGGACACATATACACACATACAGTTACTAGTTACTCATCTGTTGACCTGTTTGGCCTGTCTGCAAACTGTAGTGGGCCGAGTGAGACAGGAAGATAGGAAGTGGTAAAGGTTTTGACTAATTGCTCAAAGCACTTCATGGTGGTATATGTGAGCGCTACTGGGCAGTAGTCGTAGAGGCAGGGTTTTACTATATACTGGAGCAACGAGTGGTTGAAACTGTCAAAGACATCCGCTATTCAGTGTATCAAAGAATGAGCTAGTGTGCCCAGATACCTTTGATGCTGCACATGGAACCAAACCCAAATGAGAATTACAGTAGACATACACAGAATGTGGAAAAGTTAGTTCACATGCACACCTGTGTCACTTGTGTCCAAGAAGCCCAGTCTTGTATTTTCTCTGTGTGAACATATCTCATGCAAACAGCAATTTCATTGACTACTGCTTTGATCTTCCACAACAATAAGGAGACTGCTGGTGCTCAGTTTACATGTCTGGACTCATTGTTCTATTTCTGGGCATCTGAATAATTTCGGATCTGTAGTTAATTTTTGCACATTAACTTAAAAAGTTCTATAAATGTTTCTTTATTGAGAGCATCAGCATTTTCCCTGTGTCTACATAATGGAATGTCCTGCTTAACACAGTACTATATCCAAAACTTTATATGGTCCTGATTCCACTTAGTAAAGTACTATTCCCTGGCATCATGCTTTATTTGATTTAACACATTTCCCCGGCCTGTTCGGCTGGCCCTTAAGCCTTGAAACATGTTCAGTGAAACTAAGTGCGGCTTGGTCATCTGCTGTTTTTTGCATGCCTGCCATTGTAGCTTCCAGTTCACAAACCTACCTCTCTAGCAAGTAGGCCATCATTTCCACCCACATTTTACAACAAACTGCTTCTTTATTATGCTGTATTCCAATTGAGAGCACTTTGAATAGAAGCACCTTGGCTATGCAGGGAAATGGTAGTTAATCAACTGTAGATAAATCATTGAGTGAACCTGCGTCAGGCTGACCGGGAGTGTCTGAAGAACTGGGCCGAGTAGCCTCACTCGAAATATGCTATATATATATAGGTGATGTAGCTACTTCTTCAGCTCTCGCTTTTTAGAGAGAGCGCATTAAAGAACTTAGTTTAGGCTTCGTAGCCAGCGTTAATGTTACATCACTTGAAAGACCATACAGCTACCTGGATGAAAGCATCTTAGAAAGGACGGTGTCAGAACCATAGAAAACCAGTTACATTCCAGAACTTATATTCATCTTTATGAAATGTATTATATGTGTATATGTATGCCAGTGCCGTCAGTCCATTTAGAGAGACAGCATGTTCATATTGTGTGTTGTTAATTGGTGATGGGGAGAACCATGATATTGTTACTGTTGATATTTGCATTTCACTTTAATGTGAGCAGTCCATTTAAAGCTTGATTTCTCTGTCCATCATCATACAATAGATTTTACATCTACAGATGATAATTGCATTTATCTTGAAAACATTGACAATTTTCTCATTGTTTTAAGGTTTTTCCTTGCAGCTTGGTGTATTAATGTTACTTTACTGTACCAGAAGTACTTGTGAGTGACAACTGTGATGTCATCCATGTCCTATCACAGGTGGTGTATAAGAACAATGACATCCGTCTCGAGTTGTCCCGCCTGGCTCGAATTGTGGACCCTAAGATGAAAATTCAGGGCGAGGTGTCATACAAGTGTGAGAATGTGGCCACCCTGGACCCCATTTCTTTCGAGACTCCCGAGGCCTACATCAGCCTCCCCAAGTGGAACACTAAGCGGATGGGATCCATCTCTTTCGATTTCCGCACGACCGAGCCCAATGGCCTTATCCTTTTCACCCATGGCAAACCCCAGGAGCGAAAAGATGCTGCCCGCAGTCAGAAGAACACCAAGGTCGGTCTATAATCCACAAGAACTTTGCTTTGTTCTCTTGCATTAACTTTAATTCCGCTTTAAAGGTCCAGTGTTTAACATTTAGAACGATCTATTGGCAGAATAGGAATATAATATTCATAGGTATGTTTTTGTTAGTGTATGATCACCTGAATATATGAATCATATTGAATATTATGGCAAAAGGCAACCGGACTTGCAGTTGGAAGGACTGATGAATCCTTTTGGATGAAAATGTCACCAAGAAAAAGATACAGTATCTATGACCTGCATGACTTGAGAACAGGCATCATACATTATTAGAATTTCTTTAGTGGAGTGGTTCTCATTGTATACGTATCAAACCTTCATTAGTATGAGTTACAAGCAGTCTAACCACAGAGTGATGTTCCCTTCTCAAATTGTTTAATTTAAATTTAAACATGTAAATATGTAATACTTTCTTACAGCAATTGTTGGAGAAATGTCAGAAAAATTTATTTCTGTATAAGAAATGTTTTTCTCATTTCTTATGTTGTTAATCAACCCTTGACCCCTTCATATTTATCTTGTGACCACTTGAGGCACTGTGTTCCCACTGGTCTAGGAATCTGGTCTGGTCTGGGTGTGGCTGGGTGTGGTCAGAAGTGTGCCCTGTTGCACCTATGACCACACCCAACAGTGATGTCACGGCGGTTTTAAGTTTACAGGGTTCCCACACATTTTCATGGACAAAATTTCAAAACTTTTCCATGATTTTTCAAGGACCCATAATAAAATTTCCATGACCATTCACAACCTATATAAGTTATATATAAGTATACTTTACTCCAACTGTTAATTATTGTATGAAAACTAAACAGTAAACCTTTTTCAATCTCTAATAGTTGGTTATGTTCATATTCAGTGCTCGGTTGCAGACATCGATGTTCTCAATCCAACGATGCTGATAACATTTCAGCATAAAGGTGTCACTGCCTGTGACCTTAGTGTAGTCCTCTCTACGGGCAGGACTGTCTTTGAAAAGCCAGTACAGGCTAGACAGAGCATGTTCAATGTCCCAGCCACTTGCTTTGCACCCATCCCGGAATGCATTATGCATAACATGTAATCAACATGATCCAATATTGAGCAGAGATTTGTTCACATTACCGAGAACTTCTTTCTGTAGCATGTCAAATATTTTCCATTTGACATGAGGACCGTCCATCGACAGTTGAACAAGATTTTCTCACTCCAATCCCATCAAGAACGGGAATCATTTTGTCAACAAGGCCATCTCTCGCAGTCTTCTTGTGTTGGACGTGTTTCGTTCCCTTAGCATGACTTGTGAGGGCTGCCTCCCCCATACTGCTAACGTCAAAGCTCTTTTTGCAAAGCTTACATCTCGCACGTTGGTCATTCTCTTGTTCGGTTTCTAACCAAAGTTTGTATCGGTCTTTAGAGAGCCATGAAATATTAAATGCACACTTTCCCGACATTATTCAAACATCATTTCAGCTAGCTGGCATACGTGAAGGGAGAAACGGAACGCGTGGAGAAAGAAAGAAACGTGATGTGACGTGCAGTTGTCACCTTGTCACGTGTCGCCGCATATTAGAGCTAACGTTACGTTAAAGGCAAGAGTAGGGTTTTCCTAAAAAAACAATGTATAGACTAAAAAAATCTCTCTGTGCTGCTCTGTGTCCATGACAGCCCAGACACTGAGAGCAGAGGAGAGGAGCTCCTCCAACTACGCTCTTTACTGCAAGTGCAATAAAACCTTCGCAAGTAAAAAGCCAATACTTTATCAATACACCTGTTCAACATACAGATACAGATACATCATCACTCATTTTCCTGCAGGTAGTTAGTCATTTGTCGGTATGTGATGCTGCAGGTGTTACACTGGGCTGTGTTCAGCTGCCTGGCAACCGAGGTCTCTGTTTACAAACCGCTAACGGCAAATCCTACCGTTCCTGCCGTTATGTTACATTATGTGGAAGGTTATCCACTGTAACAATTAATTTCATTTCACAACATAATTCCATGACTTTTCCAGGCCTGGAAAATTAGATTTTAAAATTCCATGACTTTTCCAGGTTTTCCATGACCATGGGAACCCTGAGTTTAGTTAAACTAAATTTAAATGAAACATTTTTTTTTAATGTAAATTTACTGATTAAATTTTCCATGGCAACAATTGCTTCATGATTTATCATTGCTCTTCTCAGACCTCTCAGGTCCCCATTTTTTATTTTTTTTTGTCACGATAAAATGCATGCAATTTCTCTGCACATGAACACAAAGAACCATGTCTTGAATTCCTTTTTTCAGAAAGAGTTCTTTGATTAAGAGGTATTCTCTGTTGATGTGTTCTTTTGCACTTGTCCAGGTGGATTTCTTTGCAGTGGAGCTGCTGGATGGCAGCCTGTACCTGCTGCTGGATATGGGCTCAGGGACTATCAAGGTGAAGTCCACCCAGACAAAGGTCAATGATGGTGCCTGGTATCACGTGGACATCCAGAGAGATGGACGCTCGGGTCAGTTGTGTTGTTAAATTTGAGGAAACAGTATTAGCTCTAATAGAATTTAAATTAAAAAAAATACCATATAATAAAAAAAAAAATTCTATCTTGTACAACTGTTGATATCAATTTATCTTTTTTCTCCATCTATTCGTACCATAGGCACCATCTCTGTAAACAGCAGGAGGACCCCGTTCACTGCCAGTGGTGAGAGTGAAATTCTGGACCTGGAAGGCGACATGTACTTGGGGGGGCTTCCCAACGACCGCACCAACCTCATCCTGCCCACCGAGCTCTGGACAGCGATGCTCAACTACGGCTATGTGGGCTGTATCCGTGACCTTTTCATTGACGGTCGAAGCAAGGACATCCGTCAGATTGCTGAGGCACAAAATGGCGCTGGCATCAAACCCTCGTGCAACAAGCAGCCTGGCAAGCAGTGTGAGAGCTACCCATGCAAGAACCGAGGTGTCTGCAAAGAAGGCTGGAATCGTTTCATCTGCGACTGCACTGGCACTGGTTACTGGTCACGCACCTGTGAGAGAGGTAAATCTGTTTGGATGTGCTCATGCTTTGTTCTCTTGCAAAAACCTTGGAATATACTGATATTATCTCCAAGGCATAGGCAACAATGTCCAAGACTACAGACACAATAGAGAACTGGAGCAGCAAGGGATGTCCTGATCGAATCACTTCCTTTAGAGGACACAGCTTGCTGGGCTGAACCTGTGTACTCCCAAACGTTTATTATAATTTCATTGTGAGGTCGTGAGGTAGTGAGAACCCAAAATAACTTGCGGGGCCAGAGGGTTTGTTACAGAGAACCATCTGAGAAGTCATACTTAGAAACAGTTATAAAATGACAGGCACTTACAAAAAATACTTGGCAGGTGATTTGATGAATCGTCTATTACTATCACTGGCTAACTTCAACCAATCAGATCAACAAACCAGTAAGCCAGCCCGGAGAGGAGCAAAGAACATCTTTTCAAGAAAATCAAGACGAACTGTCAGTTGTGTTCTTTGCTCTTCTTTCAGTGAAGGAATACTCTCCAGTTCTGATATAACTAATGCTAGCAGCATCTACCCTGTTTAGCATTGTTGTTTTTGAAGGAACAGTTGCTTCTCACTGCATTTAATCTAATTTAAACAGTGAGCAGAGGCAGGTCTGTGTGTCTGTTGTTTTATGTGTTGTCTGAAGTTTGGTTTGAGTTGTATAGGATGGTAGGATGGGTGAATGTTTGTGAGGAAGGGGATGAATGTGGCAGAGGAAGTTGTCTGGCCAGCCTGGGGTGGGTGTATTTGAGACCAGGGAGGAGGAGACTCAGTGTTGGAGATCCGTCCGTCCTGAGTAGAGTCCCTTTAAACAGATTATGGACCCCGATATTAGTTTGAAGGAGATCATTATGATTGTTTTTAGATGTAGGAATGTTATACACAACCAACGACCAAGGACATCAGTGGTTGGATCCAAGATTCTCAGTCTGGCTGCGCCAATGCGGAAAGAAAGGCTGGAATAGTGTTTTGAAAATATGCCAGAAATGTAGAGGACATGATGAAAATGCATGTGACTTAATTATTTGGCATGGCACTAATAAGCTGCAGTTCAGTGCTTGATAGGGAAATAGTCTTGACCAGCTTTACTCCTCTGCCAGTTTTTTTCCTGTAGTTTTTCCTACACATCCTCACCTTGCTCTGACTGACTGATTAGGCTGTTTGCCTTTACTTTTGGCAACTTTTGAAACATTAGAGGGCTCAGTTTTATTTATATAGCCTAATATCACAAATCACAATTTACAATTTACATTTTACAATCTATACAGGATACAATGCCCTCTGTCCTTAGACCCTCGGTTCAGTTAAAAACCATTTATACTCATTTTCACAGGATGCATTATCTGATTGAATAGGAGTTGTCTAGTAACATCCAATCACTTTACACAAGTGTTCTAGGTAGCCTTTTTAACAATCAGTTGATTGCTCTGCTGAGAACATCATGCCATCAGTGTTTGCTGGCACTGCTCCCTCCACCGCCTGAACCCTCCTCCATGTGACTGAAGCCTTTAGAAGGGCTTAGAATTGCTAAGACACAGCTATCACTGAATTTGTACTATCCCTCAGTGAGCACATCTTTTTCCACCAAATCCAACCATATAACTATTGGTAATAAATAGTGAATTCCTTTACACACTGGGTGTCTTCTTTGACTGGAGTAGGGGTCATGCTTTCAACAGAAACAACACACACAGCTAGTGCAACTCGGTATCTGTGAGAGGGAAAAATATTGTTTTATTATTATTATTATTTATTCAAACAGCTTAATGCTTTCTAATTTCAGATCAGGCCAGGTCTGTTTCTGATGCCTCACATCTCAGATTTTTATTTTTATTTTTTAGACTTGGTCACTTACAGCTGTGTGAGCAGGATTAAGAATGGGGATGTCATATTCCTGTGCCAGCTATGCAGACTGTTCTAAATAACAACACAACTTGACAAACATTAACTGCTAGCATTGACATGATGTCAGACTCCATAATGAAGTGAAAGCTGAATGGCAATTCAGTTTGATTATTATCTAACCAGGAGTGGATACTGAAATTGCCAAATGTGGCTGACATATTCAATTAGCTTAACAACATCAACATATCGATCCATGGAGGCTACACATCTATCCTGTAAGTCAGTGACCTATGGCAGAGACATCTATCCTCTGCTTCTGTGATTGTTCACACAAACGCAGTGCCAGAATAAGCCACCTTTCACCTCACTGCACTGAGTGAGCAGTTACTTTTCTGATGTTATCACTGACACCAGGAACTGACTGATCATCTTGCACAAGAGGTTTTACTGGTAAGGCAGAAGAGCAGCTGTTGGAGGCTAAAACACACTGCTGCCTAACTGCGCACATCAAAACAGCCACCCTTATTACTTTCTATGTTTAACCTTCACATCGGGGGTGGCTACACGCCCATGGATACAACTTCTCTGCTTGTTGACAGCTTCCTCTTCCGCCCTCTACTCACCTCTTGCTATCGCTCATGTGTGCAAAAAAGGATTGAGAAGAGATTAGAGTTTGAGAAGTTTCAGTTTCAGAAATATCCCAAGCTATACGACCCACAATCCCATCATTATTAAGACATCCACTGGTGAACCATAGCTCTGGAAATTCAGTGAATCAAACAAACACAGGACTTTAACCTAGGAGACCACTGTTGGTATCCCTTGTGAAACCAAAACAAAAACAATTTATTTTGGGTAAGTAGATTATGGCTAACCCTAATCAAACTGCTTCCCAACATTAACCACACAAACTTTATTTTGAAAGTCCAACCGGACGTTGCATATTTATTATTGCTAACTTGACCGCAGAGCCCTGTGCACCCAGAAATTACTCTAGAAGGGCAACTACGGGGTCATATTTTGAAGCGGAGGGCCACTGACCAAGCGATGCTTGTCATGCAGACTTTTGGCCCCTCCTTTCACAGCAGCATGTGCATGTGCGGATGACCATGAGGATGTTAACACTCCTCCGTAGTCATTGAATCATTATCTCAAGAAACTGAGATAATTAAGTTGTGAAAATAGTTTTAGGTATGATAAGATTTACAGTTAGATTAGGTGTTATAAGGAATGAGTTAACTGGATCAAAAGCATAAAGAAAGACTCAAATGTATCTGTCAATCACAGCAACAGAGAGACAAAAAAAATAAGGAAAGAGTGTCTAGGTGTAGTTTAAAGAGAGTTCTGTTGTGTTATCATTTTGGCCATGATGGTTTTTTCTCATCTACTTAAAGAAAGAAGAAAAGAGAATTAAAAAAATGGAAAGAGGGGGACAGTGAGTTACTGGACAGGAACAAGATAAAACAGAGAAGGGAAGGGATAAGAGTGAGCTTGTTTTTTTCAGCCAGAGCTAGTCATGTCCTTATTTGTGAGTTGTCCAAATCCATTATCTTCTACTGCCAGCAAGGCAGCCCACAGGACACACACATACACACACCTCTAATTCTCCCTGGCACTGTTTCCTGGTTGATATTGTCAGTGTACAGTTAGTAGCCTGGACTGCTGTGTGACTGTCCAGCAGTGTGTTATGCTTACTGTAGATACAATGCAGTTGTTAGGCAGGCATGACTAATATGTGCATACACACAGTTTTACACATAATCAACATAGACAAAGTAACAGTGTCATGAGATAATGTGCTTTCTGAGCATATTCACAGCCACGTAAGCTATTCTGCAAAGTATGCCCTTTTTTATATAAGGGTATAAAATAAGAGGAGATATATTATATTATTGATGCAATACATTGCACATATTATTGATACAATTAATGATGCTGTCAGCCAATATAACACCAGTCTGGGTACTGTGTCGGCTGTAGTGTGGTCCTGGTGCAACTGCAGGTGAAGTCCAGGTGTGGAATGTGTTTAAAACGCTACACTGTTAGAAGGCCAGAATCAACTAGTCATGTGTACATCAAAATTATCCCTGCTCTCTCTAACCAAGTGCGTGGACCATGAGGGTGGGGCTAGGGAACAGTAGAAGCAAAGTTTTTTTTTACAAAGTCGGTAGAGTAGAGCGACTGAAACTTTTATTCTAATTTACATAGTTGAATTAAGGATTTATTTTCACCAAACCAGAGTTGGTGATTGTTGGAACAGTGGAAAGACTAACAAAGACAGTTTTGGTGAGTTTTATTTGGTTTCTGTCCAGTTTGAGCAATGTTACCATGTTACAATGATATGCAAAGTAAAATTACAGTTTTTGTCTATGGAGTTTGGTGGCCTTTTTTAATATCAAAGCTATCTCTGGTTAAACAAAAAATCTCTTTCTGTAGGAATCCTTTTCATAATGTCATCAAGCACTTTGAATAGGCATACTTGGACGAGCAGATTATTATTATAGCTTGCATTGCGGCCATTGTAGCCCTTTCCACTAATATTTTCACATCTAATTCAGTGAAAAGTTTCTTTGGACCAAACCAATGTTGTTGATTATTGGAAAGACTGTGGAAAGACTGTGGTAAGACTAACAAAGTTGGTTTTGGTGCGTCTTATTTTTAATTTCTGTCCCATTGTTTTGGTCTGAGATGCTGGTGCTCTAGTGTGACATCCAGTGGCAGGTGAATTACCTAATATATTTAATATATAACCTTTTAATAGACAGGGATGAGGTCATCACAGTGGATGAATAAAACAGAGGAGCAGTTTTGTAACATTCTCTCCCTGGATCCTGCCCACAATATCTTGACTACTAAAGTCGTGTCCATAGTGTGCTAGAGGTGTGATGCACTTCCCATCCTTTGCCTCATTGTACTTTCCCTGTATTCCATACGCACAGGGAGTGACAAACAGAGAGATTGTATACAATACATGGTGGTACAAATCAGTACAGTACAATGACTTATTGTATACTTATGACAGCATAGAGCATTATTGATAGTAGGATTATAGATTATAGACTATTACCCTCAGATCTCAAATCTCAGACCTGCTGGTAAAAGGACAGTCCAGGCTCCCTTGCCACACCGCCCGTCTTCACACACAGTCTGTCTGCCAGAGAACATTCCGCTGCCCTTCTGACCAGTTTCTGTCATGGTGTCCAGACTGTTTAATAAAGACTGATCTGAGTTGAAAACTAATTAACACATCCCCAACCCCCACAAATTGCTCCCACTGCTTTTTAGCATATCAAATAACAGCTTTCTGATCATATCTCTATCTATAGCAGTTTTTGTCTTTCTTCATTCAGTGGTTGGATGATAATTTCCCCTGAATCTCATTTTTACTTTTGAAAAGAAAAGTTGTAGGGCATCAGTGTGTCAATCTGATATGGGGTGTACATTTCACCTCAAATTATTCTGCAGGGGATATTTTATTGAAATACTGCAATATAATTATCAGGAGCCAAAGATAGTCAGGATTACATAATAGCTTTTTCATTAACACTATTATTTGCCTTCTTTTTTTTTTAAATGCATGTGTGAATATTGCTCCTTTATGCTACATTTTCCTTTTACATTTGCTTTCCTTTTTGAATAGTACAAAATGAAGACATTTTATTATCCACGGGTCTTAAAGAAACACAGCTGTACTTTTCAGCTGATGCTGTGATTGGAAAGCAGTTGTGACGCTTCAAGGTGTTGGTGTGTGTGAAATATCAGCCATTATAACTTGGCACCAGTGCTGTTTACCCAGTGGATGTTTACTGTTCTGCATGGTGTTACCTGCCGTTTGTCTTCGGCGCTGACTTCAACCAATGTGTCCAGCAAAATAATGTGCCACAACAATGAGACATCACTTGTTAAGTAATGGATTTAGGGATATATTGTGGTGCATAGAAATATATTACACCTCTTACTCTTGGCATGAGCATAGTCACCTGTTGGTCTATTTACCATTGATTTATAAAGAGAAGGGACCGCTTTTAAATAATCACGGCTCGAACAGCAGAGGTGTTAAAAAACCATGCAGCTAATAGAACAATAACAAGGACATAGGTGCAAATTAAATTATACTTATCAAGGCCATATGAGTCACAATTACAATGTACTGATTAAATAGTACGAAGACATGTTGGGCAACAAGCAACAATACTTCAATATTCCTGTGTGGTATCCATAAAGTGTATCTTTATCCCCACCTTAAAGTGGACTGATTGCAGCTGTTGAACTGAAGACATATCATTGGTCTATTAATTATTGATTATTATTAATAATCATGTCCTGTAAACATGCTTTTAACATTGGTTATTTTCATTGCTTTGGTATTAGTGGTGCTCTCATTTGCCCTGACACTACAATGTCGCATTAACAAAAATGCGGCTTAATATATGATGTTATTATTAGCTCAGATGATCTAATCACAGAAGGTTCCAAAGAATCCCGTTCTCACTCCCACTTATTTGTATACATTAATATACATATTGTATATGTCTTTTTTGTGTTATCTGTTGTGTTATCTGTTTTTCTTTCTCTTGTACATAGTGTATTTTATTTTATTTTATTTATTATTTTTTCCTACTCTTACTGTTTGTATACTGTTTCTTTTCCTCTATCCACTTTTCTGCTGCAACACTGGAATTTCCCCATTGTGGGACAAATAAAGGAATATCTTATCTTATCACTGTGGATGCACCCACTGTCAGGTCAGGTGGACCAGTATAAAGTGTGAGAAAGTGTGCACATGGAGGTGGTGGGGTGGAGGGATGTCTCAAACAAACACAGGACTTTAACCTAGGAGACTGCTGTTGATGTCCTGTGTGAAACCAAAAGTAAAACATTTCTTTAAGTAACATACATAAGTTAACATACAGAATGTACTAACGTAACATAGCTGACGTGATTTAAGTTACATCAGGTACATAACGTAATTTCTGATCTTTTCCTCATCCTAACCAAATAGTTTTTGTTTCCAAACCTAACCAAACTATGACTGTTTCACAACACATTAACTCTGTCAGATTTTTTTGTAACTGCATAATGCATAATAGGATAATAGGAATAATAAATATATTCCTAACTTGACCACAGCAAGCAGAACCGACGCAAGGGGAATACCTACAGTGTCCTATTTTTTTTGTTTAAATATGTTTATTGAGCAAACTTCAAAGCATGTTACAGGCAGGACACAGATTAACTGTAAGTGAGAAGTCTTGCATTTTCATATTTTCTTTTTTTAAGTAGACTGTCTGTAAAATAACATACAGGCAAAATACAATGCACCCAACTCCCTAGGTTCACCCTCCACCCACCCACCCACCCACCCTAGTCTTTGAGGGTACAATGTGCACTTTCATGAGGTAGATAAAAGGAGAAAAAGAATAAATACTGATAACAATAAAAACAATAACAATAATGATAATAATAAAATAATAATAAAAATGAAACTAGAACAAGGAGAAGTGTTTGATCAGATCGATGTTTGATCAGTCTATCGAAGGTAGAGAGGTGACATAGGAGAGAAAGGGGTCCCAAGTTCCATGAAATCTTTTCACAGATCCTCTGACTGTGTGTTTAATTTTTTTAGGTGAAGGAAAGAAATTCTTTTAGCCATAAAAGCGAAGATGCTTGCGAAGAGAGAAGAAGAATGTAAATTGATCCAATGCTGTTTTGCGATGCTGGGGGAGACACTACATTTTCTAGAAGAGTCTTCTCAGGTAGTTTAGGGAAGGATATTAAGTGAGTTCTTACAAATTACGAAGCTGGAAATATCTAAATCGATCACAATTACATAGATCAAATTTAGTGACAAGGTTCTCCAAACTACCAAATGTCTCATCCAAAAACCAACTAACCCAAACCAGGCCTTACTTCATACAGTTTTTAAAAGCTGGGTCTAGTGAAGAAGGTAGAAAGAGATGGTTATAGGCTGTATATAGCAAATAGGGTAAGGAAATACATTCAATTTTAATTTTAATTGTTTCAATTTGACCCACAAGTGCACTCCATCTCTGTAGGTCCAATTTAATCTTCTCAGTCAATATTCTGACTCTCGAATTTTGTTGTAAAGCAAAGTAACTTTTGGGATAAAGCACTGTGTGTCAAAAAAGGGTATTTTATGAAAAGGTTATACCGAAAAGGCGTGGAGCTCGGACAACATGCGTCTTACCACCACATCGTGTAACCGGAAGTTCCACAGTGTCATATTTTAAAGGCCACACTGGAGGGCCACTGACCAAGCAGCAGTATTTGACAAACTGGGAGTAAGAACGTGTGTGTCCTTGATAGTCTGTGTAAAAAGACATTGATGGGATGTAATTACCCATTCTACAAATGGCTGAAAAGTGAACTGGTCAGATATGCTGTATCTTCATACCAAACAAAATGCATTAAAGTCTTCTTCTGGGTGGTGTTAACATGGCAAGGTCAGTCAGTTAAAAGTGTATCAATCCTTTGGACACACTCTATTGAGACCATCTCACATGCAGGTTATTACACACACACACACACACACACACACACATACAGTTACATCCAAGAAATATGACATGTTAGAGTTAATCTGACAGGCCAGCCGAGAGCTGTAATGAGAATTTAAATTGTGTATATTTCACCGTGCTGTAATCTGACACCTTGTCAATTAGACATCAGACCCAGACATCCCTGTGACCAAACATGGCCATTTATTTCATGTGCAGTTGAGCATGGACCCAGGCACATGTACAGCATGTACACACACAAGTAAACAAAAAAATAATGATATTTCATTCATCATTATTTTACATTTTTAAGGTGCATTAAGTCACATACGTGCAGAGTAGATACATTTTTTTTATCTAGAGTGAACAAAATATCATGTGCAAATAAGATCCATATTATACACATGTGTTATGCTGTGGGAACAAGATAATTTACTAATAGTTCATATGCTCCTCTACTATGCAGCATGCCCATAATAAATGCACAAAGCTGCAAAATGAAGAGAACTCGTGATTGCTGGATGCTGAAAAGCTGACGCTAAACTGCATTGCTAGCTTTAATTTGTATGAATACAGCTACAGAGTCTGAATAGTTGGAAATGTGGGAAAGGGGTGAAGGTTGCAAATATAGTGAAAGCAATGAAAGGAATTCAAAAGTTACAGTGTAAGAATTTAAAAGAGCTGAAGTTGATGCAGAATGAGTAAACTGCATTACTGCCTTAACTTTGTATGAAGAAGCAGCTGAATAAGTATGAAGTGTTGGAATAGTAGGAAAGGGGCAACATGTAGTGGAAAGGTGTTGAAACAGGAGTCATAACGTAAGGATTTGAATTAACTTAAGTGTACAGACAAGGTGTTGAATTGTGTGCATAGAGAACATTTTTAGAGATTTTTATTTCTAAAGTCTTCAGTGCTCACGAAGCCTGCTGTAAGCTCCTTTTACTTTTTGGGGCTTTATGAGGAAATTTACTGTACTTCAGCGCCCCCTCCCAGTAAGCCCGTTTCTATTTGGGAGCTTTTCTTTTGAAAATCTGGACCCTCCCATGCTCCCTAGTACACTCCTGTTACCATTTGGTGCCTTTATTTTGAAAATCTGCCACCCCCAGGGCTCCGTTTCAGGCTCTTATTTGTGTCTGGGGGCTTTTTAGTAGTTACACCACCAGCCTACACTCCCCTGATGCTCCGACCCAGTCCTCGGAGTCCATGGCTTTATGGCTAACCTAGTTAGGTACAGAACAGGTGTACAGGGTGCACAGTGGGAATGACAGAGGCACCATTCACCCTATTACAACCCAATATGGCATCAAAATGATAGTGAACCTGTTATTTAAATAATAATAATTAAGATAATCCTTGGGGACAAATGTACCCCTCAAATTCAACAGGCTCAGGTCGTTGTTTAAAGTGTCTGACAACATTATGGAAAGGATTCCTACAGAGATAGACCTTATGTTTAACCAGAAACAACTGTAATATCGCTACCACTAGCCACAATTTTTTTGTTTACCTTGCATATCATCACAACGTCGTAACTTTATTCAAAGTGGACAGAAAAAAATAAAAACACCAGAACCATCTTTGTTAGTCTTTACACTGTTCCAACAATCACCCACTCTGGTTTGATTGAAATCAATACTTAATTCACCGACATAGATGATAAAAACAGCAGTTTCAGTGGCACTATTCAGCTGAACACCGAGAATGTTAACTAACCACAAAAAGCAGAAAGGCAAAAGAGGATCAGTCATAGGTCATGCGACACACTCAGCAGCCCAATACATCTGAATCAGAATTTGCTGCTCAGCATTCACACAAATAAGTATAATGAATAATATGACTAATGTGCCCTTAGGCTTTGCAGGTACACTAGATTGCTTTGATGAATGTATAGTGCCCAGTTTACTATGAATTAAAACTAAACACTAGAAAGTAGTAGTTTAATTATTCTCTCTGATGGCACAGTCCAGAATCTAGCTAGCTATATATATATATATATATATATATATATATATAGTTTAAGTTCATGTTTGATACCAACTCCACTCCAACAGTTGTCCATGTCCCACTGTCTCTTCAAAACTCTCTTTTCAGTGTTCAGTCTTTACTTTATCCTAATCTTTACTTCCCCTCCTGCTTTACTTCCTACAGCATTATGTCCCAGCAGACAGATGGTCTGTGTCTCCACTGTGTGGGCACCTGGTGAACTACAGTTTCCTATTGATGCAGCAAAACTGAACAAAGGGCGTTTAGAGGGCACATAATGTCTAAGCATATTACAGGTTCATTTATCATATTAATTTATTTTGAAAGGACAAATAATCCCCTCTGATTGATACCACCAGAGTGTGAGGAAACGGCAATCAGCACCGCTTAGCAACACTGGATGAATGTCAGATGAAGTGGAACAGAGACTGGGCAGCAATAGGAAATAATAGATTAAAAATATGTTTTCTTCTTCTTCTCTGCTGGTGAGGAATACAGTCTTGAAATAGCAGATACTGTTTAAGCTGTTTTATTATTGCACTTTGACTTTAAAAGCACCAGCTCTTTCAACAGTCCATGCTGACAGTGGTTGTGAGAGATCAAGATGAGAAGAAAGCCGGACTGAGGAAGGGACAGAAACATAAAGGAGAAAAGGGATCAACCCAAGTCCCAAGATTTGACCTAGTGATATCCCAGAACTCTAAAAATAATTAAGACAGCAGGCGGGTAATACCTTGTATAACTAACCACTAGACCTATGCAGTGAAAGGGCCTAGTCTCAACTATTGGTATTCAGACCTGAAATAGTTTCAGCTGACTTCGAGGTCAAGGCAGACGGCCACCCACCTAGAACTGGGGTCTGTCCAAGGTTTCTACCTCTTAAAGAGACAGATCATGAAAAAGATGATGACGATGACAGCAGCAGCGATGGGGGACAGCGAGCAGCGATAACAGTAACTGTAGCAATAATAATACTTAATAATAACT
>JAGRRF010012892.1:3122039-3146435 GCA_019097615.1 Morone chrysops | reverse complement strand
TTGCAGAAAGAGAGAGAGAGGAAGAGAGGAGCTCAGCATTTGTCTGTTCCAAGGTTATTATAGTTCACTAAAATTAAACTAAAAACTTAAATTAACATTTAAATTAACTGAAATAAAAATAAAAACCAGACTTTAGAAAAACATGAAAACTAACTGAAACAATATTGTGTACTCACTAAAATAAAAATAAAAAAATTCAGGAGAGTCTTTAGTTTTGGTCAAGCACGAGGAGGCATTAGTACATGTCTTTATTGAGACTGTGAGTCAGTTTGTTTGTATTGTAATACGTATTTTTATTATATAAAAAAAAAACATAAAAATAAATAAAAATAAACTAAAACTAAATATTTAACAATAAAAAAGGAGCAAACCCACTCTGGAAACTAACTGAAACTAAACTGAACTGAAAACAAAATTGAAACTAAATAAAAATAAAAACTAATGAAAACTATAATAACTTTGGTCCGTTCTGGCTACTGTAGAAACTTGGCGGTTCAACATAGCGGCCTCCAGTGAAGGCGACCCGTGTCTATATATATAAAAGGCTTATTTTCAGGTTATTATACACTGATGATACAATGAAAACACACCTATAAATATTATATTTGATTTCTACCAATAAATCCTGGTAAATGTTACACACTGAACCTTTACAGGAAAAAAAAAAAGGAAAGAAGCTTATTTACTTGGAGATTTAAATGCATACTGACTGGACAAGAGTGTCATAGTCATCAACTACTTTGGACATTCATAAATATACATATAGTTTATTAGTATTATTTTTTTCAAGGTTTTATATATTTTAGCTTAACGTAAATTACTTATTATTATGATGTTATTATGCCTCACTGTAGATTCACATATGTTTAGTATATATGCATGTATGGGGTCCATGCTATTATTACTTTAGCACCCTGTATGGGTTATGTTTGTAAGTCTTTTTGATTGCCTATATGCTTGAAGAAAAATTTTATAATATCATTTCACCTGAAGATGGAGTGCCTTGGTTTTTTTCCAAGGTTGTCTGCACCACTTAATATCAGCAAGACGTCCTCTATCCAATCTTTTGGTACTCGATATTTGATATTAGTATATTTGAGAGTGACTTTATTGGCAAAAAACTGAACATTTAGGGTTTCAAGATCATGTAGTCATGTCTGAAAATCCTCTAAGAGGCTTTGAAGTCTGAACCCTACTGGTACCCCCTAAAGATTTCAATGTTGAATATAATTCATAACACAACATGGTGATGTCAGACGAGGACATGGAACTAAAAAGAACAACATGGGGAGGCTATTTCACAACTCCTGGAGCCAAATAAATGAGGCGTACCCTGTTCTTGGCAGGGATTAGCTGTCGTTGGCAGTGGAAACAGCCTTTGTGTAATAGTACCTCACTCTTTCTGCTACTGCTACTTCCACACTGTTGTTTGCTTGCCTCTGTTTGTGTCGTCATGGGCGGAAGTTGTCAGTGGTTTTTTTCGATTGCTTTCCAAGCTTCGAGAAGGTAGGTCTTATACAATATAATATTTGTGATGGCAGACGCCAGAGGGACTGATGTGACGGATTACAACAAAGGATGACTTTTCATTTAGACAGTGGTGGACAAAAAAATCAAGCTTCTGTCTGCGTCTATTTGTTAACCCAAGTGAACCGAAACCAACGCTGAGGTCAGTGCACGGTTAGCTACACAAGCAGTCTGGCTCCCAAACACCAGCAAATGAGAGACCCTACGGGGGAAGAGTTGAGTGACTGTGGAAAGCAGGTCAGGTTCGCCAGGGTTCTGATGAGGCCTGCACACTTTCTTGTTGTTGGCATCCGAAGGCATTCAGCGTATGTCAGTAGCTGGCACAGCCATCAAGCTTAGTGGTTATTAAATCCCCTAGACCTAACACCAAATAATTTTACCAGTATGACCTGTGCTGCGACAGTTATTAGGCAAAACAATCTGACTACAGTGCAGGTCCGTCAACAGGGGCTTTCAAATACATCATATGGTCCAGTTGTCATTGTCAATTATAGCTGTTTCTTTTAATTTATTTTAGCTTTAAAGCAATGGAAGTAAGGGATATTTTTATGTTCATATTTGTGTTTACATAGCTCTACATACTGACAGCCATCACTGATATAGAGCGTTCAGTCAGTAACGTGGGTCTCCCAGTCCCTCCTTTCTCCAGTAAACAGAGAAAACGTTTTCTGCTATCCTGTTCCAACTTTATCCAATCAGAAGAGATAACTCCACAAAGATGCGTTCCTCAAGGGTGTGATGTGGGAAGGAGGGAGTGAACTGCTAACTGCAAGAACGGACAGGAAGTTAGCCAAACCGGTGATTTCACTTACAGCATCTTTTATTGAGCATCACAAAGTGGTAGGTCTTGGTTTCATGGACTGTGTGGTCATCTCCAAGAGCACCCGCTATATTGGTTCACGCATGTTGGGAAGAAATTATACTAGTAATACTGCCTGAAATGTGGTATCAGAAAGCATCCTTTCGCCATTTCCTTTCCCAGGATAGCAAAGTCATGACCCGCCAGAAAAAGTCTGAGAACCAATGGCCTAAATGATGGCATTATGTCTTTTTTTTTTAATTGCTAGCCCACATTTCACTTTACTGAGTCCAAATTGTTCTCATGGTTCTCTTTACAGTTTCAGTATCTCAACAGTAACTTATTATTTATTTATTCAGTATAAACCAAGATTCCATTCTAACAAAAATCTTGTAACTTCTTTATTGCACAGATTGTGCTAACTAAAACTAAAATAATTTCAGTAATGCAATCCAAAACTATATATACTGTAACTATACTATATATGGGGGATCAGAAGGGGGCAAGAAGCTACATTTTGCCCTGTAGCCCCCAGCAGCCACTAGCTTGCTTGACAACATTGAGTATTATCCAGTTCCAGCAGATAATATTGACTCCAACCTTATTTGTAATATGGCTAACATGTCTCTACTCTCTTGACTTCCTCACACAGAGGCTTCCATCCTCTCTTATGACGGCAGCATGTACATGAAGGTGGTGATGCCGACCATCATGCACACGGAGGCCGAGGACGTCTCCCTGCGCTTCCGTTCCCAGCGGGCCTATGGCCTCCTCATGGCCACCACCTCCCGAGACTCAGCCGACACGCTTAGGCTGGAGTTGGACGGGGGTCGTGTCAAACTCACGGTCAACCTAGGTATCGTATGCCCCTCCCCCATACCCTACCCATCTGCCTCCACACCTCCACCTTCACCATGAAACGGTTTACCGTTGAGCAGTTACCTTCCTTCTCCCCCCTTCTCCTCTCACTCTTACTATCTTTTCGTCAGTTACTCCTCACTGTGATCCTTTAAAAGGTTTCGACCTTAGATAACATAGATAAGTGCACAGAGATAGCCATGGACTGCTTACTGAATACAACTAGATAACATCTGAACTTATGCCTATACCATCATAACTTATTTTGTTTCAATGGTAAACATGTTTGATGCCCATCTTTGAAACAGACAAACCATAGTCATATCCATATTCTTGTTTACAGAAGTTTTGAGACAGTCACAGCACAATAACCAGAACACAATATGATGTAGAGATCCTGGGCTTTAAAGTCCAGTCTCTAATATAGCTCTTTTAAAGAACAAAGTGTGCTGAGACTTTCTAAGACATGACCTCCACCAAGTATGATCTTCAGTCCAACACTCAACAGGACATTAGAAGAACCTTTTCTCATCTTTCCCACTAACCTAATATTCCTGTCTGACATTGAGTCATTTCTCTGTCACCTTCTTGTTCTTCCGGGTGGTTGTTTTCTTTGCTGATGATGGTGTCTTTTATGAAAGTTTATGCTTTTTTTTTTCAGTGTTTCGTTTTTATGTACACCCGTCAACTCCATTTCCCATCATGCTTTGTCAAAAGATGGTATTCACCCCTTCAAAGGCCTTAAGCCTGCGGCCCGTCAGGCGAACAGCCCGAGAACAGAGCCCAGCAAAACCTACAGCTGGCTGCGACCCCAAAGACTTTCAATTATTAAATGTAAAGGATGCAACAATGGAAAACGAGTCATACGCCTCAATTTATATATTTTATACTGTATGTTTAGGAAAATGTAAGCCCTATAGCAGATGTTAGCTGCTTTGCAAAGCCACATTTAGACAAACCCTTCACTGATTATATTAATTCATGTAAAGCACACCCCCAGACATATTTGCAGCTCTAATTGGTCAGTGCTCTTATGATTTCTTAGCCCACCTTAATCTGTGTGATCTACAGAATGTTTGTAAAAGTGTAAATATTGACAGATGTAGACTCTGACCTATCTTAGCGACACATGTAGGCATAGGCTAGTACTCCAGATGTGATGGTTGGGGTTCCTGTGCCTCTGCATGGTGCTGGTGCTGATTGGATCGTGGCTGTTTGCTCCCACTTTTCTGTTGCGGTTGACGACACATGAAACCACCAGCCACATGGTGACCAACCCTTACTGTCTTCAGCTGCACACAACAGTTATTCTGGACTGTTCAGATACATCAGATTTTCATTATTACTTTACTGTTTTTGCAAATCAAAATTATATCAGTCTGAATTTCTTGACTTTTCAAAGATCCATGGCTCTAAAACAGATGGCTGCTACCACCTCATTGGTGTGGAGGCTTTGGAGCCAGAGACTTTGACTTTTCTAATCTGAATATTTACGACTAAAATCAAACAGTCAGTGCTGGGTTGGGAAACTCATGTAGCTGGTACTACAAGTGGCCATTTTACTGTAAATACTGTGCCTAAACAATTAATGAATTTTAACTCCAGTTCTATGGGTAACAAATGAGTACAAGCTCTAGAAAAGCAGCTTTTATTAACCAGCACAATTCTATGATAAATTCATGCATTATTTTATTTACTATTAAGTTATGTTGTTGGAAATCTTTATTTAATGGTAATTTGGCATAAAGATAAATATAAATACCAACGGAATAAAATGGCTGCCTTCCTGCATGTGTGCGTCCCCGGAAGGGTGGACTTTTTGTTTTTGGATGTCTGCAGCAGTAACCTTGAAGGATGCAATTTCATCTGTCATTTATTCTTCCCCATCTAGACTGTATCAGGATAAACTGTAACTCCAGTAAGTTAACACTCAAGTTTCATTTTGCTCTCTATGTTGATGGTATGTTGATGTTGTTTCTTTTACAAGGAAATGTGTTTTTTTAAAATGTGAGTCCTGCCCCTCCACCTTCTCTTTAGCCTATCATGTGGAGTTTGCTCACTTGGTTGGGAACCAACAGGAATAGCCTCAGTCAAATGGAATAAGTGGTGATTTATTTTAATTATTAGACATATCTGAACTTCTTATAATCAAGCTGAGTACTACTTTGATTCATTATCCAACAATTGAGTCTACAAGTACAAAAAGTGAGTGATTCTAAATATCTTTGATACTGTAAATAGTAACAGTCCAGTAACACTTAACTTGATAGTATATTGATGATTTTAGAATAGCTGTTGGACACTTGCGTATTTGCTGGACCTCCACAGGCTATACAACCTTAACCCTGACCCTATTTTTAATTCCCTCACCCTTTTACTAACTCAAATGTGTATACTTATTCCCGCCACCAATTATTGTTAATTATGAAGAATACATAATTGGCATGAATAACAAGTAAATTCCATTATAGGGCACCAATAAAAACTGGTGAGTAGTGCATGAGACAGTACTTCATGCTTTAAAAGCCCACATTCCATTAGACCAAAACATCTACAACACTGTAAGAGTATAAAACAGTGTAATAATGAAGATGGTTGTTGCATTCAGGAGAAAGGGCAACATGCAGTATAAACATTGGTTAGAGAGTGTTAAAATCCTCTTAAAACAGCATAGATGGAGCCGGGTCTGTGTGCATTTAACAATGAAGGATACTTACTGTAAAGCTTTGTTGTAAACTTACTAACATGGTGAAACTTGGCAGTACCCAAAACAAATGCAACAGCAGTACCCCAACAGAGAGAAACAGCCAAATGAGGACACATTCAGAATGAAATGAAAGTTCTACATGATATGATAATTATGACTACTTAATATATTTATATTGAATATGAATATGGCTGAGCTGTCAATACCCAGATTTAAACAGCAGTTAAAGCATGACTGATTAAATGTGATAGCTTTAATATTTAATTATTTCAGGTTACTTTCTACATTATACATTTAGGAATGATATTTCATTGAGCTTGATTTGCAGTTACAAATGTGTCTGCTGCTTCTACATAGTGTATAGTATCTCAGCATAGCAGGTGTCAGGCTTCCACCAATAACTATGGATTGCTTTTACTCATAATGAGGCCATGGTGACCTTTGGTTTTACATCCATCATATGAATATAAATATTTATATATTTTTATTATGATACATTATTACATATCAAACTCCAGTAGAGTAATTTACTGTCATTTAATACTATAAATATTCTTGCAAGTTTGGATCAGGGATAAAAGAGATGTGTTTGCAGGACAGTTCAGTTTCTATGTGCTCTCAGACACAGGAAAGACAAAGGTACGTAAAGTCATAGCTCTGTGCTCCTGAGCCTGTAGTGCAGTGGAGAAATTTTATCTAAGATACAATACACACATTACAGTGAGACCAGAGAGAGCAATAACAAAGCTCAAATCCCTAATGATCTTAATGTCACTGTGCTAGATACTGTCTGTTTTTGCTTACTCCTGACAGCCATGAAAAAAATTTAAAAACAGATGTTAATAGAGAATTAAATTATTATTATTTTTTAATGTGATTTGGGTGGACTGACTCTTTAAATGGAGTCAAGAAAGCGCCTCGACTGACCATCAAGTGCCAAAGCACAATAGTACAATGCTAATATTTGTGCCCTGTAATCTTGTTGGAAAGTCAGGAGATCTGATAATTAATATTGGGAGACAAATGCTTCCTGCTACTGTGATGCCTACAGGTGTTTCATAAAGGCAAAGGAAAGAAGCAATTTCAATTTCAATGCGGCATATAATAGATTCAAAATGGTAGAGTAAAGTCAAAGAGGCAAAACTCAACAAACATGAAAGGTATTTGCGGCGGGTTGGACATTTGCGGTAGTGTGTGGGCGCACCTCTGCCAGCAAAAGCAACACAAACTGAGGCTTTTGCACTACAGCCCTAAAGACGCCATGAGTCAAATACCAACATAAGACAGCTCATACTACAAATCTGTCAACACTGTCTGAATTTGACTATTGTGACAGTGCTACTTCAAGTCCTGTTTTTGTGCCTAAACCCAACAGACATGAACAAACAGATTTCTTTTTCACACTTTTATTCATGTGTTTTCTGTTCTGTTCTAAGCTTTCAACTGCAGTCGAAAAAAGCTAGTGGGTGGAGTTTTTTGGGGGGTTTTAAAATATGGGTTCCATCATAGACTGAAAATAAACACATTTAGTTTGGAGGGCTTGTAGGTATCTAACTTCAGGTTTAGAGTGTCCCTTTGGATATTTATCCACATAAATATTTGTGACTTTGCATTACATTGTTTGCACTAGCACTTACATGTAATTCCTGTCAGTAAACCTGTCCTGAAATGGGAAAACATTGATGTTGATGGATGAAAAATAATGGGGATAGATTACAAAAAGGCTAATAGCATCATATATTGGACTGGTGTCTACTGTGGCTCAGCTTATTGGGGATGTTTTTGGCTTACTTTTCATGGTCAAAGTGGAGAGAAAACGAGAAGTGAAAGGTAAAGATTTCTATAAGCCTATGATGAGTAAAAGCACATTCTCCTACTGTAGTTGCCCTTTCTCTGTTCAAACTATTAAGAGACTGTTCTGCAGCACAGTGGTCAGGTGTACTCTGAGAATTACTGATGTCAAATATTTTGTATTTTTCTTCTCTGTGTATTTCACTGACTAAACCAAACCTTTGTTTCCCAGAGGCATAAGAACTACTTTAAATTTTTTTTATTTTAAGCCATTGTTAAGCTACTAAACTAAAGCAGAGTTTCTGCCAGTTATTTCAGGCTGAATGGTGGGAAAACAAAGGTTTGGTTTTAGGTTCAGGATGTATTTAACTTTGTGATTGACCATTGTTCTCAGGCAAGGGACCGGAGACCCTGTATGCCGGGCAAAAGCTCAATGATAATGAATGGCATACAGTGCGTGTGGTGCGTCGCGGCAAAACCTACAAGCTAACGGTTGACGATGATGTAGCAGAAGGTACTTACCTGCATCAACTCGGTTCATGCTTGACGAAATGTTCTTAGTGTTGCCTTGTCAGTGGTAGTGCACCATGCTGTGGTGTGTTGCCATAGAGATTGACAGTCGTCAGTTTGTAATTCTGCTACAAAGAAAGCATGTTAGTGACAGTTTGCATCCATCTAATACTGTTAATGTAATTTTCTCCTTAAATCAGCCCTTTTGTGTTAGTGTCAGACAGTGTTCTCTTTTCTTTTCGTTTTTTGTCTTTCTTTTCAACCCATCCCCTCCACCCTCCCCGTCTTCAGGACAAATGGTGGGTGACCACACTCGTCTGGAGTTTCACAACATCGAAACCGGCATCATGACAGAGCGTCGGTTTGTTTCCAGCATCCCATCCAGCTTCATTGGTCATCTGCAGAGCCTTAGGTACTTACACTCTTGCTTTTACTTTACTTTTGAAATACATTTATTTTGCAAAAGCAGGGTCTCAGTTAGACACAGACGCTGGTGTGGCTACACGTTTTGACAAATATTTGTATTTTATATAAAATTCCTTGGCTGTACCAAAGTATCATATGATCAAATGAATGATTGGTATTTGAAGATTTTCTTTAATAGCCTAAGTTTTATACAAGCAATATTCATACTGGTTTAAATAAACAATCTGATAGGATTTCCATTCTTTGCTGAGCTTCTGAATGGGGCATGCCAGAAAAAGTTTGAGAACAACTGCCCTAAGGGGACGTGGGGGAGAAATAAAAGACATGGTGGAAGAAAACCCCACTTGTTTTCTTAGAAACGTATGTGTTCTCTTGCAAAACTTGTAACTTTATTCACTGATAACAAACTAGCAATATAGGGTCACTGAATGTGACTTTATTGGACTTAATATGTTTTTGAGGGAAAACTTACTCAAGCTTGACGGACCTAGGTGATTTAATTCACAACTAACGGCAGTATTCCAGACAATTTCACGGTTACTGTTGGATGTAGAATAATCACTGTGTTTTAGTCAACAATGTCCATCTGCAGGAAACATCCTCTACAGCTGTGCCGTACAAGTGAACACTGACTTAAATTTCTCTGTAGTTAAGGCCACAGTCAAAATACAACCGTATTAACCTCTCCATAGCGTTGGTTTGCCATTTCCGACACACGTGAAGCATTGAATCCAGAAGTGCTTTTTTCTACTCAATATATTTCTCGGGAGAACGAAAACGTTTTGCAAGAGAACGCAGGTTTCTCAGGAACACAAAACTTTCTCAGGAGAAGTATGCTTTCTTTCCCCCTTTTTTAACATGTCTATTTTGTCCACCCATTTCCTGTTAGGGGCTCTATAATGTTTGAATTTTAACTAATTACTGTTTTTATAATATTAACAATAAATCAAAAGATAACGTAGCAAATCTTCAGAGAATTGTCACCCAAATTGTGTAGCTTTACAGAATTCTTTGGCCTTTTTTAGGTCAATATTTTGGTTTTACCGCACATTAACTGTTGGTTCAATGCTGAAGACAAATTTAATGAGAAGCTGGTGAAGAATGTGAAATATGGAAAAAGCCAGATAATCAATAATCAACAAGGTTGCTTTGTGTCTGTTAAATGTTTAAATTCAAATGTTTAAATATGCCTTGTGAGACTCATAATTAGTTAGTTAGTTAGTTAGTTAGTTAGTTAGTTAGCTTGTTGTGGAGTTCTTCTGCCCCCAAATGGCTAACAAAGTCAATTGCTCCAGAAGCAATACAATGCATTAATAAGGTATTCATTCGGCTAAGGGTCCCCCATCTAATTTTTACTTTCAATTTTCATTGGCTGTATTTTTCTCCACCACACTATGAAGAACAAGTAAGATCTTATTTTTACAACAATCATTTCTGTTCCTTTTCTTTCCTCAGATTTAACGGCATGCTCTACATCGACCTATGCAAGAATGGTGACATTGATTATTGCGAACTCAATGCCCGCTTTGGGATTCGTTCCATTATTGCCGACCCCGTCACCTTCAAATCCAAGAGTAGCTATCTGAGCCTGGCCACCCTACAGGCCTACACATCCATGCACCTCTTCTTCCAGTTCAAGACCACCTCCCCAGATGGCTTCATACTCTTCAACTCTGGAGATGGCAATGATTTCATCGCTGTAGAGCTGGTTAAAGGGTAAGTTTGTTAACCTTTTGCACATTGAAAACTGGAGGGTTTAGCAGTAAAATGTTTTGATCATCAACCAAAAGTGACTATAATCAGTATTTTCGTTACAACAATGTGACATGTGTAAATGGTATTGCTCACAGTGGTGATCCTAGAATTATCACCTGAATCTGCAGCTTCCCTCAGCTTTTCTGTTTTAGTTCAGAAAAGCTCTAAAAACCCACTGTACACTACCTGCTTGGCACCAAACAGCAGACAGCCACAGCTACCAACCAAAAACAAAGCTGTGTGAGTTAGAGTGAAAAATGGACTTAAATGACCAGTGTATAGGATTTAGTGGCATCGAGCAGTGAAGTTGCAGACTGAAACTAACACCTGACCCACAGTGTTTGAAGACAAAAACGTCTAAGGCATTCATTCTGTCAATCATCTAAAGCAACAAAAAAAAAATGATAATCCTTCATTTTGTGATTATACACAAATGAAAACATACCCATGAATATTATATTCCATTTCTGAGAATAGATCTTCCTGAAGGTTACACATTGGACCTTTAACATTCATCAAATGGACAGAAACTGTAAATAAGCAGCCGCTACTTGGCCATATCAACTTAAATAGATGATAATATGGGAATGTTAATAATTCTGATGTTTTTGCTGCCAAAAACGAACAGTTATTGTAGGTTTAGCAGTTCTCGGCTTGAGGTAGCGGCGTAAAGAGCGAAGAGAGTAAGAGAGAGAATAACATCATCAAGTAGTCTCAGGTTACAGTCACAGAAAGTAAGTCCGTAAATGAGTAATAATTTATAAATAAGTCGATACATTGATATTTAAAAGGTCCCCTTGACCCTACAATGTGATCTGACCTGTAGGTCTTTTTAAATGATCCTTTTCAAAACTGTTAGTTAGTTAGTTTTATCCCATTAAAAATGTGTTTACATGCAACATTATTTCACGTAGGCCTGTTTTATTGACAAGACAATATAATTTGTACCAAAATTCCAATAATTAACTTTGCACTACCTCTTTGATTAAAATGAACCCATGTTTTTTCAGGCTGTCAGGGTGTGAACATTTCAAAGAAAAGCTTTAAAGACAAAGCGCTGAAGATTTACACATAATCATTCAGTAACTTTTGTCTTGCAGGTACGTCCACTATGTGTTTGACCTTGGAAATGGGCCCAACCTCATCAAGGGCAAAAGTGAAAGGGCACTGAATGACAACCAGTGGCACAATGTGGCCATCACCCGAGACAACAGCAACACCCACACACTGAAAGTAGATGCTATAGCCACTAGTCAGAGTATCAATGGGGCCAAGAACCTGGACCTGAAAGGTATGCAAAGGACATGACACCTCTAACTGCCAAACATTTTATATTATGCGACATTGTACTGACCAACTTAAGGTTACTTACTGCTACTACACATCACAAAAAATGTGTTTAGGGGAACCCAGTCTGACTCTAAAGTCGTTTAATACATCCGATTAGTCAGTGGCCGTCCGCTTATGATGCTGTAGGTATTAACGGATGCACCCACAGTCAAAGTCAGGTGATGTGGTGTAAGGAGCAACAAAGCCCACATATTGAGGTGAGCTGGATGGACTGTTCAAACAAACACAGGACCTTTACCCAAGGTGACTGCTGTTCATGTTCTCTGTGAAACCAAAAATCAACTATTTCATCTTCTGTATGGTTATATTCATGTTACACCAGGTATATGATGGTTTAAGATACTTGTCCTACAGTCTGTTTTTTTTATGCCCCAGGTGATCTGTTCATCGCAGGACTGGGTCCTGGCATGTATGGCAATCTGCCTAAACTGGTGGCTTCCAGAGAAGGCTTCCAGGGCTGTTTGGCATCGGTGGACCTCAACGGCCGCCTGCCAGATCTCCTCAGTGACGCATTGTTTCGCAGCGGACAGATTGAACGTGGATGCGAAGGTACACCGTCCCTCAAATCCCAGCCTGATTTAGACTACTACAACACAAACTTCAACTCCAGCTCCAGCAGCCCTTTCTTCCTGCTCAATGCAAACAGTAGCTCCACAGCCCTGCAGCCATACGGAAGCCCCTCTATCCTATTAACTGTACTTGTTGTCTCACTTACCCACTGCTAGAGTCAGGCCAAACACCACACAACACCTCACCTACACCACCACGTTATCGGCCACATTGGTCGCCCATTGACAGTGCCCTCACAGTCACCATAAGAGCAGTTTTTTGCCAGTGCAGTGACATAAAATACTGCCAGGTGCTCCATTTTTATCTCTTATGCTTTTGTAAAGTTAATTTTTTTCCCTGAATTTTGGTAATGGTTGGAGACTTAAACAATGAAGGAACAGAGCTCCTAATGACTGTCTGGTTCAGGTGTGTTGGCACAAAGTCACATTAATTTGATTGTACAGAGATAGATTAAGAGCAACATTTCTCTCTTAAGTACATTTTTTAAATTATTAAAATCAAATTGACCCTTCACTAAGCCCCATCCCACTTGGTAACTGTTATTTTGCTTGTCAAGCCTTCAATTGTAGAACTGCCCATATATAGTTTACAGTGACACAGTGGTATAACTGGAGGTTTGTAGTCATTTTTGAAACAATGGATCCTCGACTTCACTTGGCAACTCATAGCTAACGTTAAGTTTTTGAGTTGGTTGAAAGCTCAGTTTCAGAATATGAATTTGATGACTATGTACAAAATATCATGTTAACTCTGTGTAATGATGAAACCCCCCCACCTTGGCTAATGTTAACCAATCCCAGAAAAAGCAAATCTGCATAATGACCAGTTAATGATTCCGTGAGGCCATGGAAATATAGGACTATTGTTGTATTACAAAGTATTTTATTAATCCTGTATTAAAGGGACAGTGTGTAGGATTTAGTGGCAACTAGCGGTGAAGTTACATATTGCAACCAACTGATAACCCATGAAAGTCAGTGTTTGTCAGTTCTGGGCTACTGTAGAAACATGGTGGCCTCCATAGAAGAGAGCCTCTCCTTCTGTAGATAAAAACAGCTCATTCTAAGGTAAGAAAAAACACAATTCTTATTTTCTGGGCCCAATATTGTTTATTGTCTAAAAATGTTTAGTTTTTATTCGTTTTAGGATTACTTTTACTTTTTTAAATCATAATATGATAGGTATTTGTCAGTGGCAAGATTAAAAAAGTTCAGAATCTGTATTACAATACAAACAACACTTTGTGACAGCAACTTCTATATGGAGACTTCTAAACTAGATTCAAAGTTTCAAAGTATTGGTCCCAGGTGATTATACTCTAATGAAAACATACTTATTTTATATGGATAAATTTAATAAATGTTACATTCCATTTTTGCCAATAGATCCTCTTAAATTTTACACACTGGACCTATAAAGTGCAGTATTATACAAAGAAAAAAATGCAAGAATAGACTTGTAACATACCACAGTTCATGAATGTGACAAATGAATCCTTTGAATCTTTAATCTTCAGCTGTTTACAGTAGGAATTTATTATAATTTATAGTTTTTATGTGTTAAGTATTTTCAGGCAATATGTTTAACTTTGTCTCAGGTAAACTTCCCAAATCCCAGTACAAAGCAGAACAGAGCTGCTAACCGGTGTTATTATCTTCCATGCAGTGTAAGTGTCAATCCTGAAAAGGACCTTTTTCTAACATAATCTCTTAATCGCCCAAACTAATGTAGATAGTGTCTACATGATTCGAAAGAAAAATAGACTTAAAACAGAAGCACACATTTTCAGTAAGTCAGAGATGGACCACTAAAACTACAGCCTTAATTATTGGCTTTAGAAGTGACGCTATGTTACTAAGTAGTGAGCTGTGCATAGTTACAGTTGGTAAGCTATGACTGAACAATCGCTATTTGGGGTAGGGGTCTAGCAAAGGTCAATTACAGGGGGAGTACAAAGAAAAGTACAAAACCTCAAATTTATGAATTTGGATTACACCTGGCTGTGACACCATAGCAGCATTGTACTCCAGACTCCAACTTGCCTAAGCTTGTTTATAGCTGATTTACAGTACAAGCATATAGCTACATCAAAATAGGCTGTTGAAACATTTTGCACGAACAAGCATATGTCACTGTGGGCAAAATGTTTCCATCTTCCTGTGCAAGTCGCGCATTTTTTTGTGATTCTTTTTGTCATCCTCTTAAGGTTCTGGGCCAGCTTCCACAACCTGTTCTTGTTTGCATGGAAATCATTTTCTGTACAGCTGTTTTTTTCTTATGCCTGCCATATCATTCAGTTGGACATTGAGTGTATTGTATGTTGTTTTTTTAACATTAACTTACAGAGCCCCATGTTGGACAAATAAATGTTAGTTGATGTTTCATTTAAATCAAAACAGAGCTTAACAGTATGTGTACTGTATGTCCTCCTCGCTGTGACAATCTGAATGGGGTTGAGAACAATGTTATTCACTGTGCTGAATGTACTTCAAGAAAGTAATGGTTGATTAATTTATTTTTCAAAATAAAATCTCATCAATCACACTTTGTTGGTCTTGTCCATGGCATTCTAATGTCTCATTTTTATGTGTGCTTGTATGGTTTCTTTTCTTTCTTTTGCCAATGTATCATGATCAGTTGATTAGCCATTTAATCTGTATTACCATGTACTGTCTGCATTTCATTACGAGCTTTCATCACATAAAAAATGGCTTTGTGTTTTTTCGGCCAGTGAGCCCTTACCAAATATAATGATTCGTGAGTCGGCAGCTCAGGTAGTAGCAATACATTGTTTCGTCACTAGATGGTGATACTACACTACTGGCAAACATCTAACAGAACACTATCAGCAGAAGTAACATAAAAAGCTTTTTACTGTTGTTACATCTTACATGAAATCCTGAACCAGATCAGCGGATCAGTCACCAGAAATAAAAGGAGTTTCCACTGCAGAATATCCCTGCACTGTAAGTCATTGTAGGTTCCAAAACTCCATCCTCTCCTCCAACTCATCATCAGTTCACTCAGTCCTGAACAGCTCTTTAACAGTGCAGCTGGCATCAGTTCACCAGGTAAGTCCCCACTCAACACATTAGCTGATATGAGTTAGATCAGTTGATGTAAATTGGCAGTCACTCTGCTGTTGTGACAATGTATATACATTAATGTGTAAGTACATATTTTGGAAAAACAATAATTGGATGATCGAGTCAGAAAAAATTGTTATTCATGTACAGTCACTTGACAACATGGTGGACTGAAGTGATACTGCACACAAATAAAAACATATTGTATCAAACATTCAATCGTAACATATCAACTACCAGCTTAAAGCAGGGATACCCAGAGTTGTGCCCCCACCATTAGGTCTAATGTGGACGCCAGATGTTTCTAGTGGCATAATTTTTCATAATCTAAATCCTAGTACCATTTTGCATCTTTGCAAAAGTTTGTCCATCACAGAGGAAAGCAGTGTGGATTCCAATTGAACTCACTGTGGGACGAAAAGTATTAAAATGTCAACATAAACTTCTCAGCTGCCCGTCCTTACTTTTTTATAGTAGAGGTGTAAAGCTAAGACGCATAACGTGGATGTCACAAGTTTAACTTCAGACTTTACATAAAAATGTCTCTGTCAAGAATTCATGTTTTCACCATGAATAGGTTTGTTTAGGACTGGAGTTTAGAAGGTTAAGGCTTGGGGCTTAAAGGGTAACGACAGGATTTTTCAACCAGGACCTTATTTTCCACTATTCTTGTGGCCAAGTGACTGATGGGGAAAGTGTCGGACAACACAACCCTGCAGAGAAATGAAACATTTTCTGTCCCTTTTGCTTGATCCGCTTGTTAGTCTTCTTCAACAAGTCCTCACCTCTCCCGAGATTTCAGACCAAGACTTAGTTAGAGATGCAGTGCATCAGTGGATTTCCCAGTAGGAGTGCTAGAAGTAGGAGGAATACTAAGTTGTGTGATTGGACAAGATAAAAGACACAGACACTATAGACTAGACAATAGTCCCAATTAAATCAAACATTTTTGACAATCCATGCTAACCCCATAGCCTCGTGGTCATTTCATATTGATAACAGGAGTGAAGAGAAGAAATTCTGGGTACAGCAGACTTTAGTCTGAAATTTAATCTTTTAGAGAATCAGTCAAGGGGCAGTGGGTGTATGTGAAACAAGTGCTGTCAGAGTTGAAGACCAAACCAGTGTCCCTTTAAAGACAACTCTTGCTTCAGTTTATATGGTTATGGTTAAGCCTGCAGTGAGTTTGTATTGCATTAAACCCAGTTCTGTCTGTGTGTACATGTACATACATATGATGCCTTTCACCATTTTTAAAAATACAAAATATTTACATTAAAACAAATTGATGAAGGAATGGATACAGACAGTTCTACTGTAGATTATGGAAGTCCACTCATGGCAATTTCTTAGTAATTAGAAATAAAAAAGCACATTTGCACTGATATATTTGACTGTAAATTTGACCAGAAACAGAGGTCCACACTTGGTCGGTAAACTGATAGTCCATTGTTGGTAATGTAAGAATGTATGTGTGTTTGTGTGTGTTTGTGTGGATGTGTGCTTTTGCGGATGGCTGGGCTTCCACAGGTCCCAGCACCACATGTCAGGAGGACTCCTGTGCCAACATGGGCATTTGTATCCAGCAGTGGGAAAACTACACCTGCGACTGCTCCATGACTTCCTACACTGGCACACAGTGCAATGACCGTGAGTACTGATCTTGCTATTAAATCACACATTTTTACAACAGTGAGTGGACACAACACCTCAGTGTAAAGCACTGAATGATGATGAAAGTGACAATAAAGATATGACATGCATAATACTCCTTTTCATGAATATACAGAGTTTTAGGTAAGTCTTGCTCTTTCTGAGCTTCTTTCATACACAGGGATAGTGTGTATTGTCACAGCAAACGTCTGCACTGAGCAGTTTGTGGCCAAAAACACCAGCTGCAAGACCACTAGAGGGGGTTAGACTTGCATTAATTCAGCTTCACAAAAATTCACTTTGCAACTGCAACTTTAGGCTCATTCTCTTCTGTAGCCTGCCCATTGAAAACCACAACATCTGCAGTGACCTGGAGGAGTCACTATTGGGCAATTTCACGTCAGGAAATTAATTAAAAACAAACTCATCTCTTTTCACGGTGGATATTTACACCAATCTATGTAATCCACAAGTTCCTCCATCAACACAATATGCAAAAAGCTAATCACAATTATTTTATGTGATTTGATTTTACATGTAATGTCCCCCACAAAGGTAAGTGCTAGCTGTTGTCTGAATAAGTTTCATCAGGGGTTACTGTGCTTAAAGCTGTGTTGAAAGCAAGTTTCAGGCCCTTAAAGAGTACCAGTGAGTCTATTTATACCAATATTTTTTCCCAACAATATTATTAGAATACTATATTATTAGAAAGAATAACATTTTGATAGAGAATGTACATTTCCAGTGGACAAACCCCAAACATATGCAGAGTTGAAACTTTGAAGTTTGACTAGGTCTCCTGGGTTTAAGAAATTAAATCTTTTTTTAGCTTTGGTCCATCAAGTAGATTTGATCTTCAGCTCTAAACCCCTGATCTCATCATATAGTCCCCCAGCCCAACAGCTTGCTTCCTGCACAGGTCACCAGCATCTCCTGCACCCATCAGCCTTAAGTGTTTAATCAGAAAGAGGACAATAATTGAACAAGTCAGTAACTGCTGTCCACAAATACACAAAAAATGAAGTCTGTGGGAATGACGGCTTCACTGAAAAGATTAGCCAGCCAGGTTTCTCTGCTACAGTTAATCCGAGTATTGTGAGCGTGATAATCCATGAGATGGAAGCTTTGGAAGCCCTGGCTATCTTATCTTATGATGTCCTGGCGATAGTTGGTGTCCAGATAAAACTGCATGCATACCCACAATCCTCTCCTGCAGACATCTATGATGTTGTGGCATGTCAGATGCCTCAAGACAATCTGTACAAGCGCAAACTCCTTTAAATACACACATTATTAACATAAGTATGCAAAGGGTAACAGTAATTTTGTTTGTGTATGAATGTCAATCGAATGGGTTAACTTAATGCATTTAGCATAGTTATTCTTTATTATTTTAGCAAAAGCAGACAGTTGCTGACTGTCTAATTGGTCAAGGGCTGGAACTGAATTATCGTCATGCCATTATTTATACCCCTTCTATCCTTTTGTCATAATGGACACAAGTCACTTTCCTTTCATTATATTTATTTTATTTCTTAGCAATGACCCATCTATCACACACATACATACAGTATGCATCAAAAATGACCTCAGAACAAACTCAACTGGCTGGCAGGTTTCCAGAAAAGGAGGCTCAATGGTTTCAAAGTAACAAGTAGATCAACCACGTCTAAAGTCTAAAGTGTCTCTACTTTTTCTGAATAGCCACAGAGTGAGTGGTGGTTAAAGAGCCTGCTGTCAAAAGCCATTTTCTCATATGAATTTCTGGACAATGTCCAGAGAATCAGGTCCAGATGGAGAATGTACATGTCAGTGTTCTCACATGTTGGAAATATGTCTAAAAACCTTGGATGTCAAACAGAGATCACTTCAATTTAACCTTAATCAAGTTTCTGTAACCCTGCTTTCGGATCAAGTTCCTTCCGTTCAAAGCGCCTGCAAGCACAGGTACACGTGCACACACAGGCACTGCCTTAGGCCACTTAGATCTTTCTTTGAAACAGGCAGCTGTCTGTCCATTGACACATGGTTGCATCATTGCCGTGGCCCTGCAGTAAACTATCATCGAGGGATATTTGATTAACTATACCAATAAATGTCTCATTAGCAGGCCCATTGCCTGGTCAATGATCTCACTTCAAATGAATGCAGGACATTTAGAGAGGCTGGGGAAGAGACAGCCTGTTCGACAGTCAGCAAAATAAAAAACGGCACATTTTTATCGTAAGGGGTAGTCGTGGTTGTTTATTTTTATGCTTATAACTAAGATTGTGATTATTACCTTCATTATAGATAATTATTGTTTCTTCTATGTGTACCATTACAGAGCCTTACGGGAACTAATGGAATTGCATTTTAAAAGATTTGAAACTTTGCCTCCCCTCAAATACAGTGTCATATTCTCTTAGGAAGCAAGAGATGCCTCTGAATTACCTATTGTTGTCATTTAAGAAATTTTCTGCCATTTGGGTTTGATTCCCTGCTGTGCACATGCATGTTCGCGTTTCTCCGAAACCAGGATGCTGGCACTGTGTTGACGTTCTGCTGCCCTCTAGTGTCACCCCTTCTCACACACATACTTTATGCTGCAAAGAATAAATACATCACAGCTAAGTGATGTGTCATTCATGAACAAATGTTATTGCTGAATTGAGCCAAATAACCTTGCTAAAAAGAGCCAGAATTCCCCTTACTCGCAGCAGTGGCAGAATGAAATGAGGCTACTGTAATAATTAGCACCCGATTTATTTCCGTCGTCTCTACATCTTTTCCATGGATTACATTCATTACAATAATTACTCTTATTGGCTTTTTATTGTTGCACTTGCAGTGGTGTGGGTATTGTGGTTGTGTCGGATCTCTACCGCTCTCTGCTCCAAGCACAGCAGTCCTGCCAGTGGTGAAACTTCGTAGCAGGTGGGGCTGCTCTCTCTCTCTCTCTCTCTCTCTCTCTCTCTCTCTCTCTCTCTCTCTCTCTCTCTCTTTCCCTCACCCCCACACACAGCAGAGTGGAGGGAAGAAACAGTGAGAGAGATGACAATGGCTGCACCATGCATGTAAGCTGGATGAGTAAACAACATAAAACAAAAGATCGGATCAATAAAGCTCAACATAACCGATCAGCACCAATACCAGTCGTTGAGATCGGATTGGGATATCCCTAGTAATAATATATTATCAGAATCAGAATCAGAATCAGAAATACTTTAATAATCCCTGTGGGGAAATTACTTGAAAGGTGGGTACAAGAAACAGGAAAAACAAGAGGAGAGGGGAGGGGAAAAAAGCTGCTCCCAAACTCTGCTCCATTAGGGGAGTACAGTGTGGGACTAGGAAACCTCAGCCAACATAAAGCACGTGTAAGCACACTTTACAACATAAGAACATACTGTAATATATACTTTCAACCACCTTAAAAAGGTCCAGTGCGTAACATATGTGAGGATAAATGGTCAGAAATGGAATATAACATTCATAGGTGTGTTTTCATTAGTGTATAAATACCTGAAAATAACAATCGGCAGGTTTTCATTACCTTAGAATGAGATGTTTTTATCTACAGACGCCGCAGGTCAGCTTCCATGGAGCCTACGATGTTGAATTGCCATGTTTCTACAGTAGCCCCCAGTAGAAGGCACAAACCAAACCAAGCTGGCACTAGATAGGGCTGTTTGCGTTTTTCACACGTTTTGTGGCCACCATAGTTTCTTCCTCACATTTGGAAAGGGAGCAATCTGCAAATACACCACTAGATGCCACTAAATCCTACACACTGGTCCTTTAAAGGGTTAGTTCAGATTTTTTGAAATGGGGTTGAATGGCACTTCGATATCAATTTAAGTGTGCTTTATCTTGCCATTAGACAGCCCTTTCCAATGTGAAAATTAAACCGTTATATTCATCTACGCTCTCTTCAAAATAAAACAGTAATTTTTCCGTGCAAAAAAAATGATTATTGTTATTATGTGACTTTGGTGTCTCAAGGGGTTAATTGTTTATATGCTGGCTGTAGCAGATAGAAATTACGAAGTCTTCTCACAAGATACATTCTTTCTCAAGTAGTTAATGATGACAAATTGAGAATTTGTTACAAGGTAAAGATACATTTACAAATGCCCAGTATTTGGTAACTCCACCCACCTCTGTCTAAACATACATTTGAAAATGACTCAAAACAGCCCCGACTGTAGCCATGATTTTTGAGTTTAGAAACCCAATGAGCTGGGGATGCCAAAGAACTGAATGACCTCACATGTTAAAGTTAGAGGTGGAAGAGTGGCCAGATCGGAGGGCATCTCATTCTGATCCCTGGAACATCTGCAAAATATGAATCGTGTAAGAAAATAGCTTGAATAGTAATTTCAAACAAATACTTTTGCATATGTGCTTAAATATACTGTGCAGACAGAGAGGCCTATAAGGTCAATCAAAATAAACAAAAGACAATCGTTTCAATCGATTGGGCCGTATATCTTAAGTGGGCAATTCCTCTTATCCTGTGTATACCCATGATGGATCCTCTACGTCTCTTTCTATTCAGAATGCCCAATACAAAATAACAAACGATTCCATTCCAGTCCCACAACACTCCGAGACACCCTGTCGTATTTCCTGTGTCCTATTCAAATCCATTTTTCAGTGGCTGCTGGTCTGCCATGGGAGGTAGTTTACTCTCTTATTGCACCACTTAATCTTTTGTCAGTCTCTTCATCATACGCGCTGTGACACCCTCATGATGGATGTGAGGTCCAGCTCTAAGAGAAATCAGCCTCCAGCACTCTCACTCCTTCAGACCTTCTTCCATCAGCTTATGGCTGCTGATTGGAGGCTATAGGAGATCAGTGCAATGAACCACAGATCAGTGCAGTGGATGACAAAGCTTTAAAGGGTTAACAACAGTTTCTTAATAAGGAACTGATCAGTTATCCGTCTGTGTATTGTACAGGCTGGAGAATGACCATGCCTCAAAAGTTCTTGCTGTTGCCTAAAACCTGTGGTAAAACCTGCCCATACATGGTTGTTACACACACACACTTCTTTCTCATTTATATAACTTTTTTCTTTATGCCAATTTATAGCTCATGGTTATACATTTAAATTTGGCAGAGAAGACACTCTCATAGAATCTGAGTAACAATAAGGATTCTGCCAAGAGAGCAAGATACACATGCATATGTTTTTGGTCAAATCAAGACCAACACCAAAACCTCAGCACATCAGGACAAGGCTGGGGTGGTGGAGGCTGTGGCAATGGATGCAGCTGTATAATCAGAGCGACTGTCAGGTTATAATGGCCACCGTCTACATCTATATGAACATGATTAAATGTTAATAGACAACTGGTAGCCACATAGCCTGGCTCTAGATAGGCCCCATCATGTTTTTTTGACTTTCTCCTACACACTTGGAAGGGGTGAAGGAGGTTTAAGTAGGTTGGAAGTCTCACCACTAGGTGCCACTAAATCATACACCCTGGAGCTAATTTTAGGTTAATAAAACAAGCTAAAATGAAATTTAAATATATGAAGCCTAATTTAAAAAAAAACTGATTTTAGAGTTGTTTCCAGGGAGATATTGAGTTTATATAGTCTTACTTTCCTATAGTAAACATTGTATAAACAATATTTAATCTAAAATCTATAATAAATTCATGGTATTAGATATGTATTCTTTTTTTCCACAGATACCAGAGTAAGATAAGGGTATTGATAAAGTAAAGGACAAAGTAAAGATAACTTTTAAGAGTAGTAATAGTATAGATAAAATCCTAAAGATACTAGGGCTGTGTATTGGCAAGATTCCGGTGATACTATCAAATTACTATTCAATATATTGCCATATTTTGCAATAATGTAAGCGAAGTTATAAATTGCAATCTTTTAAATATCTAGTTTTAGGAAATCTGTCAGTGTAAAAAACACCACTCTATGCATACAATCAGAGTTAAAAAGGTTTTATATTATCAGAACAGTGGGATCTGCATTGGTATTTATGTAACATAATTGCCCTCAGTTTATGTTTACAACACTGCTATGTAGTAGTTGGGGGTTTAAGCACAAAATATCAATATTTTTTTTTAGAACCACTACAATATCACAAAACAAAATACTGCACTATGATATTTTTCAGTATTTCTTACACCCCTAAATGATACAGATGCCTCATGCTGAATTGATGTTCTGATGTTCTGACAGACCACCTGTGTAAAAATGCTGATCCCTGATGAATTAGTGTCTGTCCTGGTCAGGGTGGGGTTGGGATTTTCATTACCCACTAGTTTTCAGTGCTTGGTTCCTTATACTCACTGTCGACCTACACACCAAAACTTGCGATATAGTCTGATTCAAGATATGGTTCCCTGCATTTAGTGCCAAACTTGAAAGCTTTTGCTTAAAATTTGAGGTTTTACTTGAAAAGTAGTCTTCAAGCCCCGCTGTTCTTTCTCTCCTCCTTCCACTGCCATATCAGAACGTTTCCCGGAGCTTCAGAGAGTGGTGAAAGGTAGAGCCCTGACAGATGGTATCTTTAATGCATGGGCCACTGCTAAATGAAATGTGTTATGAAAAGGTGAGGCAGGTACTTTGGGAAATTGTCCAGGGTCTCATACCAAGACAGTTTAAAGCAACAGTAAGGAGAGGTGCTTAGCAAGAGATGTTCCTCAGCCTAGCAATCTATAGCAATCTCGTGACTCATAATGCTGTAGGCAACATACAGCTGATAGAAGAAGGCTAGTTAATAAAATAAGCTTTGAAAAAGGTTCTGTATACGACATTCACTGCAACTAGTTGTCACACTAGAGCACCAGCATCACAGACCAAACAAATGGGTGCTATGACTCACCAGACTCCATTGATTGTCCATCTTACCTCACAAATCAACTTAAAAACTGAACTGAAACAAACTAAAACTCACCAAAACATATTTTTCCTGCTATTAGGTGCTATTAAAGATTTTCAAAATAAAAGCCCTCCAGATTGTAACAAGAGTTTACGGGCTGGTCTGAATTTCTTAAATAGAAGACCCTGGATATTTATGGGGTGCCGTTTGTAAAGCGGCTCACGCTGAAAATAACTTTTTGTCGCATTTAGCTTGAAACAATGTTTAAAAAACTGGTATGAATTTTTGAGGGTCACTTTTTGGCACATTTACCACAATATTTGTCAACAAGATATTTTAAATAGTTAAATCCAAATATTAAATGTTACACCTAAATGTTAAATGTTAAATCTAAATGCTAAATCTAAATCTAAATGTTAAATCTAAATGTTAAATCTAAATCTAAATCTTAAATCTACTCTTACTAGTACTCTTCAAATAAAGTTTCTCCAAACGTGTTTATTATTTTAGGTAGTTATTATCACGAT
>JAGRRF010012892.1:3093276-3122029 GCA_019097615.1 Morone chrysops | reverse complement strand
TTTCCCCGGATTAGATGGTTTTTATTCGTTAATTGACACTATAAACACACACTGACGTCCTCGAGCTTTTATTTTGGTACTTCCTGTTACCGGCATTTTGAATTTGCATACTAGTTAAATATTTTGTTTCACCCGAAACATTTAGATTTAAGATTTAGATTTAGATTTAAATTTTACATTTAGATTTAGATTTAGCATTTAGATTTAGATTTAAGATTTAGATTTAAATTTAAGATTTAGATTTAGCATTTGGATTTAACTATTTAAAATATCTCTAAGTTGACAAGTATTGTTGTAAATGTGCAAAAAAGTGACCCTCAAAAATTCATACCAGTTTTTTAAACATTGTTTGAAGCTAAATGTGACAAAATATTGCTCTTATTTTCAGCGTGAGCCGCTTTACAAACGGCACCCCATAGATATTAAGAGGGAAAATGAGTGAGAGAAGTATAGTGCATAGGGGGCGCTGCCACTGGTGGGCTCTCAGCAGAGGCTAGACATGTTGCAGAAAGAGAGGCAGGACCTGCTACTGGCACAGGTATCAGGCATGCTGGTTACACATGGGATGGGGCCTGTTGCCTACACATTTCACTATACTACCATATGGTAACTAATGACATCTGTTGAAGAAATCAGGAAGAAACCAGTCCAGTTCAGAGGTTTGCTGTGGTGATGTGAGTTTACTAAAGCATGCCAGCAGGATGACCTAAAAGTTAAAATTAGCCATGGGGAAGCAGACAACCAGAATGTACATTTGGTATATGACAAGATCAAGTTCATTAACTTGTATTTATGCTGATTTTGTCAGACAACATTGTGATTATAAAATAATGATTTGATTATAGCCATGGCGCTGAAGCCCTTGAGTCCGTATGCAAGATATCAGTCCTTATTAAGTAGTATTATTAAATGAAGCAACTGCTAAATCCTGGTGTGATGAAATATTTAAGTAATTAATGAAGATATCCACATATCCTACAGGCCTAAACTACCACTGCACAGTGCACACAAGGTACAACCTGAAAATTAAATAGGACAGAAATTAATACATCCTAGAATAAATGTTAGTGCCAAAGACTTAGTATAAATAAATACACAGCAACAGAAGATATGCATTAAAATGTGTATATTGCACATTTGAATTTAAAATAGTTGCAGCCTCCTAATATTAGCACACCGTTTTTTTCACAAGCTACTTAATCAAAATACTACATGTCTTGGTTCTACTATTAAAGCTAACTATTAAATTGATCATCTTAAATTATTGATCTGATATGAATGAAAATGTGGTTGTTTAAATATAGAGATTTATCACTCTGTTGGACTACAAAGACCTACAATCTTACAGTGGTGGTAAAGAGTGGAGTTACTTCCCTCCCTCCCTGCGAGGACAAACCCTTTTCCATACATCATGCGTGTGCAGTACGTGACGGCTCCAGCTCACATTCCTGTGCTGTCCACACAGTTAGTCTTTCACAAATAAAATACAATAATTTAACAACTTAACAAATGAATGGATTTTGTCTACTGAAATGCTACAGAGATTTGAATCCAAGATCAAGATAGAGGTGTTGAGTTTAAAAAATATATAAATTCATATTTTTTTCGTGTGTGACATGCTATAGGTACGGACATTAAAACTGCAGTGAAAAGTGTATTGCTGGTATAATGTTGATATGACTATGATCCTTTTTACTCTTTGTACTTTTATCTCTTTGCTGAGAACTGCGTGTGGCTCGTGGCAAGAATTCGACAAAGGCTGTTTGCTGCTCTAATCTTAACATGGGCATTAAAACTGACGTACTGCTTACTTACACTATGTGTGTACTAAGCTTTAGGCACACTGAATAAATATGGCATAGTTCACCTGTCTTGCCAAAACTCACTTTCACATTATGTGTTCCATAGCACCATACACTCCAATTTGGCATCACAGCTGGTGTGATCCTATTGCAAGATGGTCTCTAGTTTCAGTTGATACCAATCCATTTATATATTCCTGGGTCGGCCCTGATAGCAATACTTAGATATACATTAGATTTGGCTTGCAACATTTGTACAAGTGAATATTATCAAATATAACCTTTGCTGGAACTTAATTCAGGGGTCGAACATTTGGAATAAGCTGATCAGTATGTAAGATGGGACAGGCTGTACATTGTCATGCCAGGTCTACAGGGCGGTCTTACAGGTATTCGCTGGGCATTGATGGGGACGGGCCATCTGGTCACAAGTGAGCAGGCTGGCAGGCAATCAGAGCAATCGGCAGGGTGACAGAGAGTCTATTTTCCTCTTCACTGGTCTTTATATCTGTCCTGCTGCGTGCTAGATCATTCCCATCGATCCCTCATCCTCCACACCCCTACCCCGACCATTAGCATCAAGTGCATGCCATAAAGCTGTGTCTTTATGCACAGCAGCCCCAACTTTAATCCTGGCCTAGCTCTCCATCCACTCCAGCTGTTTGTGATGGGATGGGTCTCAGGGTGGCAGGAGTTTGAAAAGGGGCAGGAGATAAAGCTCAATGTCATTATATCGTTCTCAGCTTTTTACTCCCTTCCTGGGTGGTGCAGATAGGTGAGGTTGGAGAAGGAGAGGCTGATGCGACCTGGTTCGTCTCTGTGTAATGCAGGAGGAGAATGAGCTGCGTTAATACACTGTTGATAAGTAGAGGATAATGTGTTTGTTGACCTTCACCTTGCCCGTCTGCCTTGGCTGTTGTTTGTGTAAGCTTTGCACCTCACCGCTCCGCCTTGCATAAATCTGGCGCAAGCGGTAAAAAAGCAAGAGAGCAGGAAATAAAGAGTGGCGGGTGTGGGGAAAGGGGGGCAGCAGCAGGAGAAGCTGGCATTCTTCCGTAGGTGGGGAAAAAACAGCCATGCATCATGCTGGACAGGTCATTTGAACAGTGCAATGCTGCATCTGAGTGTTCCTGAGATTAGGGAGGCTAATAATTTCTGAGGACCATGCTTTATGTTAATGTGACAGGCCTCGCTGTATATTTCTGCTGAGGCACCGTCTTTGTGGTGCTTAATTTTGCTTTAATGGAACTGTTGTGTTAGTATCAACAGCCACCTTGGAGATTTAGACCCGCCCTGAATTAACTTGTTTTTATAGCAGAGGACGTCCTCTGGTTATTTCTCACGTGTGTAGACATGACCAAAGACATTCCAGGAAAACCAACTTTATTCAATGCCAAGAACAAAGAATATCATTTCAAGATGTGGAATGCTTTTGACAGTGAAAGTTGGGCTTTTGTATTTTGTATTGGAAGAACAAAAGAGCCATTTTAGTTTGGGATAACCTAACCCTCACCTTAATAAAAGCACTACTGCACTATAAAAATATTTTAGTGTAACTAAACCCCTAAATTATGCTAGACAGAGAATCATATAGAGGACATGGCAGACCAACTACCTCTCAGAGTAGCAGGAGTACAGCTGCCAGTAGTCCGAGCTAACAGAGCTAACAAACCATGAGCAGCTGCTATCAGAGTCTCAAGTGTCCACGTTTCAAACACAGTCTGCTAGAGCTCTGACAGTTGCTAAAAGCATAATCAGGGCTGTTTTTAAAGGTTTATATGTGGTGTTTTTGTGATATAACGTTAGCTAAGCTAGCGGCTGAGAGCTAACGGAGCTAACCAGCCATGAACATTGGCTGTGAGATTTAACTGTTTTATATACTGTTCATTGTTTAATGTTTAATGTTTAACACAGGAGAAATGTCTGACTGCTCCCATTATCACTCTGCTATAGGGGGAAAATATGCTCTGGGTTGTTTGTATTTCTTTAAACCAATCAGAGTCATCTTGAGTGGCACTGAGGCCAGAATGCAGCAATAATTATTTTGATGGAACATTTGCACACAAGGAGGCAAGCACTTTCATTAAAAGGGCTAATTTGGAGCAAAACAAAAAGGGAGATTATTGTTTAATGAAAAATAATTGTTTAGTGCAGCCCTATACTGTATAAAAACTCAGTGGATAGCCTATGACCAGATTCTGGTACCAAGCTCACAGCGGCTGCCATAGCTGGTAGAAAGCAGATTTGGATATCATTCTCATTTTCTTCCTTTGTGAGCCACGATCATGGCCGGTCAGTCGTCTTCAGAAGGACAGTAATGCTGTATCACTGCTTTTATTTTTAATGACAAAAAAACAGGGTCATCTGACAAAGAAGTGGGTCCAGGCTTAACTTTTATCACAATGCAGCATAACATCATCTGGCAATGCATTTGGCCAATCACATTCATCCACAGTTTACACAGTACATTTCTTTGAAATTGCTTTGAGGGAATAGAATTATTTCCCGAGCAATTGTTGAGGAGGAGGATAAAATTGTCCCTGTAATAATGTTCCCATGTTCCTGCAGCATTGTGGTCTCTGGTGAGTATGCAAACTGAAAGTAGTACTTAAACTCAGCTTCCTAGATCCTATTCCATCCTTTCACCTGTACCTGTAGCAGTATCTCTAAACCTATGCAGGCTGCCGTGCCTCACACACTCATTTTGAACAAGGCCTTTGAATTCAGACTTCTACAATACCAGCCAGTTTGTGTCTGTATAGTCTAAGGTCAGCTGCTGGCTCTTCCGCTGAGAGCACCTTCCTCTCATTAGGGTTTGGCGATATGTTAAAACTTTTTCAACCGGCTACTGTCAGTCCAACAATCGCTGATTGCAGATATATTCACGTATGCGTGTGTGCTGCACAAGCTGTGACAATTGTGGGATATTACAAATGGCAGGAAAGAAAAAATGACATTAAAAAAAAGGATTTGCGTGGGAGTCCCACCTATTCACCGATCCACCCAAACACCCTTTCTAATCCAAACCATGATCTTTTCCTAAACCATACCAAGTCATTTTATTGCTTGAAACTAACCACACTGATCTTTTTAACTAAGTAACATACTTAACTTGTGTCACATACGTAACATGAAACTTAGCAATACACAGGTGCAAACAGTGCACGTGAGCTCCACCATAGCCCTGCTGAAGACTGCAGACTATATATTTTCACTATATTATTCCTACAAATTATCACTTAGGATCTGGGTATTTTTGGAGGGATTTCAAATATGTAATTCCTGCTCCATTACCAGTCACTTTTATTTACCTATTACTGTTTAAACACTTGAACTACAAAGAGTTGTGAATGAGTGAGCAATGACTGAAGGCATAATACAAGCGCGAGTACAAAGCAGAGTACTTCACTGCATTCTCTGCTGTCTTTTGAGCAACAGTCTTAATGCAGTTTGTCCTGTGCTCTCAGGTTTTATCTTGAATCACTATGGTCTATTCCCCAGGCTCACAGTAAGGCAGAACCAGGCTTCCATGGTTCGGTGGCCCAATCAATTTCCACAGCACTTGTTTGGATAATCCTGTGCTTCTTCACAGCCTTTGTTTGCCAAAGTCACTGTGGTGATGAATCGAAAGATTGCAGCACAGAGAAGCCTTGTGGGTAATATGAGGGCACCAAGAGCAGAAAGTTACAACAAAGTTAAAGCAGCAGATTGGTTGAAGAGTGTGAGAACTGAACCCTTAAAAGAGACAACCGGACCAATTGATAAAAAAAATTACAGAGAGGGTGTGTTATGCAATTTTATAGCCTAATTTGTTCATTTGTAAAATATAAAAAAATATTACAGCAGCTTGGATGCAGGTTTTTTTTTTCTTAATTCAATACAGAGTTATTCACCTGCTCTATTTGAAAAGTGTCCTGAGATAACTTCTGTTATGAATTGACGCTATACAAATAAAATTGAATTTAATGATAATATTAAATGACATGGATCAGGGGCAAAAACACTTTCAGGACATCGCATAACTTAAGTAGACCTATACTAAACTAATACATATTCTCTGCATCACCAGCCAGTTCTTATTCCCAGGGTGTCAAATAGAGATGTTTTGTCATGCCCTTTGCCTTTTAGTGTAACTTTGAGGCGCAGCGGCCTGTCATCTAAGTCAAACAATGTGACTTGCATCACTTGCCATACTTATTATAACATGAATCACAATGTTTTCTTTTCCTTTTTTAGTAGTTTTGTTGCCTAAACCTAATGAATATTACGTTACCACGTAAAAGGGCATCTCATACAGACAAGGGTACCTTAAGTGTCTGTATGAGATGTTGAAAGGTGTGACAAAACAGATTCACTGTTGTTTTACAAATCCTGTACCTGAGAGGAAGAGGAGGGGGAACTTACTTCTGCCTCGTATTCTCTGTGATGGTGGACTGTACAAGTCTGTCCACCATCTGTCTAAGCAGGAACTGACATTCCTTTTCATAACACACGGTGATGGATATCAAACGGGTTGCGATATATTTTCCAACTGGCAGAACTGGTCCTCTAGTCCTTGTGTTTCCAAATTGATCTGAGTCGCACAAAAACGCAGAGCTTGTCTGTCTCTGTGAGAACATAAGGTGATTTGCCTATTTAGTTTCATATCGCTGCTAAATGGTCTGTGAATGTAGACATGCAAGTGTAAACGAACCTCCCACAAGTCCCTTTGAATTCATAATAGAGGACGTGTGGATCAATTGTTAATGTGCATCCTGTTTTGTGTGTTTAGTAGAAAGTATATTAACAGGCTCGTTTGTGTCTGTGTGGATATGTCATCTCCCAAAGTCGGATGTTAGATTGGAAGTTTGTTCCCTCCCCATCTTTCTTCTTCTTCTTCTTCTTCTTCTTCTTCTTCTTCTTCTTCTTCTTATTATTATTATTATTATTATTACTCGTAGTGCTGAATCAGATGCCCACTAGATCATTTCACATAAAATAAATAAATTAATCGAGAAAAAGTAATAAGGCAATAAGTGCAAGATGGGAGAAAACTAATCAGGGAGGTTCTGTTCTGGAAGAGAATGACATTTTCAAGGACAAACTAGCAATGGTATGCACTGAACAACAATATGAAGAACGCTAATAGGATTACTCCGTCATCTTTTTCCCAGAAAATTAGCTTTTTTTTTGTGGTAGCTGTTCAGGCATTTATAAGCCCAGCATCATCACTACCATGGCAACCACCTTCACGCCTCATCCACACTGCACACTCCTGTCTTCAAGCTATGATTTGGAGCACCAATGAATGCCACATCAGTCAAATTAAATGTACTTACCACAGGCCCCGCCCACATATCTGCATTTTGATACTTAAAAATGCATTATTATGTTTCATTTAGTTAGTTTAAAACTAAGATTATTTTTCTCTCTGGTATCTGTTGTTGGGGGTGCTGAGAAGTCAGTCTATATAATGACGTCAAACTAACATTCATGTTTTTTGTATTAATCTGAATGGCCAGGATCATTTATACTTAATAGTTATCAATAATATTTTACACTAAAGAATGTTTTATACTTAAACAGGCAGGCAGCCACAGCAATTACATAGTCAACAACACTAAACTAATGCATGAGAACTGCAAGGAGAGAGAGAGAGGGCGAGAGGCAGTGCATGGATGTGGGACAGAGATGTGACCCACATCCAGTGTATTATAGTTCATAATAATGAAGGACAGTGAGGATATAGTCACTTCATATAGACAAATGTATGTGGATCTACTGGTGGTACTATGGTTGATAAAGGGATGCCGATAGCAGATATCAAAACAAAAATAAATCATGTATAATTTTATTCTACATGACATTCAGGCATATGTCTCTTTGCCCACGTCCATTCCTCAACATCATTCCACATGGCTACCTATAGAGCAGGGTTCCCACTTATTTTAAGAAATCTCCCTGAGAATTCCACAACTGGACACATAACTGATAACTGCAAGTCTGCTTCGGTATGATAATATTTTAGATTTATGTATGTATGTATGGCTAAAATAAAAAATCTAAATTTACCAGGAAAACATTTCCAGGAAATTTGGGTAATTCTAATCAATTTCCAGGTGTTTCCATGACTAGAAAGCTAGTCTCTAAATGTGCGTAAGAACCTTGCAGATGGGTCTGAAGACATTTTTTGTTTCTTGGCCATGTGAACACAGACATGTCCAATGCCAAATATCTCAACATGCCAGATGAACATCAGAGCAACCACAAAAACGATGCACAGGAGGAGTGAGATAAAGAGAGTACCATGGAAGCCCCTTTTCGCCAATGTGACAAAGAAATCTGTGTCATTATAATGAGAAACTTTAAAATACGACTTAGCATCTCAAAATAATGATGAGCTTTCTCAATATTTTGACTTGTATTTAAAAAGGAATGACTCTGTGATACTAAGTCATTATAATGATATGTATGATACAATGATCCTTTTTTATTCATCAAATTGTCGGAAAGGGGCTTCCATAGAGAGCAGATAGAGTTTTACGCTACAACTAAGATCAATTAACGTATTTTTTATTTTTTGCCTTTATGATAGTGACAGCTGAAGACAGTCAGGAAAGGGGAGCAGAGAGAGGGGATGACACGCAGCAAAGGGCTGCAGGTCGGATTCAAACCCTGGGCCGCTGCAGCAAGGACTCAGCCTCGGTACATGGGATTCCAGCTCTACCGATTGAGCTAACTGGGCGCCCCCTGGCTGCCATATTAAGTTGGCATGTTTCTATGGTAGCCCAGAATGGACAAACTTTTTGGTGCACTCTCTCTCTCCACCGTCCTACACTGTGAATGTAATTCATTTTCCAAAAAAGAGAGAAAAAACACAATAAATGTTGAAGATGAAGTGGACATATAGCTTTTTTGTTTCATTCTCTATAGATATCACAATAATACTGTTATAATTCTTCAACTCTCTTTGCTACGTCTGTTATTGATACAGTATATAGGTCAGTTTTATAATAGCATTTTACTGCACCAAGACTGTAATGTCAGCCAGGTGCAAACATATAGTTCATATAAGGCAACAGTCATCCTCCAACACCATATTGAGACAAAAATTCATTAAGGAAAAAATAGGAAAAAAGTGCTCAGTGCCAGTAAGCATTTCCCAACCTCAGAGCCCCTCTGTGGAACCTGCTGTTTTGATTAAGAGGATTGTAATGTGATAACCAACAAGCCTAAAAGGCCTTGAATCAGAAACTATGAATGCACCTTAAAATTCTGTTCAAGCTTTTTTATTTTTTTTATACGGCCCGATAATAATGTAATGATGAAGTGCAGCAGTTACAGTGCTTGACCCTGTCTCAGGTTCTTTTCCTTCTTGTAGCACTTTTGATAGGTACTGACCACTGCAGGCAAGAACACCCCACAAGAGCTGCAGGTTTGGAGATGCTCTGACCCAGTCGTCTGGCTATCACAATTTGGCCCTTGTCAAAGTCGCTCAAATACTCACACTGCCCATTTTTCCTGCTTCTAACACATCAACTTTGAGGACAAAATGTTTGCTGCCTAATATATCCCACCCACTGACAGGAGCCATGATAACCAGATAATCAGTATTATTCACTTCACCTGTCAGAACTCACAATGTTTTTGGTGATCGGTGTACAGAGCAGAAACTTAAACAAAGCCAAAGCAGACCAAAAAGCCTCTCCCATAACGTGCTTGCTGAGGTAAATTACACGCAGGTTCACATTTATTCTTGTCTCGCCGTCTTCATTCAGGTCAAGCATCTCACCTCATTTCAGGCACAGCATGACGGCGGTGCCACACGGGGATCGAATTAGTTTCAGTCAGAACTGATGAGGCTCAGGCAGACACACAGCTTGAGAAATCATTTCACTGTTTCATACATACATACACAAAATCTGGTGTTCTATTACTCTTAGGCACTTAGTCCACATTCATTGTAACATGATAAACATGAACAACATGATGATCTTTATACGTTCAATCACTCCTAACCCTAGAAACCATACAGATGCACAGGTTATTCTGGTCATATTTTCTGAAACTTTCACTACATTCTGACAGTAGTACATGAGACAGATAATTCCTCTGGTTTCTCCTAGTGCTCCTAATGGCATTTGCAAGAATCCACCAGGCCTGAATGAAAACAACCAATCAGAGCTAAGGAAAATAGTTGATTGGTTGTTTTCCTTGTATCTCAAAATATCACAAAGTCATTAATTAAATATTAAATAAAAACGTTCTCATTATTTCAACATACTAAGTCAATATCTTGAGAAAGTTTTTCATTATAATGAATTACAGAATCCTTTTTACTCGTCACAGTGGCAGAAATGGGCTTCTGTAGGTTTTAGACTGGAGCAGTGGGCTCATACAATATTATCACTAGTGCTAAAAGCTCTCTCTGATGCAAAGCTTGTAGCTTGTGAGCACAGATATTCCATTGTCTGCATAGCTAAGATAAGATAAGATATTCCTTTATTTATCCTCCTTAGGGGAAATTCAGCAGCAATAGGGCAAAGTAGTGCAAAAACAGAGAACAAAGAATATCACAATAAAAATATTACAAATATTATTAATATTAGAAGATATAAAACTATAAATTAAAGTATATACACTATACATTGTTCAAGTAGGACATGGAGTGCAAAATATAAGCAGAAAATTAAACTTGACTAAAACTAAAAATCTAAAACTAAACTTAAACTACTAAAGTGGAAATTAAATATAAATAGTGCAAAAAGGCTTGTGCGTTGTAGGTAGGAGTTTTAAACCAGTCTTTGACTGCAGGGTTGGAGGTACTGAGGGCTGTGGCGTTGTGGAGTCTGATGGCCGATGGTACAAACCGCTTTGAGGCTCGGGCGGGGCTGGGTCAGTCTGTAGCTGAAGATGCTCCTGAGCTGCGTCAGCTAAGTATAGAGATGATGAAAGGGGTTTTCCATGATGGCTTTTAGCTTCCTTTCATCCTCTTTTCAGTCACAGCCTCCACACTGTCCAGTTCCATCCCCACCACCGAGCTGGCCTTCCTTGCCAGCTTGCTAAGCTTATTGGCACCCCCAGTGCCGATGCCTCCCCCCCAACACCACTGCAAAGAAGTGAACACTGGCCACTACAGACTGGTAGAACATCTGTAGTAGCTGAGTGCACATGTTGAATGACCTGAGCCTCCTCAGAAAGAACAGCCTGCTCTGACCTTTCCTGTAGAGCGCCTCAGTGTGATCCGTCCAGTCCAAGGGGAGTTTATTGTGTAACATTTCCACCATTCCAGGGGATCTTCTCCATGGTCTACACGGGGCATGTGAATCTAAGTGTTCTGCAGCCACTGCTTCTCAGAACTGTACCACAGGGGGGTTGATGCTGTTGGTGCAGTGCGTGTGGTGTTGAAGAAACTGGCCACAGTTTCCTCCTTGGCATTAGCATCCACATACTGACTATCATTCTCTGCCGCTGCGATGCTTTGTGCTGTAGGCTGCTGCTTCCTAAAAAATACACACACACGGTTAAAGATGTGTAGATGAGAATCCTAAAATTTAGCAGAGAAGTCAAATGAAACAAGAACACACTGTACATATGTTTCAGTAACTAGTATTTTTAGGCAACACTGTTGTTCTAGTGTTTTACACTTTTGACATATACTGTACATGTTTTTCATCACATCAAATCTGGTTGTATTAACATTAGAAATGGGGTGTTCTTGCCCCACATTCAGTACAAGAAGCTGACACTTGGAGTTGTTTGCCCCGGTAATCAAAATTTAAACCATTTTAGCATTAATAAAGCATTACTTTTGTTTCAGAACAAGCACAACACATACATATGGCTGTATGTACTCTGTTGAACTTGCTGTCATTAAATGACTTCAGCGAGTCTGCAGCCAAGTGAGTTGACCACGGCAAAATGAAATGATGCAACATATTGCAATGAAGTTACTTCTATTTTATTTTCCATGCATTCTGACATTGCCAAAATCCATATGCAGTTTCTTTAAAAAATGATTCACTGCCTTTACAGATGCTGATGAAAAACAAGCACTCAAGAGAATACCGGTAGCTGTATTTGTTATGCTGCACCAGTAGTGTTTGAATATCACATGGTGGTTTTCAGCCCATTACACAACAACTGAGAGCAAGATGATCAGTGTGTTTTTCATATTGCAAATATGATATTAAGGCTAAAGAAGTACAGTCTGACCTATTGTGACGTCATGTTTCACGTGATGTTTCATTGGCTGTGCAGTTTCAACTCTTTCTGTTAACAGTACACCAAAATGTGTTTCTGAAAGATTTTAAGAGAGAAATAGTCAACGCAGTAACAGAATCTGGATCCATATCTGATCAGCACTGCCTAGTCTGACAGTTTGATCTGAGTTTGGTATGTTGAGCTGGACGGACTCACTGAGAATGACCTGTCAATCATAAAAAACCTAAACCCTAAAGCATACCCTGCTTTATGATCTACTTTACTCTAAATGGGACCATCATTTACTAACTGTGTCAACATCAAGCTGTACGGAAGAAGAATGAAACTAGAGACTGAGAACATACACTCATTAGGAAACTGTTTAGACTGTATGCTATTGTTTTTTATTGCAGCCAATTGCACTCCCCCTGCTGGGCTTTACACTGAATGCAGGTTTTAGACACTTACAAGTTAGCTTCCCTTCACAGACCCTGAAGCTCTGTCCATTATATATACTGTCAATGATCCAACCTGAAGCTAATTAAAAATGTTTGAGAACCCCACCAATTAAATAAATCATAAATTTAAACATTCATTTGAGGTTATACATTTATCAGTAAAAGCACACTGCATCTACTTTATGACGTAATTATATTGTAATACAGACAGAAATTGGTTAAAAAAAACCTTTCCTGAATAACACTTTTAATGCTGCTCTCTTGTACTTCTTGTTTGGCTGCCCCTAGTGGCAACAGAAAGTAACTACCAAAACAGTTGTAACTTTTGGTCTTGATTATTAGTTTCAAACGGATACCATCATTCACCAAAAACATGATCAAGTTCAATGTTTTAGTGCACATTACTATATATAGTTTTTTTTGTAGTTCTCAATCTGCAGTCAAGTTACTCTTTCAAAATAAAGCCTGTGTACTGTATGTAAGTTGAAATAAGTCAGCGCTGACTTTCGGTTTCAAACGTGACTCAAACAACAGTGTCCTGGGTGTAAGTCCTGTGTTTGTTTGACCCTTCCCAGCAGGAACTTCCATGCCTAAATTTAAATGTGTGCAGAACAGCAGCTGTTTCTGGGCTTCTAATGGCACTGGAAAACAAGCATTTTAATGAATGAGCACTTTTCCCACTCTACTGGGTTTCTTTTCAAGATACTTAACTTAAAAGGTTATTGGCTCTCAACCCTTTCTTGATGTGCCATTTTTCTTTCCTTTCCTTCCCCCGATGTTGTGGCACTGCATACATTATTGTTATCATCAGAATTAATGCCAAGAATCTCTTAGGGTGTAGAATTTGTTTTTTCTTTCATCTAAAATAAGGTAAAAACACCTATAAGACTACAAACCACAGTTCCACCACATGAAGGTGTGGTATGGTAAGTTTGTATTTTTAAATAAATAACCACAAAGAAGCCAAATACAGTCCTGCACACCTAAAAGTCTGACTAATTATAAAGAACAGATTTCTGTCTCATTCCACAGTGGGAGAATGCTGACATTTAGGTTTTTCATTTTTAATAAGAAAGAAATATAGTGTTACACATGGACACTAATGGCTGAATCTTTTTGAACAACACACATGAATTAAATTAACTCCAGATTTTGACCATTAATGCTTCTGGCCAGCTCTGTCTGATTTGGCAGCTGCTGCTATCCTGTTGGTGACAGTCACAAAAGCTTCCTCCTCGAAATAGCAACAGAAACACTGTCCTGATTTAATTTTCAGCCCTTGTTCTATTACTGGCACGGGTATCAGCAGCCATTAAGCTTTTTAGCTTTGGTAATTTACTATTTTTGGAGGCACAGAGACACGGTGGTGTCCACAGGCAACAGACGATTTGACTAATGTGGTGGCAGACAGACAGAAGCGGAATCAAAAGTGTTAGGTGTTTCGATTATTCTGCCATCATTTCCCTGCTGCTCTCTTTGACATCTCTGGACATCAGTTTTAGCTATTTTCTCTTTCAGACATTTGAAAAAAAGGATTACTTAAATTTTTACCACTCAGTCTCTCTGTGTCCGTACAATTCAAACTGGAAATCTGCCTTATTGGCATGGACATAATGAAGTCCAGCATTGCCAAAGTAGGTTTACAGTGTTCACTATTTTGCTTTGTTGTTAGGTCCTAGCTTAAGCTAATGGTGTCTAAAACAGTGCGACAATTAATCCTACCAAAAAGGCTATAGTGTTCAGTTTAATATATATATTGTCAGCTGCTGTTTCCAAGGTCAAAGGTTAGAGGTGCTGTCTACTTTCAGACTAGCTGTCACACTAGCACCAGCATCTTAGGCCAAAAAAAACCGAGCAATACGTCCCTCCAGACTCCATTGACAAAAATGAAAAAAAAATGGACAACTAATTTTACTTTGCAGATCATAAAATAAAACTCGCCAGCTTCCAACAACAATCACCAGCTCTGGTTTGGTTTGAAATAAAGCCTTAATATACTGAGTTAGTTGAGAAAATAGCAGCGAAAGCCGGTTTGGCTGCCATGTAACATTAGCTACCGATACACTAAAAGATAAATGTTGTTTTTTAGTGTCTGACAACATTATGTTATGAAAAGGATCCCTAGAGACAGACCTTTTTGTTTAACCAGAAACAGCAACAGTAATATTGGTATAATTTGCCAGTAGACAAAAACAAAATAAAACTCACCAAAACTGTCTTTGTTAGTCTTTCACTGTTCCAACACTGACCAAAGCTGGTTTGGTGGAAATAAATCCTAAATTCATCAACGTAGATGAGAAAAACTGTCGCTCTTTTCAAAGTCAACTAACTAAGCACTAACATGCACGTGGCCAGACTGGGTATGTAAACAAAGCACAGACTACAACAGAGCCAGAGGGGGTTTGACGTCATTCTCTGCTCAAGATAACATGACTCCACCAAATATTTCCATAGCAAATATTTGTTTGCTGCTATATTAATGTATATATGTCAATTTTTGAACTGAATGTCTGTTGAGTTCCTGGAATTTGATTTTGTTGATTTTTCTGGTCTTTTTACGGACTGCAGTGTAGCAGGAAGTGTTGTCTTTACCTCTTTTTGTTGTCCATTTCTTGTGGGATGCCAGGTGAGTGTATTGCATGTAGTTTGTGTGGTTTTGTTAGATTTTTGGACACTGGCTGGGCAGAGGTAATCTGCCTACTGTACGTGTGATCTGTCTCTGTCTTCGTCGTTCGTCCTCCCTTTTTTATCATTCCTTTATGTCTTTATTTATTTACATCCTGCCTTTTGCGGTTGTGTCTTCACTACTCAAACTCATCCATCTATTTTTATCATTTTTAACCACATTCTGTATCTCCACCACCAGTGCTTCACCTTTCTTTTACCTTTGCTATCTCTCAGTACTTCATAATCACCCCCTCTCTCCCTCCCTCTCTTGCTCTCTCTCTCTTTCTCTCTGGCTGCTCTGGGATCCAGATCATTGCTGCTGTCTTCTGTTGAAGGCGTGCGTGGTAAAAATTTAGCTTACATCAAAGGAAGGTCTGTCCCTGAAACGGAGACCAGGGGCAAACCTTGGAAACAGATTTTTCTTGTCGCTGTGATTTTAATGGATACTTCTCAAATCTTCAGGAGGCGAAATTGAAAGACAAAGAAGCGAAGCACGCAGAAGTGGATATACAGCATTGTGTTTCGTGACTTCTCTGGTACCAAATTGTTCTGCAAGTTTCCACAGGCTTGGACAACGTCCTTCTCTTTGTGGTTTTGAGATTTCTGTCTTTGCAAGATTGCCTGTAGATGTCTTTTTTAGGAGGGACAGAGCGATATAGGCAGAAGGATAGAGGAGTGAGTGTAGTGTGGGACATTAAGAGCCACCAGTGAGCTGGCAAATGGCTGCACAAGCTGAGTCCTGTACAGAGGAGGATGCAGGATGTTTCCTTCCGTCCTGACTCTTTGTAGTACAGTTACCTGCAGAAGTGTGCATGTTTAAGGGTTTTGAATGTGTTTTTTTTCCCTTTGGTTGACTAAACTCAACCTCTCTGATCAGCATGTGTATAAAGTATCTGAAAACATCGGGGCTGGCAGGCTGGTGGTCTTTATTATTATGGGGTCTTCTCAATCATGAGACTCTTCTGTAGCAGATTCTCCTGTATTGTGCGTCAGTTCGAATCCTCTCGCCTTCCACCATGTGCCCCATGGGTGTTTCGCCTTTAAGGGGTCTCATGAAACGGGGTTCCTGCCAAGCCCCTGGTCTTATTGTTCTCTGTCAGACTGCCTGGATGGGGTGGCTGATTCTGGGATGCATCGCCGCATCCCCATCGGGCAGGTCGCTGAACTCCGCCAGCGCCACCAAACCCCAGGTGGGGGCATCATACGCTCACCCCGAGCAGCATCGCCTGCGTGTGACGAGGCAGCGCTCCTCTCCGCCCATCTCCATATACAGGTCTCCAGCATCACTGAAGGGTGGTCATGGTGAGTGGCAAAACCTTCAAGTGGTATTCAGCCTTCTGTTCCAGTTAATAATCATCCAAGTGTCTGTGTTCCAGTTACCTGCTGTTTCCTGTCAAATTGAGTGAGAATTTGTTGGAGAATTGTAAACAGGAACTCTCATGTTGTCTTTCTTTTGCCAGCTTCATCTTCGATTAGTGCCTCAGTCTTAATTATGTCTAATTGTGCAGAGTCTTCTAAAAGACTGAGGTGTATGGATTTATTGAGAGGTAGATGAGATGTCAGAAGGTCTCAGCAGGAGTGTATTCTCTGAAGCCAAGGTCTGGGCTTACTTTCTGAAGGAAGGGAACTGGATGTAACATTAGAATAGCTGCATTATATCTATTAACTTAAAACACTGTGTGCACTAGTCAGAGTTGTGCTAATTAGGTTGATTACTGCGTAAGATTGACAAAAAATAGTAATTTTGTGCATTTTCTTAATCACTACACACTCCTAACAAAATGTCAGACGCATCCTGGTCTCATTCCCAAGTCGTCAATTACTGTGGCTTGGGCAGTGGCCCTCTGCTTCAAAGTATGATGCTGTAGGTATCTGTCTTGCATTATTTGTCGACATGCCTGCTTTCAAAGTCAGGTGACATAGTTTAAAGATTGAGAAATTCTGCATATGGACGAGGTGGAGTAGATGGATGTCTCAAACAAACACAGGATTTTTACCCTGTTGGTGCCCTGTGTGAAGCTAAAAGTAAACATATGCACTTACATAAATTACATCTTATTCATGTACTTAGTTTCGTCAGGTCGGTAAATGTAAATATAAATCCAAGACAGTTAAATCGCATTAGGGGGGTGCTATCTACTTTTAGTCTTGCTTGTTTAATGTCCTACGTCACTTGCATACGTAGCTGTATCAGGATGTGAAGATGCACAATGGTACTTAAAATCGGAGGTGTGGAAGCTTTTTGGCTTCTTTAAGTCAGAAAATGAAAAAGGTAAGAAGATAACAGAAAGACATTGTGAGAGGAGATATGAGGCTTTTTCTGTAGTTAACAGTGTTATGTTTTCAGTTTCAATTTTACAAAAAAGAGATATACATTATTTTGCATAGTTTACCCTACCTCAGAAATAAAAAGGATTATTTAATTAGATGAAAAAAAGTAATAAAACTATAATATTTAGCAGATTTTTTTCAGTCCTAATTTGTCTTCAATCTCATTTTGTTATAAAATTGTAAAAAAAATCATATTGTGAACCGATTAAGAATTGCATCAAATTGTTAGTTAGGTGTTACGTTACATCGTTACATGTATCGTTACAGGTAACGTAATTTACAATCTTTTCCCAAAACTACAGACTGTTTCACAACTTTAACCATGCATGCTTTTTTTTTTAATTTTGCATATTTAGTCTGCGGAAGTTGGACATTTATTGTTGCAAACTTGACTTTGGTGCCCCACATATCCAGAAATGATGCTAGAAGATACCTACAGCGTCATATTCAGAAGCAGTGGACCACTGACCAAGCAGCAGTATTTGATGAGTTGGGAGTGGGAACGTGTTGTCAGACGTGATGGATTTACTCACCAAAGTCCTTAATAGTTTTTTATTGTGTGGTGAAATAAGAACAATGACTGAATGGATGGCTGCCTGCAATCTGAGTAATATATAGTAGTAGTGTTCATTATTGGGCTTGTTACTCAAAAAAAATAATTTATTACTCATTAGTCATTACTCTTTTCAAAAGTAATATTAGTAATAGCACAACTAGCAGTTTTTTCTCTGCAGTCTATGAATCCTCAAGTTACAGGCTAGATGAAAACTGACGCAATCTTTTAAATAACTTCATTCATTTAGGTATTTTCCTAAGGACCTGTCTGCAAGACGGAGTCAAACATTTGATCCACCACCTACAAGCTTCATTAGTTTTTTGTCTCTTGTAGCTGTCAATGATTAACATCCCGTTTTGCTTGTTAAAATCAAAGCAATGGAATTTTCCAGCTGCTAAATGTAAGTGTTTGCATCTTCCAGACTAGCTTCCTCCAGAATTAATAAAATTAATCCATGGATGTGATTGGATTGGATTGGATCTGTAGGGGGTGTTGTAACTAGGTTTTTTTGGGGGGGAGGTAACTGTAATATTATGATTGGAATTTATCAGTAATTAGTTACACTACTAGTTACTCGGGCAAATAATATTATTACTAGTAATGTGTTACTGCCAACACTGTATTTGATCTTGTTTATTTTGTCATGCACCTACAAGTGATCACAGCCCACATGAACACTTAATACCAAAAATGCAATAATAACATATACTCTTATAACATTGCATTGCCAACAAAGAACTTTGTCTTCTCTCTCAAGTTGTCTTCCTTCAGTATAACTCATAGCAGTAGGGAAAAGCTCAAGTTTCGCAGTAAACCTTGACAGTGTGACAGTGAGTCAACATGACTGGTACCAGGACCCTGAAAGTGATGCAGCTAAACGAAACATCCTTAATTTAGTTATTTACGCCTACGCTTGTCTTGCTGTGACATGTCAAAATGTCTCTTGGGGAAAGAATCCTTTCATCCATACAGAGGGTGCAAAGAGTGCAAACTTATACTACAGACTACAGGTGAGACTCCAGTATTCTACACTTCCACAATTTATTTTTAAGGTAAAAAACTGGCAGCTGTGGTTGGCAGAACTTTTCCGTAATAAATAGGGTAGAACTTTTCTACTATTAAGGTATAAGCACTGTTGAGTTTTAATCCATATTTTACCATATACATAAAAGCTTTTACCATCAAAAGAAACAGTTTTGCCAAATAAAAAAAAAACATATAAGTGATATGACTTGCAATTTACAGTCTGTAATATAAAAAACAACTTTATTCCGTATAAATTCCTTTAAAATGTTTTGCAATGAGATGTTTTACTATTACAGAAAGTTTCTGTAATAGTAAAACCTTTACAGTCTTTTACTGTTAACATTTTTTAGGGTGCAGGAAAATAATGCAACTCATTAAAATACAATGATCTTTGCCTAAATAAAATACATTCAAATGAAAAGTTATGATTTAGATAAGGACAATTTGGTCAAAGAAGGTAAACAGAATCTGACTCAGCTTTCAGTGGCAACTTTTGGTACTTGACAGTTTTCCATTCTGGACTCTTTGCAAACCTTTAACTAACAGAAAGAGGATAATGGCCATGAAGAACACACAGGGCTTTCAATCAATAATTATTTTTACATTTTTCATTAAACTCGTGACACTTTTCTTTAGCCTGAACAGAAAATGTTTGGCGTTTTTGTCCAATAATTTTCCTGCTAAATGACTAACCAGTTAATAAACTAATTGTTACAGCAGCGACAGCATTAAAAACTTTTATGTGTGTGTAGCCTCTGTCTGAAGGCTCCATGGTAATTAGCTGTGATAGAGGAAAATGTTTTGTGTTTTGTTGCTCAAGAAGCCTTTACAGAGTTTATTTTTTCTGACGAACACTGCAATAGTGCTGCAGGCTGGAACAATCACGATGCCAATGGAATTTCAGTGCAACTTAGACAGAATATGAATTATATTATGCATTATATTACATAGACATGGAGATCTCAGCCTTAAACCAGTGAATTTCCATGAATGGTTGGTTAAGTTATGCTCATCTGCCCTCAAACCCTAATAAGTATGCCATTTTAGCAAACAGATTCAAGAACAAATGAGGGCAGATAATAATGGTAGAATCATCAGTCATCAGGGAGGCTGACCCGGTTGCACCCTGGTCCAACTCGTCAAATAATGAACAGCTCTGACTATTTTCTTCTGGGCTGAGTTGAGAACTTGCACATCATTACACCGGTCCAGCATTGACAGACAGGAAGTACAGACAGACAAAAAGTTACAAGTGGTGTAAACACATAAACAGACTGAACACTGTATCTATCATCGACTGTATGTCAGTCCTGAAAATTGTGTAGCCACATCTCCCACATCTCACCTAGTCGACGAATCAGAAAGCATCTTGGGAGCTGCTGAAGTATGAAACCTTGATAACCATTTTATTACAAAAATCTGTTGTCGGAGATTTAAGGGAGCTGCTTGCTGGGCAGCCCTTTACTACCCCAAAAATGAACCCAATACAACCTACATCAACCTGGTTTAAAATTCTGGATTATATCATCAGCAAATTTGACAGAAAACTGTTCAGAGACTATAATGGAGGCCTATGGAGCAGACCCATTGTACACTCACATCTACTTTACTATTTAAATAATAAAGTCTAAGTGATAGAGCTTGTTCTTATCACCACTATTACTATTAGCAGCTTTGGAATTTTCTTTATTTTAAACCCCACTTATTTTATCTTGTTTCCGTCATAATCTACTTACAGCCCTGGGTACGTACTTATGCCTACATAAATAGCACTGACAATAACAAACTCTCCTGCCAGCACTACACTTTTATTTATTTCTCTCTTTATCTCTTTGTTATTATTATTTTTTTCTTCATTTCTTCCTCATTCACTAATTTTGCTGTATTTTGTTGTAATGCTACCCCCCTACCCCCGTACTCTTCCATGGATTAATGATGGAGCTGCACCTCAGGGCTGGAGGTTGTGGAAAAGAATGGGTGTCCATAGAACTTTAATTAAGCTACATATGGACACATCTGCCAGTCCTTAACAGACAGGCTGTCTCTCCTCTGGTTTTGAGGGTGGGTGTTCGTCACGGTGTTATGTTTGTATTTTCTGTTTGTATTTTTTTGATTGATTGATTTTGAGTTGTTGTCAGTTGTCTGTGATTTCTAGAGCCTTTTACCCATACACATGTAGTCCCACAGTTAGGTTTTATATTATCCGGTCATTCCATTACTAAAACATATTTGGAGCTGTTTCTAGAAATGTCTCTGGCTGCTGCAGTACCGATGTGCTGATGTTTTTTGTGAATTAATGATTGTTTTGGTGATTGCAGTGGGACACCTTTTGATCCTCATTGTGATGTGATTATTGCAATCATAATTCAGCTCTTGCTTTCAATTTGGAGTGGCCAGGTGTGTGAGAGTGAGTGAGTGAGTGAGTGAGTGTGTGTGTGTGTGTGTGTGTGTGTTTGTGTACATTTATATATGGGAGTGAGAAAGTCATCAAAATACCAAAATACCATATGTGTGCAAGGGGGTTACTTGGGTTATGTTTTTAACCACCATTTGTAATGTCTCCATCTGGACCGCATCACTGCAAAGCAGCACTGTGTGCACTTTTATTTCTATGTATATATGAAGCAACACAACAATAACACATTACTCTGACATTGCTGTGGTTTAGCCAGTGATGGTACAGTGTGTTCCCTGTTAAAATAAATTTTTGGCAGAGAGGTTTTAAACAAACAAAACAACTCTATTTCACTCTCAAAAAACAGTCAAATAAAACTGAGACAAATATAGAAAATGTACACTAGTGTCACCTGGTGGATGAAGTACAATGGTGCATGTGGTTAAGCCATTAAACAGGCAACAGTTCCCACAGAGAATGCCATCAGTTGTAATGTAAATGTATTCAGTCAGCTTAACTACAGAAAAAAGATGCTATGCCCCACTTCCATTAAGGCTTATTTTTTTCATTTGTTAGTCTACTGTTTTTATTCAACGTATTAAATATATATATTCATATATTATAATAAGATATATAATATATAAATACCTAAATAAGGCTTTTTACTTGGACTAGATCTCTAAATGCTCAAGACTTGACTTGGACTAGGTTAAAAAAACTTAAAAAGAAAGGAAACTGCTCTAAAGCATCTCAGAATCATTTCCACAGTAGTACGGCCTGCTGCACTCCTGCAAATCATTATATAACTGCGTTCGTCAGACAAAATCAGGATATATACAGGTTAATGACAGCAGCTGTGTGATCACTACATTGACCTTTAAAAGGAGTGAGCACAGACAAAGGTATTAGCAAAGTTTTCTTAACTTTACTGCCACACAGCCTAATATTTTCGCCACGCTCTCCTACATCACAAATAGCTTAAATTAATATGAATTGGGTTAGATGGTGTTATAACTTGATGTATAATTCATGTAGTCAAATAGCCAGGTATGTTCTGGAGGCACAGTAGCTGTAAGGCTACTGTTAAATTAGATCAGTATCACCATCATGGAAGGTGTTCTTATATGGGATATGATGTTATCTGATTTGGTGGGGCACTCCTTACTGTGCTGATCCACACTGCAGGGTTGGCGGTATCGATCCTACAGGTGGTGGTCATAAACACACGCACAGATGTATATTGATAAAGAAAGATAAAGAGTCAAACTAATTTGAAATGACACGCAATTAATTTGAAAAAAAATCATAACACAGTACAACGGATGGCACTTCACAGGAGAACATGGAATGTGAATATTATTCAGACATTTACTTGTACCACACCAGTGGGCTGCATATCCTTGCATATAAATATTGTTATCTTACAGGCATTTGGTTGTACACTCCGCAATAATTTGGGATAATCTGCTGACTCACTTGCTAATGTTAGCAAGTGAGACAGCAGATTTGTTGTCGCTGTAGAGTTAGACTGCTGCTTTGTACAAAGTTGACAGAAGCACATTGCTTCTCAGATACTTTGGCGTCACAGGTGTCCGTTTAGAAGCCGATCACACACAGCTACAGGCGCGACGCATCAGAAATGCCTTGGCAAAAAGCACTGGGGAAAAATCAGCTGGTGTGCCTGTGGAGTGCCTGTTCAACATAACATTACTAGCTTAGTTCACTGACAGGTCAATAGGTCAAGCTGATAGTGGAGCGCCCTCTGTTGGATCACAAGGCAAACTACTTCAAACTGTGCCTATAGACTGTAAATGTTGAATTCCAATAGGTTTTTTGAATAAAAGGTGACAGCCCTGAGAGGCAGACATGTGTTAATACTCTTTTCACCACGTATAGAGAATGCACACGTGTGTGTTGTAGCGTCTATTCATTTGCACATTCTGTGTCTTTGCAATTCTGCATATCGTTGTAAACTGTAGAATCTATTGTAAAAACATCCCAAGCATATCATTAACCTCTCCTTCAGCTCATTGTGGTTTTGGATCCTTACACACTCCCGTTGTCTCTCTTTGCAAAACGTAACATGTACTTGCAGTGTAAGTTATACCACCAGCCTGCCACCTCACTCTGTTGAGCATCAGACCCACAACATTCACAACGTGTGACCCCGACTGCAATACAATACAGTCACAACACACACTGCTGCATTGTGCTCTCCATCCTTAGGGGCAAAGGCATCGGCTGATTTCCATATTTTTCTTTCTGCTTTTTCAGGTGGGCGGCCACAGAGAACAGTGGGGAGAGTGAGTTTTGGGGCATGCAGCTAAAATTGGTACACCCACGCGGTATTGGCACATTGTATTAGATAAATTAACAATTTTTCAGCAGGCATAAGGGGGAGGCAATTGTTTTCATAAGGGCACTAATTTGTACAGACTGAAGCGGCTTGGCTAGGGAGGCAAGAGTGGGGGTTCTGGGCTTGGGCAACAAAGCGCCATTATGCCCGCCTGGCGTTATCTGCCTCAGCAAAGAGCCCCATCTGCCTGGGATTGCTCATTAGCATTAGCTAGCCAGTATGTGTGTCAAATAGTGTTTTTGTGGGTGCGTTTGTGTGTGAGAGAATTGGTTGTGTGGGCTTCTGGTAAAATCCTGGGAGGTACAGTATAATAGTGAGCAGTCAAATCCACCCTCACACACACTGTCACTTCCCCAGGCACACACACATAAACATACATTCATCAGTGCCTCCTAGCATAGCAGCAGCCATACGGAGCAGCATATGGCAAGACAGCCAACATGTGGAGGCTAAAATGACACACTTACTAAACTGTGTGAATTGCTTTTTGCAACTTTATAATAATAAACAGTTAAAAAAATTCCATACAGCATGTCCGTTTTAAGTGTTTTCCTGTAGACGCAAAGCCAGTGCTAAGGTAAGGCCAACAGTTCTACCAATGGGGCCAGGTGAGGTCTAAATGGTTAAGTCAGTAACCTATCCTGCCAACTTCATATTAACTTTATTGATTATGAAGTCTGAAATGTATTAATTTTAACTACAAAACGTAGTCAGTGGTGGGTTGTTTGGGGACTTGGAGAAGGCTTATAATGAGTATGTGGTACCTGCACCCAATATTGCTATCAATACCCTTTTATTTCAAATCCATTATGGTTGAGCCAAGATAACAAATACTTGGATTGTAGAGCTGACTGTACCTGTTACAGCGCCTTACCAGTACGTGACATTTTCAACTGACATTATGTATGTGTATAAGGTATAGGATGTGGTCCTTGATTTAGTTTCGAGTTGAGCCTATTATTCATACTTCCTCTTCCTGCTCTGTTTAGCTGGGACGACGTACATCTTTGGCAAAGGAGGAGGCCTCATCACATTCAAGTGGCCAGCCAATGAGAGGCCGAGCACCAGGACCGACAGGCTGACCGTCGGTTTCAGCACCTCCCTGAAAGATGGCATCCTGGTCAGGATTGACAGCGCACCTGGTCTGGGTGACTATCTCATGCTGCACATAGTAAGTTCTCACACACATTCTGCACCTTTACTTTTCTGTTTTCTTTTCTTTTTTCTGTTTGCTGTACCTCTGCTGTTCGGTTGCCTGGTATGTGCAACGGGCATCAGTTGACTCAAGGCTATATGAAGCGGTCATGTCCTATAGGCTGTTTGCACAGTTCCCACAGCAGCTTTAATTTAGAAATTGAGATGCAATAGTCGATGTATATATGTATATTTTATCTCATTGCCCCACAATTCTTCATATACATGTGATTTTTTTTTTATATGTCTCATCCTATTTGAATTTGCAGGCCTTTAGTTACAGAGACTTTTGTAGACAGTGGTTTATTTTGATTTTCCTACAGCGTCTGCTGCTGTTTATCAACTGATAGAGATTCAAGTCATAGGGTCAAAGTGGTGTTTCTTAATTCCACTACCTCGAAATGATTTTTGTCTAAACCCTTTATTTCTGTTTAAAACAACAAGGATATGCAAGCATCCAATGTTTCAGTGTTTACAATGAATAACTAAATGAGTAATTGTGTTTTCTAATTTCAGCAACAAGGCAAAATCGGGGTGACATTCAACATTGGCACAGTGGATATCAGTGTGCAGGAGAGCAGTACCCCAGTGAATGATGGGAAGTATCATGTTGTCCGCTTCACCAGGAATGGTGGCAATGCTACGCTGCAGGTGGACAACTGGTCGATCAATGAACACTTCCCAACAGGTACAGCGCTAATTAATCAATCAAACCAAAACATTTTTTTACATTTCTGCTTTTGGCATTCATAACTGTTTGCAAAACTGACAGTTAAAAGTAAAAACCTACTAGTATAAGATATGATAAGGCAATGGGATCACGCCATTACGAGAGAGTTGAGAAGGTCACTGGGCACCGTCTGCTTTACCAACTAATGCTTTAAAGCTTTTTAACAGTTTACTTAAATATAGCACAAGCACATACTTACTTACAGTATTTAGTGCTCGGTAGAGTATAAGATTTGGGAGTAAAAAGAGTGGGGACTGGTGATGTAAGATGGGGTTTTGTTCCCTCTGCTGCCATTCAAAACAGCACCCATGCTTTCCCCTGTTTCACACTTTCCAAGGCACGTTGTGGCCACCAGATGCAATGCTGCATGTTTACTTATTTTTCAATGGGTAAAGGACGATGAAAGAAAGCTGTAGGGAAGAGTGTGAGTAACATTCCACTTGGGCATATAGACCGCAGATAGTGAGTGGAGATTGACTGCGACACCCTACTGTATATACCCCAACAGGACAAATACAATTACCACTATCAGACACAATCTTGAAGCCATATAAAACCTTTGTGGAGTTGCTGCTCAGTGCTGTGTGTGTGAGGGAGCCAGATAAGCCACTCACTGAGACTTTGCCATATAATCCCATGCGATTAAATGAAAACGCTGTGGATCGTTTCATAAAGTCATATTTTCGTCACACTGTCACAGCAAGTGTCAGTACATAGAGGAGAGGGAGAGAGAACAGTGTATGTCCTTGAATCGTGATGGTGATCCTGCAGTGCAGTGATAGTGCTGGTGTGTTAACATAGAGTCATTTGAAGTCTTTGAGCAGTGACTGAAGGGTTTTCGACATTGTCTTAAACCTGTCAGTTTCCTGAATTAGCAAAACCAAACTTTCTTGGCTACTGAAAATACATTTGTGTTCTTTGGCAGAAAAAACAAGTATATGTACAGAAGAAGAAGAAAAATTAACATCAAGTGTTAAATTAGGAAATGTGTTAATTGTATAGGGACTTTTAGCTAGAAGACTAGAGAGAAAGCGCTGTATCTAAAAATCTCTCTGTGATCAGCTCTCAGTACTTTTGCAGCTTCTACCTCAGTCTCTATGGTTTGGAGTTTCACTCGTGTTCCTGTTCCACCTGGGATCCTCAAGTTGTTCTCAGGGCTCTGCCCCTTTTGAGCTCCTGTCCTGTCTTGGCCTGGCTGTTTTTGTTGTATTTCATTGAGGACAGTGTTTTCTTTGTAACTTTTTCAGCCTGTTACAGCATTAGCCTCATCTAATACAGTCAATCCCTGTAATTGAGTCGGCCTTAAAGAACCAGTGTGTAGGATTTAGTGGCATCTAGTGGTGACATGGTCGATTGCAACCAACTGAATATCATTTTAAAGTTGACATGATGCAAACCTATTTCTTGGCTAGTTTGCATTGTTCCCAAATGGTAAATTTAAGGTGAAGCTTTTACTTGACCCAGTGACATACTACATGTAGTGTAGAACCGAGTCATGGCATACCATTGTACTATTTTGTGTAAGCTCTGAATCCTCACTGACTATTTAGCTATATTTGAGATCCTTATTAATACCTTTGTGTAGTTTTGAGTGTCAGCTCCATAAACAAACATGCTGCCCAGTGTACTGTAAATTATGTTTAGCTCTACCCTTATGTATGTGTAGTGTACTGTGTGGTGCCATGTCCTGTTATTTCTCATATTACAATAGAGGGCCAGAGACGTTTTTACCATTTCTATAACACTTCAGTTATGCTCAGGGCTCATCCTTTTTTTCTATATGTTATATAAATATATGTTAATTACAAAAAGAAAAAAAAGCAGATCTATTGAACTGATTTTAACATGGATTTAATTTCACCATGATTCAATGAAGACACTGTTTACCATTGTTTACAGTAAACAAGGTTCCTCCATTAACAGTGTGCGCATGCAATGTCACATCAGCCCGTCCTCACCAGAAAAAAGGCTGTATATGTCGATTGCGCAAGCAGTTTATTTCAACCCATATTTACGGTTATTGTTAAGTGGCGACCTTTAGTGGCTGTAGTAATTATGAGTATAAAGAGCAAGATAGTTTATATAGGGAATGATGGATGGGTAAAACACAAAACTTTCACCCAGGAGGCTTGTTGTGTCCCATGTAAAGCCAAAAGTCCAATAACTTATTTAAAATTTTAAGTTGCATAGTTTTACATTAGTGACTTACATAATTCGTAATTATTATTTATTAGTAGTTTTGTTTCCTACACCTTAACAAACTGCATGTTTCACAAAGTTAACCACATGTTTTAACGTAACGTGTGTGTAAGATAACATACTTTACTTTTACATATTTTAACTCAAACCATGATGTTTTTCTAAACCTAATCAAACTTTGTTTACAACATTGACCATGTGTTTACAACGTTAACCATGTGTTTAACGCCACTAGACTTCAAAATGCACTTAAGGTCTGGCATGCAGCCTGTTTCCACAGGGGGGGCCTGGGGTTCCCACCCCAAGTGCCATCCCATAATCCTTACATATTTCACTATGCACTGTCTTCCAGGGGCTGTACTGGGCTCCATTTTAAAGCTAGAGTGAAGATACTAGTGTACAACCATGTCATGCTGGCATGTCAGGAAGGAGGCTAAATAATGTTCTGAAATTAGGCAAAATTTTGGTAATGGAAAAACTGGCGTGGCCATTTTTAAAAAGATCCCTCTGACCTCAAGATATCTGAATGAAGATGGGTTCTATGGGTACCCACAAGCTTCCCCTTCGCAAATGACTGCCCTATTTAACCTAATCCCATGATGTTTTTGTGAGTGTATTAGTATATTTCGGTATACAGTATTGGTCCATATACAGTATTGGATTTGCATAAATTGGGAATGACTGGAAAGCTCAAACACATACTTCATGCCACCCCTGCATACAGTGGTGTAAAAAGTGTTTGCCCCCTTCCTCATTTCCTGTTCCTTTGCATGTTTGTCACACTTAAGTGTTTCGGAACTGCCTTTTTAAGGTCATACCACAACATCTCAATAGGATTCAGGTCAGGACTTTGGCTA
>JAGRRF010012892.1:3072928-3093176 GCA_019097615.1 Morone chrysops | reverse complement strand
AAACATGCAAAGGAACAGGAAATGAGGAAGGGGGCAAACACTTTTTCACACCACTGTAAGTGAGTGACCCTCTTGTGCCAGCCCAATTAAAAAAGTAAAAAAGACTCGCCCCTGGTCGCTTGTCATTTTGGAGACACTGACAATCGTCGTAGTCCGTTGTTTAAATATAACGATGTGTTGTACAATGTGTAGTCACCAAGTTCACTACCCAGGTGTAAAATACAACCAAAGCATCTTCCATTATGCATTCACTTGGTAAAAAAATGTTGTATAAAAAACAAAAATAATGAGCCTGAGTTCTGCCGCAATTAAAACAAGTTTAATAAAATTGTAATCTTCAGCTAAAATCATTTAAACATTTTGTAAATGTTAGAGTGAAAGTGGTATTTGCTGCAGGTGCCATGATGCTGATGATCAATAAATGTCTTCATAAATGTCTTCTTAAACTTTAAAGGGAACAGCGACATTGAACGCTATCAAATGGCCAATAAGAAAATTCCTTTCAAATACGCCAGACCAGTAGAAGAGTGGCTACAAGAGAAAGGTAATTTCGAACAAACATTTTTCTATGCTTATGTGTGTTCACTGATACAATGTGAAAAACCTCCTCTGCACTTCTATGATGAGAAGATTAAATGTCTGCTCAAGGCTAAAATGAACTGTGTGATTTTAGATTTTTTTTTTCTGTGATACTTCAACTTTGGAGATGCCACATTAATGCAGGCCATAACATATTCAAGCTTTCCTTTTAAGTTCTCTGAGTGCTGCTTTCCATTTCTAACAAATGACCAATAAACTTAGTTTCACTGGCATGAACATGAATGTGAACCCATGCATGCAACTTTATATGTAACTTCATGGGCTAAACATGATAAATCCATAACTAACTAAAGACTGTAAAGAAATTAAACAATACATTGTAAAATAATTCAAAATATAATATGAATTAAGGACTTATGAGATGAAAAGAAATCTCGTATTGTTATGAAATTTTAGCATTTTCATGTAGCTGCCGGCATGGCTTTAGAGGGTCCTATTTTAATGGTGCAAAAGCAATGACCAGTGCAACGTGGTGGGTCTTAGGTACACAGACTGGGATAAGACTGATTCAACAAATGGAGAGACACTTCCAGAAAATCGTATGTCAATTACTGTGTGTAAATTTGTACAAAGACAATTGAAATTAGCAATAAAAATCAAGACAAAAATCATAAATTTGACTATCTCACGCTGTAAATGGTCAAATGATATCATCACTGATGAACACATAAAAAATGTTTTAGGATACTGTAAGAATCACCCATATTTGTGTACAGATCAATTCTTTAACCACATTATATGTTTTTTTTAAATGCAGATTTAAATACATCTACTAGGTGTAAATATTTCTATGGGGTGAAGTATTTAGCTTGGTCTTGTTGATAAAACCACCAAATATACATCAGAAACAGACTTTTATCTGCCTATCTGCATATCTAGCACTGCCTCATTGGAATGAACAAAACAAATTTCAAGGTCATACCAAAGTGTTGAAGCACTGCTTGTGCTGGTTGTTGCACCACCACAAAAATAACGCCCTTTGTCTTGTTGCAAATAAATAGTGCAGCTAAAAAGCTATATTAAAAGGTTCTTTCCTCTCTTGAAAATATCTTACATCTGGATGTCTCCTCTAGGACGGCAGCTAACAATTTTCAACACCCAAGCGACAGTCGCAATCGGTGGTAGTGATCGCGGCCGGCCCTTTCAGGGTCAACTGTCTGGCCTTTATTACAATGGGCTCAAGGTGTTGAACATGGCTGCTGAGGGCAACCCTAACATCAAGATTAATGGCAGTGTGAGGTTGGTAGGTGATGTGCCCAGTGTGGCAGGCTCAGCCAGGACCACAGCCATGCCTCCAGAGATGTCCACTACCTTCATTGAGACTACCACCATGATGTCCACCACTACCACACGGAAACACAGATCCTCCTCAACTGTACAGGTAACGACAGACTTCCATCACAGGAACTACACATACGACAAATCACATATTCATAATATGCACTGAAGAATATAATGCATCAAATTAGTAGAGTTGATAAAGACATGTAAACAAAGAAATAGTAATATACGTAGAAATTGGCCTGCTTGAAGTTGACCTAAGCAACAAATCAGCAGCTAAAACTGTGCATTCAGCATAACCTGATCCACATCAGGAGTGCCTGTGGGCCTCCTCTGGCCCAACTTATTATTTTTTTTAAATGGTCAACCACACGTTAATAAACTGTGAATATACCGTTAACGGTTTTGCTGTTGTGACCAAAAAAGTCGGGCCTTGCTCATACAAATGTAATCTGATCTATTGACAGCCAGATATTTTTGATTGATGGACAGATTTAGACAAAATGAGCCAATTTGTGTTTTTGTTTTAGTTGTAAAATCTTATAAACACATAAAATTATAAGTAGATTATAACATTAAACGACAGCTTCACATTGTCCCAGTCTGTCTTAATCTAATCTAATTATGACATGCGTCATAATTTGAAGCATGAGTTGGAAATGTTGAACAAGACCAAGAACAAAAAATGTGAACCTATGCTTTTATTTATGTCGATAGTGTCTCCCCATTATCTGTATACCAAATTAAATGAAAATGGACATTTTGCCCTGGATGAGTGATCCCAAAAAGTCTTCCAATTTGGTTATTTTATTATGTTTATTCATTGGCTATAGAGTGACACACAGGGAACATCCAGATATCAGTTTAATATGGTTTACTGATTGCTCTCACTGTACTGGAGTCTCATTTGAGCTGGTTTAATTGCTACTGTTTCACATTAAAAGCTTTCCAAGCCAGCTGGACATTGGTTATGCGTTACATTTTACTTGTCAGGTTTGTTAACCAAAAAAATCTTAACTCAAGGTCTAATTATTAGCTTTTTCTCGAGCTTTCAACCACTAACCCTTTCTCAGACACCTGTGTTTATGTGAGTTGCTGATGGGAGCATACAGACCACAGTGTAAAGAAAGCCCACTCACACAGACACAAACGCGTACAAGAAGTGGAGGGTGAGGGATTGGACACTGCAAAATTAAGGCGGAACTTTGCTATGTCAGAACATCCGACCAGAGTCTTCAAGCCACAAGGAGTGAGCACTTACCACAAACCATTCAACACTTTAAGATCTCTGCTGGTACACCCTAAAGACAGGACCCCCCCTGAGAGGAAGACCAGAGTGGTGTATGACATCAACATGACGTCACCTGTGACAGCTGTGGGGGACACTACGTCAGTGAAACTTCCCAGGACAAGAGACTGAATGAACAGTTCACAACTGAAACCCAAGGTATTCCATATGTGGCTCATGACGGAATTATGACACAAAGGTCAGATACTTCAATTTATTTGAAAAAAACAGCCTCCCCCCGTTTTATCTTGAACATGCCAATCCTTTCACAGTCTCAGAAATTGTATTTGAAGCCTGCCACACATGGCTTCTGTTGGCTTCTTACAAACTTATATTTTCTCCCTACAAATAACTTGGAATAATAAAAATAAAATAAAGAGAAAATAAAACAATGTTTTACATTTTGTTTTGGTATTCCAATAACTGCAATGAGAATATAACACATGGAACATGTATTTCAAAGATACTCAACTTCCAGGGGGCCACTTTTACAAAATGACAGGGGCCGTTAATAAACAAACATAATATTTTATCATTTAAACTGAATAAACATCAGGATTGATTGACGTGGCAGAATAAGACTTAAAAATAAGTCTTCAAAGTCATAATCTTTTCTTTTCTTGCGGTGCTACCAGGCAGGAATGCTGTACTGAAGATGGCATGTTTTGAATGGTGATGGTGCCTGATATTGGCAACCTTGCATACAGCGTTCCACTTGCATCAGTGGTTTAGGATTGGTATGAGATGGAAAAAGAAAGGCCTTTTTTCATAAAATTGCCTGTTTTCATAGACATCATTTGGACGTTTGCTGTCCTCACTTTGCCAAGAGATGGCATTGCACAGATGCATAACAAGTAACAACCAAGGGACATCAATAAAAAATTCTAATTGCCATAAACAAACAAACAACAGTTCATTAGAAAATGTTCAGGCAGATTTGGGCCTTAAGTTGAGTATCACACATGTATTTCATAAAGTGTGATACATACAAGTTTCATATCCCTAAATGCAAATGGTAAAAAAAATGCAACATGCACCAGTTCAAGACTGAAATGAGACATTACTTACATACTACACAACTGATCCATCTCCATGGCAACTGAGCAAACTGAGGCAGATTGAGAGAGTGGAAAGCTCTGACAACAACAAGAAGTGAACCTTGAGTCAAGATCTTTTTCTCAACCAACTGTTTCCAAGGTCAATAATGAACTTTTGCTCCCTTTCTAACTTGTTTTCTATATTCCCCTTGTCTTTGTGTGTCTTCTTTGTTTTTGCTGGTGGCTCTCTGTGTTTGGGGTATCTTTGCTGTGACCTCTGATGACCAATGTTCTGCCCCCGAAGCACACAGGAGATGAAATTGTGTCATCTGCAGAGTGTTCAAGTGACGACGAGGACCTGGAGGAGTGTGAAACTAGCCATGCAGGTGGGCTAGGTTAGTTTGCATTTGCTTGCTTTCTTTGTGCTTCCACTCATCTGCACCAAAGGATCAATGTGTCCTCAAAGCATCACACCCCCATGGTTAGACAAAGTGTAACTTCATAAAGCAGCCAATGTAGTAACAGTACTCATATAGCAAGCTGCACTGCACATTATCTATAAAGCCGGATTGAAAACATTTGCAGTCACACAAAAGTTAATTTAGTTGACAACAGAAGGTCATTAATATCATGAGCTACACTTGCACATGGGGTCGTCCAAAGTGGTTAACATGGTCACTAATATACATACAAATTTTGCCTGTGGAGAGGAATAACAAGGGTTAGTACATCATCACAAACAAACAAAATTTGTATGATGCTGGACCATGTTCTCTGCATTGATGCTGCAAAATGTTTCACATTGTGTTTAAGTCCACTGCTCCTGCCATTCACTGCTCTACTGATTTCCATTTATACTTTACAATACATTTTGACATCCTTTGTTTTGACATTTCGTTTTCTGCTAAAATGCAGCGTGCTGTCTGGTCTACAGTGACATATTTTACTTTTGGTTTTTTGTGTTTTTCCATATTTATCAGCTTGCATTGGTACATGTAATAGAGAACAGATATCATTGAATTTCTGTGTACAAGTTTTTCTTCTTTTGTTTGGGTCATACTTTTGCTTTTAGGTGTACTTGTTATTCTGTCTTTTTTGTATTTAAATATTAAAAAATTCTAAAATGTTTAAGCATTGTGATAACTGAGAGAATCAGTTTGAAAGAATTTGGGAATTTCCATATTTTAGTGATGGTCATTTTTAACAGCAAGCATGTCACACAACTGGCTTTTAGTTTTAACATGTTCAAGGTTCTATAGCCCATTAAAAAATACACATCAGAATTCAAAATAATGCTTATTTGATATATCTCATAAGCAATTTAATCCATAATTTCCACCTAGACAGCAAATCCAATACCTTTGCTGCTGTTGGGTGGAAATGCCATGTCAGCTTTAGTAATTCAAGCTGGGCATAATATGGAGGCCCTGAGAGGAAAGTGAGAAAAAAATTCTGGCAATCAATTTTCCAAGTCTGATCTAAATTGTTTTCTCTCCTGTGTGTATGACTTAAGAACAGGTGAAAAAACCTTTTTCCCATTCGAATTTTCTTAATGTTATCTGTGAAACATGGGGAAAGTTTCGGCAGGTAGTTACTTACAAGTAACTTTTTTTTCACCTGTGAAAACAAGTGGAAAGTGGCAGGTGAATTTTTTTTGTCAGGTAATTGTTTTAATACTCACAAGGGGCTGAAGTGCACCCAATGTTCTATATAGGACTTATTCATTTTCTTTCCCTCTAAACCGAGGCTACATATATTGCGTTAGCAAGTTAGGAAAACTGTTTGGATCTGACTTAGAAAATAGACCCCCAGGAAGTTTTCACTAGGATAAAGACAAACTGTATATTACCTGTAAAAACCTTCCTGCTACAGTAAATCCAGAAACTCTCTCTCTCAGTCACACATAACACAGTACAGAATGTTAAATATAAAACAGTAAGGGACACAGACATACAAACTTGCCTATAATACATTATAATACAGACACAGGAAACCATTATATTTTTTTCTATTAAGGCCCTACTCACCATGCAACCAGACTTAAAGCTCAAGAATATTTATTCTATATTCTTATTCTAAAATGACTTTGAGCTATTCTATGATATTTCACAAGAAAATATGCTGCTGACCGCCAGTAGGTTTCTCCCTCTAGGAGGTCATTCCCAAATTTTTTTAAAGAGTATGTGAAAGGTTGTGGTGTAAATGGGTTTAAAGTTGTGCTTTGTAGCCTGAGATTCATGGGGATTTGTGAAGAAAGACAAAGACAGGGCCCCAGTCATCCAATCATGTGTTTACACAGAAATTCACGACATTCTAACCCTAACATCACTTTGACGTTGACAGTGGCATGCTTTGATTTGAAATTTCCTTTGTTGTATCATTTTGAGAGTCAATGCTATTTCTTGTTTTTATTTTTGTGTTTTCTACATGTTTCTTTTATCGAGATATCATTCCCGTCTATTCGCCAATTATCCAAAAACACATTCTTGTATTTTGGCCTCATCATGAGTGGCATGACGTTTTGGTGGGTGATCATTGTTTCCACATATGTTCTGGGGTACCATGCGGCTTTGTAACATGTGGCTTTTAATGAAAACATCCCTATTTCTGTTTTTACAGCAAATAAGGCAAAAAAATATTTTCTTGCCATCAAATTTTATGTTGTGAAGGCGGAGAGTTCCAAATGTAACTGCAGTTGTAAATAAAACCGCTGCACCCTCCTAATTCTTCAGTTCATCAGTCTTCCAATCCCTTTCCTTCATATACTGCTCGCTAATTCTGTGGTCCATTTGAACACATTTCGGCGTAGATGGCATGAAAACATTTCTTTTGCCACAAATTCTTGTATTTTACACTTTGATTTCTCTCTTAAGCAATCATTGATTTAGCAAACTCTTCAAATCATTCTCTTCAGGGTGACCTCTGATCATTTCTTTGCATGCTTTTTGATTGGTCCTTGACTCCATGCCCCCGTATTTAGTCTAACTTGGTTGCTTTGTCTGCATTCGTGTTTTAAGTTGGAAACCATTTTTGCGATTGCAGCATCATTGAATGTCGTCTATCTTACCCCACACTGTCTTTATTTTGTCAGTGTGGCTGTTGTCTGGTTTGTCTGGAGAAGTTATCAAGTGATTCTGTTCTCTGTTGTAAATCTGTCGTGCTCTCCTTTCCTTTCAATTAATTTCATAAGATGGCCATTAAAAAGTGTTCTTAAATTGTGTAATACTGTAAACTGTTTGATATTTAATTAGCAAGTAAACAGGTTCCATAGTTTTTCTTGAATACCATAATCTGATTTATACAATATGATATTGGTGCTAAAAAATCCCACTGCTAATGATTAGTAATACGCCCACATTTTGAAGACTTGAAGTACTTTAATTTTATAATATCTATAATATAATATCAGTCATGCATAATTCAATTCAATTCAATTCAAAATAAGTATACTAGTTCAATAAAAAGATAAATTCAAGTTCAATAAACCACATTTTATAAACAATATGCCTATGTTCAGTACAGTCATTAACTGTTTAAACCACTGGAAAAGAGTTTGATCACTGCCTCCCTGCCACAGAGAATGACAAAGGTCAAAGTGCAATTTATCAAAGAGACACAGTTCAATGCAGCTTCAATACATGGAATGAAGCAGTGTTTTTGGTAATAAATCAGACACTGCTGGTGCAGTGCTGTATTGTAACTCTTTATAGAGGCTTTTTTTCCTACAAAAATGTTTTGTGCTGGTCATAATAACAATAATAAATATTACAACCATCTAATAAGAGTTAAACTACTGTTCTAAAAGAAAAAAATATTTTTATTTTATAAATACAATCATTTTGCAGTGTAAAGTGTACCCTAAAGACATTGTTATTCTAAGTGTCAGACAACATTACAACCGTAATATTGTTCTCACACTCCATAGACAAAAATGCCATGTCATTGTAACTTCATCCAAAGTGGACAGAAACCAAATAAAACTACCATCTTTGTTATCCTTTCCACTGTTCCAACAATCACAAACTCTGGTTTGTGGAAATAAATACAAACAGCAGTTTCAGTGGCTCTACTCAGCAGACTTTGGTATTTTGTTTTTACAGTACAAACAGAAAATTAAGTCAGTGTCACTTTAAAATTACTAAAAGCTAAAACAATGTTTAAAAAATATTAACAATGAATGGTTCTCAACAATATAATAATAAGTTATTTTATTAAATATATGGCTATGTTTTAGTTAGAAAATATGGGATACTGTTAAGGAAACCAAGAGTTTTCATTAAATTGTTTTTACACACAGTGTTAAAACACCACCTTTATGCTTGTGGTTTCACAGAACTTGTGTTTTTCACAAATTCAGTGAACAATGTTTTAAATCAGAATTGGTAAAGAGACTCAGCAGAACAAAAAACAGATCATATATGGCATCTGTAACCAATCACACAAACATAAATCGCTCATTGTCTAAAGCAAGCCATATGTTTATAAAGTAGTTTTTCCTGATGTGTAGCAACCACTGGTCTCCATTAGTTTTAACTTTAGCATAGACTAGTCAGACATGTGCCATCTTATGGAATTCCTCTCCGGTTGTATACTTCCCTACATGGAAGAACCATGTGGGTTGCATTAGGCAAAATATGGAATTATATGTCAAAGGACACTGTAGGGGTTAAAGCTGCTATCTGTGATATTGATACATTATGTTTTTTTGTGTTCTCCTCATCTAAGTGCTTTTTACTTTACTACCATAGGACATGTGTAGAACTTTTACACTGGCGAGGTAAAAAATATTGGCATCTAGTTGTTGTGTCAGATAACTGTCACAGTGCTAACGACTGAGCCATTACGTTTACATGTTAATTTGTATTTTCATCCATCAAATTCAGTGGTATCTAATCTGATTGCAATTTTTGCTTTGCACGTTGTGACAGCCTGCACAATGTTATGGATATCAGCTTCAATCTCGTCCTTTGACCTTTTCTCATAATTGAATCCTGAATAAATTGCATTTCACATATAGTACATGACAAAATATTATTAATATATGTTCTGTGTTTTGATTTCTTTCCTCTTCCCCTCTGCTATTAGTTAAATTAAGCTGTGTCCCAATTGCATACTACTACACGTTCTTATTTTCTTATTTATTTATTATTTTGGGGGAGGGGGGAGATGGGCTGTGTAGTGCATTTCTGCTGGAAAAGTGACAAAATGTATACTCAAACATGTCAGTTAGTGTACTGAATTTACTTCATTTTGACTGTGGTGATTGTGTCGCAATGCACAACAGAAATAGAGGAGAATTGGCTGTAGCTTTAAGTCTGTCTACACACACATCATGAGTATCACATGTTGTTCCTTGCCAGTACAAACTGTTGAACTTAATTAACTATTGGGTTATAGTAAGGGATTGGGACACAGTGTCCGTCTCCTATTTTTTCTAACATTGGTCAGTCTTACCTGCCCGCAGTTTTGCTGTGTTGTTTCTTTTCTACTTTCCCTAAATGCAACTTACTTTAAGCATGCATCAACATCCTGCAGTACGACTAAAACAAAACCAAAAAAAAAAGTAATAAAGAATAACCCATTCTCAGCCAGTACCGTCTCTCTCTGATGTACACCCAGACTGCACGGCCGCTTCATGTTTAAAGACTAACATTACAGATAGATTTGTCATCCAGAAACACGTGAGAGAGGAGCCCGCCCTCCAGTCGAGTGCCTCTCTCAGCAGTGTCTGTTTTCTATTGTGTGCATCTGGTTGCAGTGTGTGCAAAATTTTAAATGGCTTTGTTCTTTCATCTTAACATATTTCATTTGATAGTTTTGACTGGTTGTATTTTTTGTATCTATCCAATTGATCACTCATTTGGTTCTGATTATGGTTTTTGGCTTATTAAGTATGTTTGGTTTGTTTTTTTGTCAATCAGATAATCTTTAGATCAGAGTGTGAAATATTTTTTGATATAATTTGACTTTTTGGCATTTGGAACTACTTCACTGACTAACTTGTGTAATTTATTGGCCATAGTGTGCTTTCCTGAGAAATATTGTATTAAAAAAAAAGAGTCAAAATTCAAAACAGCTGCACAATCAACTTAACGTCTTCTTTTTATGTATGCCCAAGCCCACAAATTAGTAGGTGGAGCAGTTCCAGATCCACTTCTCCCATATCTTCCATTTTCCTGATTTTTTTAAATCTATTTTGACAAAACAATTTAATCTTTGCTGAATAATATTTTGACTGTAAGACAAAAAACAAATGAATTGCATGGCTAAGAAGTTGCAGTTTAGGGTTTGTCAGACTTGTCAGTGTTAGAGTTCTTCTGTTCTTTTCTGTAGATGGGCATGTATATTGCTCATTGTTTGTATATCCCCATCCCTTCCTTACAGCCAAAAGCTCTAATGCCGCCCGACCGCTTCGTACTGCCTTTACATGGACATGGCAACTGACTTACACTGTCACCTTCATCACCCTCATTTCCTATGTAGTATGTTCATAGGTCCCGCCCCTTCTTCACCTTCTCCCTTGTCTTTAGAGATATTAAAATATAAAGTCATCCATCCATTCTACACTAAAGAACAAATGACAATTTAAGCAAAAAACTGTAACATGGATAGATTTTAGATACTATTGAAGTCTATTGCAATGAGAAGAAAAAAATGTAGATACACATTTTTTATGTAAAAACAAATTATTTACCAGGAAAAAACAAAACATAAAAAACAGAATTATGGTGTTTATTTTTTATGTTATGTGGTGTGGATGTATGTGTTGTTGCCTCCCTGTACCGTCGTGTTATAAGATAGAACACAATCTACAATGGATAAAAATGATCTTTAACGGTACCAAGCGGCTATCCAACATTCTTACACAACTTTTCCTTTGTAAATTCTTTTCTTCATGCCTAAATCATGCGGGCAATTTGTTGATGTAAGTTGACAATCTCTTTGAAATGTTTCTTTTTAAAAGATGCAGTTTGTAAAATGTGAGGGGCACAACATCTCTAAAGTTTACATAAAAATAAAGTTGCTATTTGTTAATTAGCAGGGGTTACATGTAGCAATTTTGGAATTTCAATTTTAGCAATTTTACACCAGTGAATTGTTTAGTTAAAGGAAACAGCAGTAATTTGACATTTGTTAGTTATGAGCGAATACACCATTATCTGTATCTGTATTCGCAATCTGGGATAGGGGAAAAAACTGGATGTGGGGCTTAAATTAAATTGGAAGTGGGTGGTAAATGGACCTGTACTTGTATAGCGCCTTTCTAGTCTTCTGACCACTCAAAGCGCTTATACACTACATGCCACATTCACCCTTTCACTCAGCAATGGCAAAGCCCATCGAACAGAAACTAACGCATTCATACACATTCACACACATTCACACACCAATGCACAGCATTGGGAGCAATTCGGGGTTCCGTATCTTGCTCAAGGATACTTCAACATGTGGCACCAGGAGCCAAGAATCGAACCTACAACCTTCCGATTAGGGGACGACCCACTCTGCCTCTGCGCCACAGTCGCCCAGGCTAGTTAATTTGAATTTACGTCTTAAAACAATGCAAAATACATCTGAATTGTACAATCGAGATTTAAACTACCAATGCTGTAATGCGGGGATATGCAGCTACTAAGGACAACAAGTCACTGATCTACACAGAACGTGTTGAATCATTTCTCCATGGTATCCCATATGATAAGATGTTCCTTTATTGATCCCCCATAGAACAAATTCAAAAAGAGAGGATCTAAGTCACAGATATGGTGTCTTTTATCATTTGAAAGAAAAAAAAACTGGGATGAAACTTTTATCTTTGAAAAGTAAAGAGATTAGTTTAATGTAGACACAAATGTTCAATCTACAAACTAGCTCTTCCTTAAATTCCAAATAAAGATCAAATCCTATGGTACAATAATAGAATTTATTCCAAGGAAACCAGACTAGTTGATTAGAACTAAGTGAGTGTTTTCTGGTTTTATTTAGTAAACTGAATATCTTTGGGTCGTGGACAAGACATTTAAGGACGTCACCTTGGGCTTTGGGAAATAGTGATTGACATTTTACAGCCCAAACCATTTAATTAATTGAAAAAATGATCAACAGATTAATATAATCTGTTAGTTGAAGCCCTATTTAGTAATACTTTATATGAACACAAAATGCTACATGTACCACCTGTTAGAAATAGAGAATGATTCTGTAAACATCTGTTTGAAGCAGTGCTCATGTAAAAACCTGCAAACTGCATCTCCGATCAAACTGTGAACATTAACAACTGAATGAGTCTTGAATAGTGTTTTGTTGTTTGCAATGATAGAATAAAATTGCCTTTGTTTGATCTACAGAGTTGTGTGCTTGTGAATGTATATGTTGGTGTTTGTGATAATTTGTGAGTGACATAACAGTTTGCTTTAGCTGATACAGTATTTGTAATGTGCATCAATGATTCAGTATGCACATGCTCCATGGTAGTAGATACTTTTCATGTCAATGGCACTTTGAATGTTCACTCCAGTGATACCTGCTTGAGATTACATAAGAAAGTAAATCAGTAAAACTGTTTTTGCATTTTTACTCAAAAATAAGTTCTAATAAGGTCTATCAACCCTTGAAAGTAGAGAGCCTATAGGTACAGATAGAGCCTGTAAATGTGGGTGTACACAGCAACATAATTGCAGTGTTTGGTAATTTGAAGTATTTTGTTGTTATTGAATTGCTGTGTTGGGTAAGTCCCATTCCAACCACTCTGAAGCAGCCACGCTTTCACATCTTCTATTTTTAACAAATACAAAAAAGACTGTGAGGCTTCATTGTTTAACAAGCAGCCACTCTACAGATTTACTGACCACCAACATACATACATATTACAGTAATGTTAGTAAGGTGTTACACCCAAAGCTGGGTGTACACTGTCTGATTTTAGAAATGTTGCTTAATTCCTACTCCTACTGTGCGATTAAATCATCTGTGGTTTAAACTAAAGCTCATGATTTATGTGCTTGCACTATACGGGATAATCTTTTTCCCGTGATGGCCTCTACTGAAGGCAATGAGTGCTAGCCAGTCAGAGGCAGAGTAGGGTGGGGCATGACTTTACCACCCATGGACCCTTAGCTCACTGTACATAAAATCAAAAATAAAATGGCCCGTCAGCCCCTGTGGACCATACTGTCTGTTGACAATTGACAGTTTTGTTTAAAAGCTCCGAGGCAGACAGAAGTTTGCTTGTTAGCAACAATGCTAATGATGATCTTAAAATGCCTTGATTATCTGTCCCATTCTGTGTGCCAATTTTCAAAACTTAGAAAAAAAGAGTCCCTGGCATATATGGGCTCTCTCGTTCATATAGGTTATGATTTGAAGAGGAGGAAACTACAAAGAGGCATGCATGCAACTGCCACAACCACAACCAGCCTTTGTATTTTCTGTCCACATGATGCGTGGTGTTGCCATGGCACTTTTAGACCCTCTGACGTTGGGAGAGGCACAGTGAGAAGAATGGCACACCTTTGGGGAATCAAAAGAAATTCAGAAATTTGATTAAATTATTTATTTATTGAGTTTATTGAGTTTGCAGTTGGCATAGAATTGGCTTGATTTAATCTTTAACACTTACCTATGATTGAGAGGAAAGAATTTTTTTAAATTGTAGTGCAACGTAAGAGCATATACATATTTAAACAGATTTGTTAGGGGACCTGGCCGTCAGTTCTTCTGGTCTGGTGAGCAAGGGGGTACTCACACAATGAAGCTCTTATAGACACACTTAATCAAAGTACATGCCATAACACTGTTCAGCCAGGTCTGTGTTTCACAAAGGGTGAACATTCAGGTGACTTTGCTCTGCCATTGACACTGAACTTATAATAATAATATAAACTTGAAATCGAAGTTATAGTTGAACAGCTTTTTCTTGGTCGCAGAGCTGAATCATTGTCACTTTTCAACTTAAATTAACAGCACACTGAAGCCCAGTGAAAAAGCGAGGAGAAAGGAGGTTCCTAATGGCATCAGAAACTAACATGATCAGTATTCCTTGTTATGAGACACAACCTCTCTGTAATTCACTTAATCTAATCTAGTCCGTTTGACCTCCCATTATCTGGAAGTGGTGAACTTTAGGACATGGTCTGTTGACTCCATATATAATAATTTGGGTGCTTAATAATACTAATGACACATTGCCTGGAATGTGCATCCAATTTAATATCAGTCCAGCTTTACCCAAATGTTCTCTTCAGTATAAAGAAAGCATTGATGAGCATCCAATTAATTGATGGGAGTTTTCTAAATTTCCATTTTTACAAACTGTTCCATCTTAACTAAAGCAAATTTTTGCCCTAACAAACTGGTTGTTTGTGCTCTTTCACAGAAATTTAACTTAAAGATTGAGGTCACTTTTAACTTCAAAACAGCTCTGCATCTAAGAAATGTTTGTAGAACTATAACATCGATTTTCTGTATTACCATAGAAAAGCAAGAGGTTTAAGATGATCGGAGAGCCATTAACCAATATGGATAATGCCTTTTATTTGATTTAAATTGCTGGAAATATTATGTTATTGGATACTTTAATTCATTTGTATTTAGCATATATAGATTATTAGTTTACATTTAATTTGAAGCTAATTTTGCTTAATTTCTGTGGCTTGTCCTTGCAAACCTCTTAAACCTTTTGACATTAATATAAATATATTTATATTTATATTTAGCAGTCTTAAACCGAGATGCACATTTTATTTTCATAGATTTGGGTTTAGTTGTTGCCTGCTTTGTTTTTCTGTTTTTACAGATATATCTAATTATATATATAAAACGCCCATACTGCCCTCTAACATGACTATCTGTCTGTCTCCAATCCCAGGAGCTGAGTTAGTCATCCCAGTACTTGAGGATCCATTAGCGCACCCCTCTGTAGCTCCTCGTGCACCCTTCATTCCCACTCCCTCAACCCACCACCCACTCCTCACCATTATTGAGACCACCAAAGAGTCCCTGTCCAAGGCCACTGAGGCGGGGGTACCTTGCTTGTCGGACCGAGGCAGCGATGATTGTGATGATGATGGCTTGGTGATATCGGGGTATGGCTCTGGGGAAGCGTTCAAGTCTAACCTGCCCCCTACTGATGATGAAGATTTTTACACGACCTTCTCCTTGGTAACAGATAAGACCTTGTCCACGTCAGGCTTTGAAGGTGGCTACAAAGCTCATGCGCCCAAGACTTTTAGACCTAACAAACCTTCAATCTCCAGACGCGGTAGGGCTACCACTACCGCCATACCACTAACCGCCGACCAGAGCCGCACCACCGCCACCTCTGCCTCCACCGCAACCCTCCACAATGCTCCGGCCAAACAGCCGGCTGGCAAAACGAATAACCGCGAGCTAAAACCCCAGCCCGACCTAGTGTTGCTTCCATTGCCCACATCCTTTGAGGTAGACAGCACCAAGCTGAGGGGCCCATTAATAACCTCCCCAATGTTCCGTAATATACCCACAGCACTCCCCACAGAGCCGGGCGTCAGGCGAGTTCCAGGGCCCTCGGAAGTGGTCCGTGAATCTAGCAGCACCACCGGGATGGTCATCGGAATAGTGGCAGCCGCTGCCCTGTGCATCCTCATCCTTCTGTATGCCATGTATAAGTACAGGAACAGGGATGAAGGCTCCTACCAGGTGGACGAGAGCAGGAACTACATAACCAACTCAGCTGTGCAGAGCAATGGCGCTGTCATGAAGGACAAACAGCAGAGCTTGAAAGGCAGCAACAAGAAACAGAAAAATAAGGATAAGGAGTATTATGTGTGACTGTGAGACTTTCGTGAACACGAGAGAGTGAAGAAAGAAAGCACTAAGAGAACATTTACTTATCAGTTTCCTTGTGAGGAGCTATGACAAATGATGGTATAACGTGGAACTTGAATAATCCTATACTGTGCTGAGTAGTTGAACTGATGATATGTACTGTAATATAAAGCACACTTACTATTGTAAGCATAACGACAAGGCTAAATAGCAACTTTAGAGACCTAACTCTTCTATCTGGTCAGAGACGTTATCAGTATAGAAATATTTCACAGCTACATCATTCTCCTAAGTGACTTTTAGAGCTATGTGATCCTTGGCATTGAACAAAAATTTTTTGTAAAATTGTTAATTACAAAAGGCTCATAATCTTATACATTTTCAGCATGTAAGCAACATGTAGTGCTTAACAAGAGGGGGGTCAGGCACACCATCATTGTAAAACTAAAAAAGGACTCTTGTTATATCAGAATATGCCAAATTTTTATGGTTTATACATAATACAAGTGTGGTGTCTAACTTATTTTTGCTTTAAGCAAAAGAAACAAAAAGACAAAAAGAACAGCAAGAAAAGAAAACTATTTCTGTGTATAAAATGATACCAAGTGAACAAATTGCCATGGGCAGATCTCATAGAATCTGTTGGCTCTGGCATCTGATTCACCACAGTTATTCCTCATTGTCTGACAGACGGAGTGACTCACTTTGTGGAAAGAAGTGGCTGTTTCTCTTGGTAAAAAGCAACTGATTGTAAAATGCATGCCATCCTAATTCAGTACAGTAAAGTACAGTACAGTAAAAGTCCAGTATACAGTGTTGAACTTGGACCATGTTCTCTTTAATGCCAAACAGTTCTTCATCATCAGATCAGAACTTGCCCCTGTCCTCTCTTTTCGAAAAAATGTTAACCATGGAAAAAACAATCTCTAAAAGAAAAAGGTCTATTATTGATGCACAGCCAGTGGTGGTTTTATCTTTTTGCAAAACTGTATGTTGGTTCATTGCCTATCATTCTCTTTTTTTATGGAGGTGTCAGGAAACAAATGCAGTACTACAATACTGTTAACAAATGTGTATACAGAAATAAATCAAATGTTGAAAGTGTGAATTCTATCTGCTGTCACAGTCAACTGTGTCAAAAAACAAGAAATTTGTTTACATATTTTATTACATGCTAGCTGTTGTACTTTGTAGGTAGGAAATTGTACATATACCATGACAGTTGTAATTTTTAGTACCTCTATTGTACAGACTGAACATATGGTTTATCAACGTATTTCATGACAGAATCTATTAACTGTTAATTTACATGGAGAAAAACTTTAATCAAAATGTGGAGAATCATATTGATATTTCATAAAGAATAAAAATGTATTGTTAGCCTAGAGATCTAACCAGAGATGTTTCTAAAGTTGCATGAATATTTAACTACTTGCAGTTGTCCAACAAATACAAGGTGCCCTTCCTTCTGTATCATGGCTTTTTTTGTTCTGGGTTACACACTAGTGTTATTTCTTTATGAAAAAGAATAAAGTGAGAGTTATAGCGAAGACAGAGACACAAAGAGAATATAATGGATGGGGCTAAAAAGCTAAAAAGGTGTTTTTTATGGGACTGGTCACTTCAAATCATTGTCTTGTCACCTCCTTATCATTAGTTAACATTGTGACAATATTTTATTGTTCATTTATGTTCCCATTAACTGCCATTTTCTTTAATGATGTGGAGGTGCAGCATTTTTCTTGCCTGAAATTCACTTTTTTTTTTTCACAACCGTTTTTCATCAGTTTGATAACAAATAAAACTTTCTTTTTTTCTGTGAAATTATATTGTAGTCCTTGGTAAATCCAATTATGCAATTACTCATGGCAATACAATACCACTTTAATATTTTCCCTGAAAACTTAAAATATTTAGTTTTTCTGTATAATATTCAAAATAGAGTGCTTCAGGGATGACATATTTTTATAGGCCAACCTGGAAGTTAGCATCACTCTACAAAAAAATTGCATATTGCCTTCGACCATACTGCGATTTCGATTATATTTCGATTAATTGTGCAGCCCTACTGGCCACATTATTATTCAAAAGCTCTGACTGGTGCATGAAAGTATGTGTTAACACCAACCAGATAACAGAAAACATCTTCATGTAGGAATCCCCCCTTGGGGCAAGCTGTGTGAAAAAATTGCTTTTTAGGGATATTTAAGAGACATTGCCTTCCGACTGAACGATAAGGCAAGGGTCTCCACTGAGAATATCCATTTTTAATTTATGGCCAATGACAAAAAAAAACCTAAATCAAAGAACCAGCCATCCCTCTATTTATTTTTGTTTCGCAAGCATAGACTGCACATATGCATCTCATCTCACAGAGGAATCTTAAGTATTGGCCCACCCCCAATTTTTTAAATAACATTTCAGATGCATCTCACGTCACACTATCTAAGTTAGTATCGAACCACGGCCAATTAAAAACATGTGGTTGTATACTGGGTGGAAACTTAGCCCTCTATAGAGCAAGGACAGTGACTCTAAAATCTGGAAAGAAAGAATACAAAGAACTCTATTTGTTGGCATTCAATTTTTTTTATTTTGTTGTTTTTTTATCCTGTTTTTACGATGGAGTATTAGGGCCAGACTAAAAAAAAAGTTATTTTTTATTTTTTTGGAAATTACGAGAATAAAGTCATAATTTTACGAGAATGTCGTAATTTTACGAGAATAAAGTCGTAATGTTACGAGAATAATGTAATAATCATACAAGAAAAAAAGTCGTTTTAATGAGAAAAAAGCTTTGATAAAGTTAAACAAATCTGACCTGACCAGCTAAACCAAACAGCAGCCTCAGTCTGAGCCCAGCAGCCACTGTTTGTCTCAGTTGTACCATACAGTCAACAGGTAGTCATTAAACAGTTTTGCTGGCTGAGCCAACAGGCTGGCAGTTCTCATAAAATTACTACTTTATTCTTGCAATATTATGACTTTATTCTCGCAATATTATGACTTTATTCTTGTAATGTTACGACTTTATTCTTGTAATGTTACAACTTTATTCTCGCAATATTATGACTTTATTCTTGTAATGTTACAACTTTATTCTCGTAGACCTAATATTATGACTTTATTCTTGAAATATTACGACTTTATTCTTGAAATATTATGACTTCATTCTCATAATATTATGACTTTATTCTCATAATATTACGACTTTCATTCACACACACCAAGAATATAGCAATGGCTTACAGGAGCTCACCTGTAACGGCAAGTATGATCTGTTTCTTTTTGGCTTCTTGCATTGGGTCATTTTTATGATCATGTCCCAAAGCTGTATTAACCTGTAAACTTGAAGCTTGGAGCATCTTAAGGCACAGTGCTCTCTGTGCCATGACAGGTAGAACATCCTCATTATTGCATAAATTGTACCAGTCCCCACAAAAGCACAATATACTGAATTCCTTCACTCACTCTAGTCTACTGTTGCATCAGACCTCAGAACCAGGGCTTCAGACTGTTTCACGTTCAGATGCAAACCCTTGCTATGCAGCTTAAGGTCACAGCCTTTAAGTGGCTGTGGCTCAGAGGTAGAGCGGATCGTCCCCCAATCGGAAGGTTGTTGGCTCGATCCCCGGCTCCTCCTGCCACGTGTCGAAGTATCCTTGAGCAAGATACTGAATCCCCAAATTGCTCCCGATGCATAGCATCGGGGTGTGTAATGAGTTAGTTTCTGTTCGATGGACTTTGCCATCGCTGTGTGAATGTGTGCGAATGGGTGAATGTGGCACGTAGTGTAAAAGCGCTTTAAGTGGTCGGAAAACTAGAAAGGTGCTATACAAGTACAGGTCCATTTACCATTTACCATCCAAGTGTGGCTGTTTGGAACAGCTGTAAACACTTTTGCCTTCAGACGTGGTAGCTGTTTTGAGCATAATCGTGATTTCATCAGCTCCTTTATTTTCTCAAGTTTTGTTCAGTTTTTGGGATCATTTTGGGTTCTTTTATTTGTTTTCCTATTCGTATTTTAGTCAACACATAGTATTCCTAATTGAGATGTGTTTTTGTATCATTTATAACAGCAACTTCTTTGTCTATAGTTACTTTTGATTCACTCATTTATTTCATCATTTATTGTTTTTAAAGGGGAACTTGGCAACTTTTACAGCTTAATAAACCAGTTTAGAAATCATTTGGATGGTTAAATGGCCTGTTCCGGTGAAAATGGTGACCCCCCCAC
>JAGRRF010012892.1:3050533-3061838 GCA_019097615.1 Morone chrysops | reverse complement strand
CCAGAGGGCTGTACTACGAAGCGATATAAGTGGCTTATCCGGGTAACTTCTGGTATAACGTCCAGGTTAACTCATTCTACAAAAGGTGGATAAGTTTTACTTGAGGTATGTTGTCATGGTGATTTAGTCTATATGTGTAAACTGTTATCTTCAGAGTTAACTTAACGTTACCCTGTAAACTTCTTCTCCTCCACTCAGAATCTTGTGGAGAAAAATGGCAGTACATTTGGAAGTTGTTGGCACAGGGATTGTGAGAGGGTCACTGCAGAGGGCGAGGGTGTTTAGAGACGGCCAAAATCCAAGTTTACCCAATGATGTTCTCTATTAAAGATATCCATTCTCATCTGAAGTTTTCCACTTCAATCTCGGAAATTTACCGCAGTCATATTCAATCATATCATCAAGTAAAACAATAGTCTGTAAGAGTAAAGTAGAAAATCTACGACATAACCAGCGTAATTTACTGTCGACAATGTCCCTTAACTTCTTTTTTTGTGTGTGAACCAAAAGATGTCATATAGGGCATATTGTGTATATTTTTTATGTTTTCTTACACACCTTTAAATCAAGAAGGCGTCACAACCCCCACGAAGCTTAGCTAGTGGGGGTCTTGACACTCATGTTGGGAACTGCTGTTTTAGGACATAAAGACAACATGTGAAGCTGTTTCAGTAGCAAACATTCTCCTTTATTTTCCACTTTGTTATATCTCTTAGACACATTAGAAAAATAAAACATTGCACTAAGCAGTCATGAAAAAGCGCACAGGATTAAATGGAAAACAGTTTTTTACAAGATATAACTAGTTTTAACAGATCGACAGTGAAAACAGATGTAATGGTTCTGTCATGTTGACCAGGTGCAGTTCACCATCCAACCAGAGACCGAGTCAGGGACTCTTTCGCCAAAGGTTTTCATTTGCACACCTTTGTCACCGTGACCAGAACAATCCATCTGTGTGTCTGTTTTATCCCTTCAGCATGACAACTGACAGATCCTGACACATTCTATACCCATCTCAACCACGCAAACCTACTTTCAAGAGTTTCTGACCTGAACACATTGACAATATTTAAATATTTAAGGATATTTAATGGTTTCATGTCATCAAAATCCTAAGACTTGAATCTGAGCTTCCATTAAAATGTTTAGTTTTGTCTGTTTGTACCCATGAGGACAAGCAGCTGACAATGCTGATCATTGATTGGGCACAAAAATAGAGCTCGAGTTGACTGAGAGGGATGTTTGTAGGCCACTTCGGTTTAAAAAGAACCCATAAATACATTGTAAATGCCTCCTAGAAAATGTAAACATCCCTGTAGCACCTCAGCTGTGAGACAAGTAAATCAACATGTATTCTGTAGATAGAAGAACATTTCTAAGATTAATTAGATGGTTTGACCACATTGCCAGTACCATCTCAGGGATTTGAATTTGCAAATTCCTCCGCAGCTCCATTAGGAATGCATGTTTGAAATTCATCTTTACTAAATGTTGAGCATGCTCTTTAATTGTAATGCTGTTTAGGCTATGTATTGTAAATACAATAGATATAAAGATTTTAGCAATGACTGTGTTGGTGCTCAACCCTGTCCCGTAGAAAGGTTCACATACTACTAACTTTCAACAGCAAATATGTTTTCAAAGACACAAAATGTTGATCTGATTTCTACGGAAGAGAATTAGTGCCAAGTGTGAGTTCTGAGTTTAAAGTTAAAAAAAGAAGCTCAGAATACTAAAGATGGTCAAAGTCAAGAACATTTTTACATTTTTTACTTTAAACTCAGAACTGTCATGAATGTTATAATCTGTATGCATACAGTAATTTTAAAAGTTATTATATTTATAACAACAGTAAACAGTATTTTGGAAGTTTTTATGTTGTATAACATGTAAAGTAGATTTAATGTGGCTTTTTGACACTAATAAAAATGAGTCTCAAAATCCATTCAAAACTATCTAAATGGATTACAAATAAAAAATACATAGTATTGACCCTCCTTAATAAGACACACCTAAACCATCACTGGTGTGGTCAATTGGTTTTAGAACTCACATAATTAGTCATATGGTTCACCTATGTGTAGTCAAGATCAGGGGAAAGCAACTGAAAATCCTGCGGATGGATGGACGTAAAAATTCAAAGTAACAAACTGTTAGAACCATGGACAGCTTCAGGAGGAGAAGGACAGAGAGAAAGAGGGAGATTTCATTGGGCCATGGCCCCCAATAAAGTGCTGCAGGAATGAGTCCTAAAACCAGGAACTGAGTTAGAATTTCTGCACTTCCAGTGAAGTCATACGACTGTGGTGTAGTTCGTTTATAGCCTAATGTAAACTTTTTACTTCTGCCGATCGCATTTATGGTTAAAAATTCATAAACTGATTCTTCTGATCTGGTTATCTTACTGAATGAAACACGTAAGTATGATAAACCTTTGTTCGCCACACTGTCCCACTGGCCAGCAACTGCTGTGTTGTCCTACAACAATACATCATCCCTGCATCCCTCTAAAGGAAATATTACAATAGGAAATAGGAACACTCAGTGAAATATTTGGGCCTGTTTCTACCTGCCGTGGAAATATCACTATGGGAGGATATTTGTTACATCCCCTCTATTAAGAAATCTTGCTTTTGAAGGTTTGCCTTTAAGAACCTTCCTCACAAAAGGAATTAAGTCTTTGCTACATGCTGCTAGACCGGACACTCAGGTTTACTCTGCAGAAATTATGAGAGAGGGGCTGCTGAACTCAATGTGCTGTATGGAGCCCATTAGCCAACACTGCACTCACTGGTTGTTGCGAATTTGACACCAAATTCCTGAATGTATGTATAGGCGTACAAAGTAACACATGAAAGGGTGTGTCATGATTCATGGGCTGCATAAAAAATATCATGTCCAGATCGATCATGTTAAACGCATTATTTACACAAGATAAAGTTAGCCGCACTGACTGGGGCACACATTTAAACTTACAGATGACAGGACATTAGGTTTGAATTATATTTTTTGTCTGGTTCAATCCCTGGCTCCTCCCACCACATGTCGAAGCAGCCTTGAGCAAGATAGTGAACCCCAAAATGCGTTTCTGTTTGATGAGCTTTGCCATCACTGACTGAGATAGGGTGTGTGATAGGGTGAATCTGGCATGTAGTGTAAAAGCGCTTTGAGTGGTCGGAAGAGGTCCATTTGCCATTACCATTACCATATTTTGTATTAAATTGTTCTCTGTCTTTATCATTCTGAAACCAGAACATAACAAATGTTGCGGATGGCTAATTTTAACTCCTAAAACCTAAAAAGAGGCAGTAATTGCCCTCTGGTCCAGGTAGAGAGACTGAAGGGAAGTTATTTTAAAAGCCTAAATGATTTAGGACCGGAGCACCCAGAAGCCCTGGTCATGTTGGAGGAACTAAGCCCGTAATTCGAACAATGAAAATGGAAAAAAACATAGCTTTTAAAGCAGACTATCCACAGAAACTGAGGAAATGTGTAAGGAGGCTAGTGAGGGCGGTAAACGCTAATGACTCTACCATTGACAACTTTGTGGGAAAGTGGAAAAGAGAAAGCCACGCTTAAAAAAACTCACATGACATCTGGACCACAGTTAGCCAGAAGGTATGTGGGAGACTCTGCAGTCAGCTGGAAGAAGGTTCTATGGTCTGATGGGACCAAAACTGAGCTTTTTGTAGATTACACTTAACACAATGTCTGGTGTGGGCCATGCTGCCGGGTTTGCTTCTCTGCAGCAGGCTTGTGAGGGTAGAGGGTGAAACGAATGCAGAAAAATACAGAGAAATCTTGCAGGAAAACCTGATGCAGTCTGCAATAAACCTGCAACTTAAGACAAGATTTGTTTGTTCAGCATGAGGAAATAAGCCCTCGTAGCCAAAGCTGCACAGGAATAACTTAAAAACAACAAAATATAAGTCCTGGAGTGGCTGAGTCAGAGACCAGATCCCAATTCAGTCAGGAATTTGTGGCTGGACTGGCAAAGGCTGTTCACTCACAATCTCCATGCAACCTTACAAGAGCTTGAGAAGTTTTGTGAAGAGGAATGGGGGGAAAATGGCACTGTCCAAATGTGCGAATCATAACCTACCACGACATATCCACACAGAATCAAGGTTGTAACAGCTCCCAAAGGTGCATTAACTAAATCCTGACTACTTAGATCACACTAGAAAGATCTGTTTTCACTTTTACAAAGGTTATTTTTCTGTTGATCAGTGTAAAAAGCCACATCATATCTACTTTAATTTAATATTGTAAATATGAAAACATCCAAATGGGTAAATGTTTTTTATACAGACTATGCGGAAAGGAAAAAAACTATGTAGAGCTGTCAGATGCAGAACCATGGTCAGTATGTACTGTACGAACGAATGTTTATCCAAAGAGGAAGGAACTTAATTTGACAAAGTGCATAAAAACATATGACCAGTGGAAAAATTCCAATATTAAAATCTCTATTAAAAACGTATTACTTTATAAAACATATTAAAAAAATATTGTGATTTCTTCCCTACTTCAGTTGTTTGGTTTAAAATTTCTGTGGAAATCAGCAGCAAAAGTGGGCATGAATACAGATACACAAACACTGTCAACTTGATGTCAACTTGCTGCCTTGTTAATGTTGATTATTATCAATGTGGGTCTTTGCAAATGTTCATCTCAGTCTGAATAGATCCATGTGCAAAAAGTTGGTCTGATCAAATGTCAAATGTTAAGTCAATATTGCTTTTTGTCATTGTTATTTATAGTCAGTCTGGGTCCTTTTTGTATCCTAGATGCTCACTGATCCCAAATGAAAGACGCCTGTTTGAGTTTGTGGGCTATTTAAATGGCTCTTTACTCCGCCCACACTCTCTTGGCTCCCTACAGCAACACCAGCTCTTTGTTTGTTCTGCTAATTTTTACATTTTGTTCTTTTGGTAAATAAATTACATTCTTGCATTACCCGGTGTCCCTCTTTATGCAGCCTTTGAACCAGTCGTAACATAATGGGGGCTCGTCCAGTGTATTACCATAACCAGTGGTGTTAGAAGTACTACTTTAAGTAAATCTTTTACTTAAATATCCCCTTCAGACATGTATTAGGACACATAGACACTATAGTCTGCTTGGAACAATGGGGTGTCTGATATGTTTTTTCTGAAAAAAAAAGTATAATTTCCTAGTTTTCCTGCTGGACACAAGATGTCTCCAACTTCACTGTAAAGTCCATTCTCAATGGATGTGCACTGGTGGCTTCAGGTTTCTACATCATACTATAGAAGCTCCATACTGTACCAAGATTGACTTCCAAACTAATTGTGATGACTTTTAGCAGATGAATGTGAAAAATCCTGCATTTGAAATTTTACTTCAATAAAAGTACAAAGATATTAGCATCAAAATATACTAAAAGTACAAAAAGTAAATGCAAGTGCTTGCTCATGGTGGGAACTGTTGGGTCTCTGTAAATAATTTTATAAGGAGTATGGTCCAGACCTGCTCTATTTTGAAAAGTGTCCTGAGATAACTTCTGTTATGATTTGGCACTAAACAAATTAAATTTAATGGAATTGAATAATTATGGGTGCATTAATGTCCTGATATATATTGCCAGGTGTGAGAAATGTTCCAAAATATCGCATGACAATATTTTGTTTTCTAATATTGTATCAATTCTCACAAACACTGTACTAAATCCTATACCATGACAGTATTCCTAAAATGTGTTGTTTTAAAAAAAATTGCCCTGTAACCCCTGTATAATGATACATATCATATTGCCAGAGTCTTACCAACACACAACCATAGAATTGGGATCAATAAAGTATTGTCTCATAATAATAATACATAATCATGTATTGGTCGATTATATTTTGTATTATCATCTGAAGCTGCAAGGTAACCAGAAAAAAATTATCAAATAAATGTTCCCTCAGAATTTTAGTGGAGCATAGTATAAAACGGAAATACTCAATCAAAAGTACCTTACTTGACAGTACTTGAGTAAATGTACTTTCCACTACTGACCATAACACGCCTTTTGATTTGTCTTTATACAAAACTGAACAAGCTCTTATTTCCCTACTTAAATATGGGACATGTCCTCCTCTGTATTTGTCCTTCATTCCTCCTTTTATTACCGTTTACCATAGCTCTGTTCCAGCCACTGCCGCACATCCTTCAGATTGTAAAAAAAAGGCCCCTTCCCACCCAGGTAGGCAATCTTTCTCTGTTGCACTATACACACCCGTTCATTGGACACACCATAAGCCACATTAGCATTGTTGTCCATGCAGTCAGCGACCAGCTGACACTGCGGTGGCAGGGAAAACTGCTCAATGAGTTGGCGTGCCGCCCCTATCCTCTCCTCCAGGTTCTGATGCTTCCGCACACTGAAAGAGCAAGGGCCCATGGGAGGGGCCACCCAGCCATCAGATGGGTGAGCCTCATCAATGTACACTAGCAGGAAATCAGCGACATCACTGAAGTCCTCCACCAACTGCCGGAAAGCTGGCAGGTGGCTGATGAAGGGGGGTCAGGTGACCGAGCCAAAGTTGACCACCAGAGGGCGATCTGATGACTCAAAATCCAGGAGGCGGCACTCGTCTCCAGTTCGGATCCTGGCACCAGGAGGCATATTTGTCATGTTGCTGAAACTGCTGCTCCACCGGGGGACATCAGGCACCTTTACCAGCTTGGAGTTGGGTGCCTCGCAGCCGAGTTTTACCTAAACAAGTAAAAAAATTTCTTTAGGGTTTGTAGTATTGTTAAACTTTGAGACTGTGATAAAGGGTAAGTCTCTGTGTCGTTGCAGTTGTATGTTCAGCATTACCTATTTGAGCATTGCGTTACATTAATGCACTTCCCATGGACAATGCAAATATCCTTTATGCGTCATACTATGAATTTGCACATTCCTGTACAGCTATTCACTGATTTATCTATTTGCCATATTGCACTTATTGTTTCTATATTTCTTTTTATATTTTATTATATAGTCTCTTTTTACTCTCTATTTTTATTTATATTTTTCAATTGTTATGCACCAACTTGCCAAGGCAAATTCCTTGTATGTGAAAACCTACTTTATTTATAAAAATTATTGTTATAATCAATGAATATCATTTTATTTTACCTACTTTTTTGCCTACTTTTCTGATACATACACTTTGTCACAATAGAATACGCAACTATAATTGTACAATTAAAAGAATACAACGCCTTACTCCACTTTACAGATACAACAATAACCCAAACATTTTTAAAATGTAATACAATAGTGCTGGGCGGTATAAACAAAAATTTGTATGACTGTACTTTCTTTAAATTCTGGTGGTTTCATGGTATATGAAGGTTTTTTGTATGACTGGGCTTTTATAAAGGTATATAGGGATATAGTTGATTATTCTGTCAGCAATTTAATGTAGACATTTACGATGACATAAAACAAAATGTAGAGATGTTTACTTACTAATTGAAGTCAACTTTTTTATTTAAAAAGTTGTAAAACACCACACAACTGATATAACATGTTCTATTGTAAATAAAAGAAATGAGTTATTTCAGCTTTGTAACTGTATGGTGGTACATAGAAACTTCATATTCAGGAAAAAAATGGTACACTGGCTTATCCAGTATATTTTCAATCTTTTACAAAACACATTTTCTTCTTTTTTCTCCTTTTATTTGACCACAGTCTGAGGGGATCTACTGCATTTCTAATTTTATTGGCCTTGTGGACAAAATAATAGTAACACCTCAGGTATATAGCATAGTAAAATTTGTTCAAACAAAAACACAAACTATATACACATACATACCAGGTAGTGATGGGTATTCTGGCTGTTTTTAGTGAACCAGATATCTCAGCAAAATCTAGCAATATCTTGACCTGATGTGTAAACATAAAGCACTTCAATCACTTAAATTATTTAATGTACTAAACCATATCATTTCCAGAATACCACAGTTACATTATGCATGGTATAAAAACCTTGAATAAAAACATTACGTCTATGGAATGCTTTATTTACATTAAACTATGTTTTACAATACATACATATACAAAAGTCTCAGCGTTATTTGATTAGTACATAATGGAATTAAGTGAGACATTTCTGGACTGTAATAAGTTCTCAGATGGGCTCCGGCTCGCATCGTTTACTTTAAGGAGCTGACTCATAGAGCTGACTGGTACATCAACAACACATCAGTTATACTGGGGTTTCTGCAGGTTTCAACAGGTTGAATTTAAGACTTTTAAGACCTCTTTAAGACCATTATGAATGAAATTTAAGACATAAGGATGACTGTGCGGACTATACAATGGCTTTGGGGGAGCTTCCTTTTTTTTGGAAGGGGGGACTAGTTTCAAAGAAACATTCATAGCTTTAATAATGTAGGCCTACTTGCTCTGTCAGTACATCTGATATTTAATAATCCCTTAATGACACACATATATGTCAATAATAGCCTAATTTTTATGCATGATCTATGATGATAAATACACCAAAATAGAAATAGAAAAATTGCATTTAATATACTATATATATTTTAGAGACCCCCCCCTTAATTTCACAAATATTGTTTTCAGGGGAACTCGGGTCTTATTGGCAAAATGGCTGCAAATGCACCAGTATACAACATACAATAGATTCAAACTAAGCTATACATCGTTTGTCTGTATCTATAAGAGTGCAGACCTGCCAGGCGATCTCGAGAAATATTCATAGGGGGGCCAGAGGGTGGCATGGAGACTTTAACGGTCCAGTGTGTAACATTCAGGAGGATCTATTGACAGAAATGGAATATATTGGAATATGGTATGTTTTCATTAGTGTATAATCACCTGAATATAGGAATTGTTGTGTTTATGTTACCTTAGAATGAGCTGTTTTTAACGACAGTCGGCTTCCATGGAGTATACAATGTTAAACCACAAAACACTGCTAAATGTTTCTACAGTAGCCCAGAAGGGACAACATTTTTTCCGTTTTTTTGGTATTTCGCAGCCACCGTAGTTTCTCCTTTGTGCTTGGTAGGGGAGGGTGAAGCAATGGAGTTGCAATCTGCAATTACACTGCTAGAGGCCACAGGTGGCAAATATATATGCTGATGTAATCGCAAACAATGACATATAAAAATTTGCTTGGAACAACCCCCAAATGAAGATATTTGTACTCAAAAACATGATTGTGCCACATTAGGGTGAATAGAATTATCTAAAAGGTGGCATTAGAAATCAATAAATAGTTTTATTTCCAATTCCAAGACATTTTTCCAAATTCACGTCTGTTTTCATTGATCATAAGCCTATCACTGAGTCTAACATGTGGTCATAACAGATCATTACATTACATTTTATTATTTATAAATGTATTCATTTATTCAGAGCACTTTGTTTTAACTCACTTCACAACGTAAATTGAATGTTAAATCTCGTTCAATTGTCCCTCCCAGCTTGAGTTTTAAAAATAGCATTGGAATTGAGGTCCTAAATCCACCTCTGTAGTTTTAATAGACAGGAATATTTATTGAGTTCAGGTTTGCAATGGGTCCTAATTTGAAGTCAACTGTAATATATATTTTTTTCAGATGACGTTAATCACATAACTTATGTTCTCCTGAGAAGAAATAGGTGAACACTTACACAGCCTGTTGGTAGGATGAGGGTTAAAACACAGGAGGGGCCAGAAGGAAGGTTTGACGCCCCCCACCCCCCTCCTCTCTCTCTCTCTCTCTCTCTCTCTCTCTGTCTCACTAACTAAAAACACCAAATAATACTTTTTCTATGTATGTGGGGAAAAAAAGAGGAAAATATAGATAATACACAAGATGAGACATGCCTAATCCTGCGTCCTCAGTTGCACACAGGGGGACTGATGTGTGGAGCTGAAACTTTTGTCTAGCCGACTGATGTCAGTGTCAAAGAATGGCTTAAGTCAAGAAACTGTGCTTTTTAAATGGCGTACCTGCTTGTAGGCGTCCAGCAGGAAGCTGTTCCAGATGGAGCGGAGCCCCGCTGAGGTCAGCATGCGGCGCCACTCTCCGGAGCCTGCGGACCGGGAGCAGCTGAGCAGCGACACAACGCGCTTCACCAACACCACGGAGTCGTACAGGGCGAGGAAAAGACAGTTCGAAAAGAAACCAGGTAGAATCTGGAGTGTCACGAGCAGATCCTCACTCGCCATTCCCATTTTCTCTTCCTGCGCTCGTGCGGACGGATTAATCCAGACTGCCCTTCATTACGCGCAACACGGTGTCGTCGGTCTGAGTCGCTCCCCTCATAGTTCCTGCTCTGCCCCGTGGGCTGCTTCCAGACTGCGTGCAGAGGACGAGGGAGGTGTATCAGGTGTGTGCTGCAGAGCGGCCTGCTGTGCGCCGTCGCCCTTCAGGTGTTGAGCGGTGTGCGCACCGACGCGAGGCCGCCGGAGCTCGATCGCTCTTCCTAAATGGACGAACATTGTACTTCATATTAAGGCTCGCGGCTTATCTTTGTAGCAAGATTCTGACGTCAGATGTAGTGCATACCCTCTGTCCCCTCCTCCCCCCTTCCTCTCCTCCCTCCCTCTTCTCCTCCCTCCTCGCTGTGCAGTGTCTGTCAGGCATTTTGTAATTTTATTGACCCTGTGGATTTTTTTTTTTTAAACAAATGCCATCATTGTGGAATTGAATCAAACAATTATAGATCCACACTTTTTAAGCTCTTCAGGTGGGTAATATTTATTGTGTGGCTTTATACTGGATTGCCAGTGTTGGGGAATAGTGAACTGCATGTATTTTATGCAATAGCTTGCTGGTAGTTGAGCTGCATCCCTGGTTCCTAACCTTTTTTACTGACTCAGTGCCATATGTTATGGATATTTCATTTTATATGTTTAAAACTGTACAATGAACCCAAAAAGTGAACTCAGTAACTCCAGGAAGTTTGTGTAAAATGAGTGATTTAGATGAGTTTTGAGAAGATTATTTCCTGTTTAGGGAACTTTTCAGTTTCTGATATAGGCATGCTGGGTATATTTTTAAGTTTTCTAGCACACCTCACAGGCCTCACAGCACCCAGTGGCCACCATCCCAAAGCACTGGAAATGAGACTCAGCAATCAACTATCTTTCTCTGCTCTGATTGGTTGTTTTCGTTCAGGCCTGGTGGATTCTTGCAAACACCATTAGGAGCACTAGAAGGAGCCAGAGGAACCTGTTTTTTTCACAGATTATCTGTCTCATGTACTACTGTCTGGATGTAGTGAAAGTTTCAACAAATATGACAAAAAGTTATTTTTATAAAAGTTACCTACTGCAGCTTT
>JAGRRF010012892.1:3036226-3046921 GCA_019097615.1 Morone chrysops | reverse complement strand
TCAAGAGTGGGCTTTTTAAGAAGGGGTTTAATTACGGCTACTTTAAAGGACTGTGGTACATGAAATCTAAACAGAAACAAATCTACAATAGTCCCACTCCCTGAATATGCTTGGGATTCCACAGAATAAGATCACAACTTTCTTATATCACATGACTGCTCTGATAGGCCAGAAGTCAGTTCAAATGCATTCAGACTTGATTGCTTATCTTGCTATAGGTAGCTCAGATGTTGCTGTTTTTGACTCAACGTTTTGAGTTGTCTGGAACACAGTGCTAGCATCAGTGACACACTGTTGTAGATGCCTGCAGGGGGCAGAGGGGTGTGGAAGCACTTCCTGGAGGGCCAGACCCCTACAGCAGACAAAGAGGTGTGAAAGAGGTTGGCCTCAGGTATAAATGTTTAGATCTCCCCATGTTCAGGGTCTTTCTTCATCTTTGACTGCTCGTGTGTTGATTGACCTTTTCTTTGCAAATAAAATAAAACCTTGTAGGCCGGCAGAAGTTCTCTGTTTCATTCTTCACCAGCAGCAGAGAAATCGCCACAACACCCAATTGTCAACTCTCCCGACACTGGAATAACCAGCCTGTTCTGGGAAGTACTCCAACCAAGAACCTCCAGCTTTCGGAGGCAGTGTACTCAGGATAAAGCATCTTTATTCAAACTTGAAAGGGAACATGAAAAACGACTCTGTGTGCTCAGAGTAGTTAGAGTAGAATATGGCTTGTACTGTCATAGCAGCTGGTTCAGATCACATTACAGGACATGCTACTACATAAACCTTTTCCATCATTTTTATCTACCATCAGATCTTTGAGCAACGCAACTGCAGCTTTTCCAGTGTGACACCTTTGTCTGCAGAATGTTTATTGAGCGAGCAGTTGTGAACAAGTAGAAAACCTCACATTTCATCATGCTACAGCGTCTCAGTGAGAAGGACAAAGTGATAGTTGTTGGTGAGGGCTGACTTTCCAAGAATTTCTATATTATTTACATTGTAAAGATGTGTTTGATTCTGCATGAAGGTGATAGGGAGGGCGCCATAAAAACATGCCACACACTTCAAATAATAATTAGTATGATATCACATGGGGAGCAATGTAAAGATCGTACATATTCACCTGTGCCACACAGCATTAACAACAGAGTAACCTCTTCAAACATTAAAAACAGTTCACCTTAAAATGATAAGAAGGCTGAACAAAAACATTAATGCAGGTGAATAGGGTAAAAATGCATCACCATGAAACTTCCCCTGTTAATTACATTATTATTATATTTACTGAAATGTTATTTTTAAATATGCAAATGAGGTATTATATAATAAAAAAATACAGATTTGCATGCATTGCTCCTAATGGTATTTGCAAGAATGCACTTGGCCTAGATGAAATCAACCAATCAGAGCAGAGAAAGATAGTTAATTGTTGAGAGTGTCACATGTACCGGATATAATGAGAGTTTTAGCACATTTGACAAAACCACATAAAAAAAGACCTACTGCAGCTTTAAAAAAATAAACAACACTGTTGGTTGAGGTTTGTGGGATGAAATTATATACAAAATAATTTTATATCTAAATGATATAAAGCAACAACCACTAGGACTTTGTATTGCAAGAATCTGGCGATATGAAAAGTATCATGATACAGGGGTTACGATTCAATATATTGTGATATATTGCAATTTAATATAAAAAAATATAAAAAAACACCCCTAAGAACCAGATCACAAGTACAAGTTTAAGGCAATTATAGCAAGAATGCCAATAAAGTCTACTGATATATAAATAAATATTAATATTACATTGCAGTTGGATTAAAGCCTTCACCCTGAGTTTATGAAATCACTACTGCAATCTCAAGGAAGCAGATAGACATGAGTTTATTATTTTAAAATACCATTTTCCAATGGTACTGTACCGAAGGGCAGCACTGTCACATGCTGACCCTCTGTGGTTGTCTTGATTAAACCATGCGCAATAAACATAACTACCCCGTCATCCATGCTGATACACACTTAAAACTGTTCAGTTACAACTTGGATTTTGGAGGATTTCATTTTTCTTTTGTTCACTTCACTCCTTTTCTCCTCTTTGTCTCTCTTTCATTCTTCTCCAGAAACACCAGACTACATCAGTAACAGCTGTGTGCTTTCTGGCCCTCTCTAACAATTATTTAGCAAAAGCCATTTTAATTCTCACATTTTTATTTGATTTTACTATTATGTGATGTGGCAGTATTTTGACAGTAATGATTTTAGATATTTTATAGGTCTGAGTCAGGGGTTCCCAAACCTTTTCATGTCAGCCAATAGATTATTATAAATTATAGTCAATCAAAATTAACAATCCTATTGGCTGTTCCAACTTCCCAAAAATGTAATAGAAGTTAAAATTCCTATTCCCTTTGCTGGGGACCCTCTACAGCCCCCTCGAGGACCCCTGTTGGTCCCCAGACCCCAGTTTGAAAACCACTGGTCTGAGTTATCTTTTTAGAAGACTAACATATTGTAGATGTTTTCAAGTTCAGATATTCAGCAAGGTTTACCCTCAATGACTTCAGAGCTAGTCTCAAAAGTGCATGAAAAATGGCCACAAGAGCTTTTCTGATTTTTGTGAAAGCGAGAGTAGGTAATGTATTTCAGATGCATTTTTTTTTTATATTTGCTCAAATGATCTTTATATCCCAACAGCAATCAATAAATCAAATGCTCTGTTGCTGTCGTAGGCCTGTAAAAAGCCGGCAGCCATTTCATTCGGGTGCTGTGCATGAACAATCTCCCCTACCTTCTCCCCTCCCACGCAGTTTACTGACAATTCCACAGACTCTGCAGAGAAAGAGAAAGAGAAAGAAAGAGAAAGAGAGAGGTAAGCCTCCTCCTCATGCAAGATGTTATGAAAACAGAATTGCATGTGAAAAAATCCAAAATGCCCGTTTCTGGGGCAGCAAAGACAGAGCAGACAAACAGCCTGTATGTGTCTGTGCCTGTGTGATACAGCCAGTGAAAGAGGCGGGGCTAGCTGTGTGCAGCGATGTGCAGCAGAGACAGAGGTGGAGGAGTCTGTGCGAGTATCCCAAAATTGACAACATACCTACGTAACAGAAATATCTGGCCCTCATTTCTTAGTGTTTTTTTTTTAGCAGTCTTTTGATAGCTTTACAGCCTTCCTATATTTATCATAGACACCACAGACACACTTTACAGTCATCTGGGCCTTTTCCCATTATTTATGCAACCTCTAGTGTATAAAGGAATACCAATGCAATTCTGACTTGTCTTTACCCACTGTTAAAACCTCCTGTTGTATCTACACTTTTAATTTCCACCTTACCATTAAACAGTTACACAGCTTTTATTTAGAATTAGTTTAGACTTGTTTGTTTGTGCTACTGAAAATGATTCAGACATTTACAAACTATTTGATTAATTTAAGGACATGGTTAAAATATTGTTTTGTATATTTTGCTGGCAGCTATGTGAGCTTAAAAGACAATGATCAAGACGATGTGTAACACACTATGCCCATTTATGTTAAATAATAAATCCAAAAGCAGATGTACTTACAGTACACAGTCATTATAGAGAACTGTCAATTGATGCATGGATAGCACAACATGCAACAGTTTGGGCAGGACAGCCCCTGTAAAACTAAATGAAATCACAGCCTTATTCATCCCTTAAAACTGACTAATGAAATTAAAACACTGTAGCACATTTGTTCTGGTTTTTGGGGTATTTCCATTTTTACTGGACTGCTGATAGTGTAGATAGTGGCAGACGGGAAACAGTCGTTGAGAGAGGAAGCAACATGCAGTAAAGGTCCCCAGCCAAATTCGAACTGAGGCAGAGGAGGTTGTTATTCATAAAGAGCAATTGGTTTAAATAATCCATTACCAAATATCAATATCATTTACAAAAAAATTCAAATTGCCTCAACAGTGACATCTGCAGTGCAGGCGAGAGGGGACAGGGCAGTCTGTGTAAAGTGCTGGTGTAAATCAGATGATCTCAAACCTCACTGCAGGTCACTAGGCATTCTTGATTTTAAGGCGTGCTAGAAAACTTAAATAAATATACACAGTAGGCCTATATCTCAGCATTTGTTCAGTTTTAAACATAATATCAAATTGGTCAGGGGTCATCAGTTTACTAAATTATAAAATAGGGGTCCCTTCAGGAAAAAAGTTGGGAAACATTGATGTAGGTCCTGCTGACCTCCGTTGGGTGGGATCTCTTCTGTCAATTTAACATACTTTTTCTATGGTAATCTGGGATTGGCTGGGCAACTCAATTCCTCAATTTTTGACATACATTGTATCATATCTGCCAATAAAATTACTATGTTCAAATATACCTATCATGACTTTTTAATTTAGTAATTTATTGATATTTATACAAACCTAAAATTCAACCTTACAGGAGGTTCAGATTCCACTCAAGCTTTCCCTGAAGTATTTAAGAACTACACATGTTATGTCTGTCTACCATCTGACTGGAGAGTGATACATTATGGTCATGAAATCCTGCCTGTAGCATGTGCTTGAATGTACCCCATATAAAAGATGAAAATTCTTTTACAGCGTGCCAACTTTCATTTCCAGGTATGGCTCAACTTCTCAGTATGCCATATATTCTGTGAATGGATTTACTGGAATGTTCTACAGTACTAGTCTCCATACCAATGCCAGATGTGTACTCAGTAAACAGACCATATCAGTCTAAAAACAGACACTGGCTGAGTGTGCTGGTGTATCAGGTACCATCACCAAGAAGTGTGGCACTGTGTGCCAACACGTTGACTAAATGTTACTTTGTGTGCCACGAGGTCAGATATTGTGAAAAATGTCCCCTTTATGACATGAAGCAATGGGTTTATTTAAAATATGGTGTGACAATTAAAAAACATGAACCCAATGCTACATGTGTAAAGCCTAAAACTCTTTTCTGGTTTAATTAGTATCCAGGGCTATAGCTTTTGAGCCCCAACTAACTCCAGCAACAAACAACTGGACATGAAATTTAACCCTTTCAGCTATTGTTGCCTCATCTAAATTTTGTACAAATAAAATTTTGATTGTCATGATGTTCTGGTTTTCCCAGGGTTTTTCCTGGTTTCAAAATGGGTGTCCAGAGTTCCAACAAATATCTGTAAAACAGTAAAATGTCCCTTTTTTCACCATAATTTAAATAATAATTATAATATTATACTTGTTAGCAGCGCTTACATAGACATTTGCCATGTTCTGTCCCACTCATTATTACCTAACCCAATACAAAAACATAAACAGGGCGCCCTGGTAGCTCACCTGGTAAAGGTGGTGCAACAAGGTTGAGTCCTTGCTGCACTGGCCATGGGTTCAAGCCAACACTGTGGCCCTTTGCATGTCATCTCCTCTCTCCCTCTCCTTTTTCATGTCCTATCTGATCAAAAAGATAAAAGAAACCATGCATAAATAAAAATAAAACCATAAACAATGCACCACGCATCTGATTTAACACTGATTTGTCTGATGTGTCTCAATCAATCAATGTGTTGTCTAAGCCTGAGTAACAGCCCATTTGCCCTCTTTGGCTGAGCTACCCCTCTGAAGGAAAATAAGTTTTATTTTTGCTGTTGTGGCTGCATAAATACAAATAGCTTAGATCAAATTAAATTGCAATATCAACACATTACTACTTTTTGACACATTTGCATCATTACCTTATATCTCCTTAGGAGTTATCTTGCATATAGCCTGCCTGTCACACAATAAAAGGCAATATTACATGACATGATGCAAACATGAAAAGCTGTGCATTGTTCTGAAGCATATGTGGTATGTTATTCACTGGGCATCTAATTGGTTATACCATTTGTAGTTAATCATTTGCAGTCTGAATGCTACAGTGTTTTTTGTAGTATGCAGACAGCAGGTGCTCTCATGATCAGGAATCCTGCTGTTTAATTGATCCCCAATAAATTGCTGGGCTGCCCCATCTCTTTGTCTTGCAGAGGCATTGCCCTTTTTTGCAGGTATAGTTGCTAGCCTATGAAGCATCATCACCTGTCAGTATGCTGAAGGGAAAGTCTGTCTTTTCCCAAGAGCTCTAGGAGACTTACTCCTTATTAAAGTACTTGCCATCCATGATGTTGAAAGATGCATTCGGTCCCCAAAGGGAATATACCCCGCCAGAAAAAGAAAATGTCTATGATGCACGCACTCCAATCACTACTGGCCAGGTGATGGCTACACAATTATACATTCTGAGTGAAGTATTACTAATTCCTTACTCAATCCATTAAAATCAGAAAGTATTTTATGCCTTCGACATCTTAGGAAAAGAAAATTCTGCTTGTAGGAAAATAATGAATGATCGGCATCAGAGGGGATTTAGAAGTGTGTATGCCCAATGCTGACTGGAAAATAGAGTAGTTATACTCCGTACACCTGCGTATTCCCTGCACTTCACCACTGCTTACAAGAGTCTAATCATGATTTGTTGACAGAGTGAAATTAAGCAATGTTAGATGAGGTTATCCTTGAACACTGAGATGTATTGGTTCAACATTACAGTAATTCTTGAGGTTTAAATAACAGGTACCTATGAACTTTAAATCAGGTAACCTACAGTTTAATCCAACCCAACATTTTCAACATGACCAGTTGAACCTAATTCAGTTGGAGTTAAAATTTAACTATATATATTAGGAATTCTTTTTAATTAAATATGATTATTGCAGGGCCATTTTATTGAACAATTGCTGTATTGTGTTGTTTTGTTCACTGCTGGACAGGAAACTATTTGGAAAGAGGAGTATATGGGAGATTGTGCTTGGAAGAGGAGGGATCAATAAATGTGACACAGTGTGTTGGACTCTATTACAACCCCTGTCACCCCAACCCTCGGCTGTGTAAATATGTAACAATGAGTAAGTCTGTGCAGATGGCATAACCTTATATAATGTTACGAAAGAGCTGGGTTGCATTTAAAGGGATCATCCATGTAAGGTCTGCAGTGTGTTTGGCTTCAGTTTGACCTTGTTGGTGACCGTCAGACTTTGCAGCATTATACAACTCTCTGGCGAGCCCAACCTGGACAATACCACAGAAGTTACCACAGATTACATAAAATACTACCCCAACAACAAACCTTACATCATGAAAGAGGTGAAGGAGTGTATGAACAGAAAAAAACAGGCAAGACCAATGACCACCTACAACTAAAAACTGTAGAAAAGGAGTTGAACCAAAGGAAACCCTCCAGGCTACGAATCCTGAAAAACTAAAAGAGATCGACCCTAAATCCGTCAACAATACCTTTAAGCAAATAAATAGTCATGTTTCCATCAAAGTATTTCGATACGCATTTTGAAGTATTGCTTTAGAAAAGATTGATGGAAACAAAATCCTAGCAAGAGCCTATGATAGAATCTATGTTTGTAGATTATCTCTGCCTGATGAAAACACTGCAGATGATGAATGAATGTCAACCCCCTCTTTGCTGGTACCACTTATTCCTCACCAACTGCATCCAGCAGGTCATTGTGAACAGTACCACTTATGCAACTATCACTAGCTCATCCTCAGTGTCAAGAAAACAGAGATTATATTAAACCCCAAATGCACCACTGCTAGTAATCCATAACCAGAACATAGCCCAGGTTATAACATCTGCAATTGTGTTTCTTGCAGGCTTGGTTGGCCAAAGGGTCTCCTGAAGCAGCAGACAGATACCCCAAGGAAGGAGAGATTCACCAAAACCAAAAAATGGGTGTGGGAGGAGAGTTTGGTAGGCTATAGAGAAGGACTGAGGCTTAGAGATAGAGTGGGTTGTCCATGAACAGAAGGTTGGTGGTTTGATCCCCGGCTCCTCCCGCTGCATGTCGAAGTATCCTTGAGCAAGACACTAAACCCCCAAATTCCTCTTGATCAGTGTGTGAATGTGCGCAAATGAGGTAGTTTGTACAGGTCCATTTACCATCTTTGCACAGGTTGTGTCCAACGGGGGGAGGACTGCTGACCTTGACTGGGGATATTATCAAGTTATAACTTAAATGATTTCCTGAACACAACCAACACATCCTTTGTGGAGGAGGCAGGGTTTGGAAGACCCATATCCCTGGCAGAGGTCTCTGAAGTAGTTAAGAAGCTCCCCTGGAGTAAGGCACCATGGTCCTAAGATGCTGAAAGCTGGAGTTATTATACTGCTTTGACTGACACACCTCTCCAGTGCCTGCAGAATGGCAGACCAAAGTGGTGGTTCCCATTTTTAGAAAGAGGAATTGGATGGTATGCTCCAATTATTGGGGTTGATCTAAGTCCCAATTATGGCCATGAGCTTTGGTTATTGAATGAGATTGTGGAAATGGGTTTCCTCACCAGGGTGACTAGGGTCAGCCTCAGAGATATGGTAAGAAGCTCAGACATCTGGAGGGAACTTGGAAAAGATTGGCTGCTCCCTTCCGTCTGTGGTTTAGACATCTGATCAGGATGCCTCCTGATATCCACTACTCTGCTCTACTTCCACAACAAGTCGATCTGCATTGTACGTAGAATTTAGGTGGGAGCACTATAACTACAACAATAACCAAACCAAGGAGGGTAAATACATCTAAAATACATGACCATAAAAATCAATTCCATCATTCAATTGAATCATTTAATCATTCTTGTAAAAAAGATAGATACATATATATATAATAAATATAAAACACTGAGAGTTCTTTTTTTCTGCAGACACAAAGCCAGCTAGTCTAAGAAAAACACGTTTTTACGCACTGTTCCTCAGGTACTAGTAAATTTTTGGGTAATTTCCTGGCTCCAATAGAATGTGTTCGACTGAGGTGGGTGCAGCCAAGGCTGTATTTATGCTGATTAGATTTTTGTGTCTTTGGCAGGCAGAGGCACAGACCCCGCCACCTTTCTTTTTTCTCTCTCTAGAGAGAGATAGCTCATTGGTTGTTTTCATTCAGGCCTGGTGAATACTTGCAAATGCCATTAGGAGCACTAGAACGAGCCAGATCAACATGATTATTTCACAGATTATTCATCTCATTTAACACTGTCAGGATATAGTAAACATTTCAGCAAATTTGACAAAAAGTTATTTTTATAAAAGTTATCTACTGCATCTTTAAACAAAAATACATTTGGTCTAAGATTATGGACTAAATTATTGAGTATTAATATTTGGCCCATTTTGGTAATTAACCTTTGTGACATTAATTTAATCTGTCACAAGGAGACACACATGCAAGCACAAAGACAAACACATTTGGATGGTCAGCATTGTTGGCACAGAGGGCATGGGTCAGGGGCAAAATCTTGTTTTCATCCTGCTCCTCCCCTTCAGACAAGGGATTAGCAAAGGTCATTCTAACCAGCCCAGACACACAGACACACAGACAGTCTCTGAATAGCTGCCAGCACAGTGGCTCAAAGTGGGAAGTTTTTTTTTAAAAAGGGGCCGTCTGTAGTAAAAGGGCCCGGCAGTCCTGTCTATTTGTGGCCATATTTGTGAGGTAAGTCACTTAATTAAGAGAAAACTACGTCAGACTTCTCAATACTTCACTTGGCATGTTTTATTTTAACATTTAGTGGTACTAATGTGTGTGTGTGTGTCTTTGCAACCACAGTAGATGCTGAAACATCACCTTGGATGGAATTCTCCAGACATGAGATAGGCCTTACTTTGACATTCCTTTTTATTTCTGTTATCAAACAGAAAAATAAATGTTATGCCAGAAATTGGTTTTAGGTTGCCAGGATTCACCTGAAACTGAATTGTGAATTCAGTGATTTCAGTAGGATAACATGAACAACAATTACAAAATTTACCTCAGAAAATGTTCACACTAGTCAATCTAAGTAAAGCATTTTCTGATCCTTAAATCAGTTTTGGTTTTTTTACTTGGAATCCAGTATCCAGGATATTTATGTCTAGTGTTTCTATATTAATATTCTCATCCATAGGCCATTATGTAGCTCTAATAATGCTGACACCTTAAATAAAGGTAATCTTATCATATTTAAGTACAAGTTGTTTTACTGGGAATACACAAGTTGTTCTTTCTCAATAGTTCTCAATAATCATCTTAATCATCATATGCACAAATGATACTGACACCAGTAATAAATAAGTAAAAAATTGCGTAGGTTTGAAAAAAACAACAACAAAACAATCAAATCTAGTATAGAGTATAACAAGCACAGTATAATAGTATAGTATATAATATATGAAAAACGGGTTTCAAGCACCTGGACACCAAGAGGTCCATCAATCCAAGGCTCAAAAGTCAAATTATCATTATTATCAGTGCAACTGAGGACATGCAGTGACATTCTGAATATGAATATGAATATGAATATGAATATGAATATGAATATGAATATGAATATGAATATAAAACATATACAATAAAAATGGATTTGAAAAAACATCTTCACCCTCACAGTAATGTGAGCTAATAAACTGGTTTACACAGTACATATGTTATCTATAGGTCATTTCCTTTCCAGCTTTGGAAACAGACACAGTGGAACTGTTTTAATGTGTACTTCTTAATTATGATAGTTGATGTGGGGAGGGGAATAAAAACTAATACTGCCTTTGACACTCACTGACAAATTAATACTACTGCTGTTATTACTATTATATCTATCAATCAAGCCTGATGAAATTAATCAATTATCTAAATTACAAACATGTCTTA
>JAGRRF010012892.1:3016476-3034153 GCA_019097615.1 Morone chrysops | reverse complement strand
CTCAGTGAGTCAGTCCAGCTCAACCCGCCAAACTCAGATCAAACTGTAAAACTATGCAGTGCTGATCAAATATGGATCAATATTCTGTTACTGTGTTGACTATTTCTCTCCTCAAATCCTTTCAGAAACATATTTTAGTGTACTGTTCATCTGAAATACAAGATTGTGTGTGACCAGGTGAGCCTCTATTGTTTCCTGTTACAGATGAGTCGAAAATGTCACATTCGCTGGCTTAGACAACCATAATGTCAGGGAGACGACCATAATGCCAAACTTGAGGCTTCAAAACGGTACTCCACAAGCTAATAGGTGACGTCATGAACGGGTAGTGGTCCAGTAGTATGATCCAGTAGTGTTACTGGATGTATGTGATAGTCCTTGCTTGTCATGTGGATGTCATCATTTCAGTAGTTCAGAAATATTTTCCACAACAGTCATCCCTCACTTAAAACCTGCTTTTCAAGTTGGATGTGAAAAACCCTAGAGCTCCAGCCACATTGGAACGGAGGTTCACTCTCTGGAGAATGAGATACAGGTGCAAGGTATATACATAAAGAATCTGCAACCCATTCCTGTGGACCCCTGTAGAGCCAAACAGCAAGACACTAAAACGGACATGCTGAAGGTCGACATTGGCCAAATATTGTGGATTACATGGAATAATGTGCAACCTATCCATCCTGGCATCCAGTACAGAGCATGCTACTGTTCAGACTCTGCACTGTGCAGACAAACTTGTTGGAAAACTCAAATCAGAAGAGCTAACCTTGCTTGTTTTAGCACTGGGAAAAGACATCTCCATGAAAGTGGTGGCGTTCAGTGATTCCTCAATGGGAGGGAGGCCTCAAGGTGGACGCCTCATCATACTGATGGGAAAGAATGGGAGATTCTCACCTACGTGCTGTAAAGACAATCAGGACAGTTGTCCAAAGCACTTTAGCAGGAGATACTTTGGGATTTGCAGATGGCATTTAAAGTGTAGTTTTGTTAGCTACACTCTACTCAGAGCTTACCACAGGCGATGCACACTTAACAAGTAGCCCATTGTGAGACTCCAGCATCAAAAAGCTAATCCATCTTAACAGACAGAAAAAAATAAATAAAATCAGAGCACATGGAGCGCACAGTTGTCTCTGTCTCTTTAACCATTTACCGGCGGTAGTGAGAAGTATGATATTTAGTGTTTGTCACACCTGCTGCAGTCCCCTCATAGTCTCCAGCATGGAGCAGGACTCTCGTTTCACTGTACTGGTTTAGTTATGGCTAAATATGATCCAGCAGCACACAAGGTCAATTACAGCTAAATCCATGTGTCTGTCTAAATATTAAAGGTCCACTGTGTAACCTTTAGGATGATCTATTGTCAGAAATTTAATATAATATTCATAGTTTCATTAGTAATCATTTGAAACTAAGAATCGTTACCTTAGAATAAAACATTTGCATCAATAGAGGGAGCGGGTCCTCTTCTACACAGTCCACCATGTTGAATTACCATGTTTCTACAGAGCCTAGAACAAACAAACCAAACACTGGCTCTAGATAGGGCCATCTGCTTTTTTCGCAAGTTTCGCAACCACCATAAATTTAATACAGATTTGGAAGGCTGGCTGTATTTAGTTAGTTAAATTCTACACACTGGTGGAGGATTTGCAGAATACTGAATGAAGATATACGCAAAGTGCCAGCTGGGTTTTGGTGAAGTTTGAGGTCGGTGATCCTCTGTCAATGAGGCATGTGAAATTTATTTTTGCCGTGTTGGTTGGTATGACAGTCCAGTAATATGGCACCCCTTGTCAAAAAGGATGTCTGCAACATCAGGGTTGTAACTGTCTGGATGCCTGGTGTGCTGTGTCCTGGGGTACAGAGCACTGGAGGGGCATCTTTGAAAATAGAGGGACCGAGGTCTTGGCAAGATCTGAGTAATTTTATACCAGGAAGTCGAACTTTGGATTCCTGCACCACTGAGCAGCAGCCATTGGAATGAAATGGAGCCAAGTGTCATAGGGTTGCAGAAAAACTCACACAACCATGCTGGGGCTAACACTTAGTGAACAGGACAAAAAATAATACACAATAATGACTAAAATTAAGGATTATGTCATTAAGGTTAGTATTACTGTACCTCAGCATAGTTAAAAAAGATTGCATCTATCTTAATTAATTACTAATTTGACATTGGTTACAGTGGTGTAGAGAGGCTGACATTGGTTACAGTGGGATAGAAAGGCTGACAGGACTGGTTATTATTCTTTGAGAAAGAACAAGCAGAGAAGTTGAACCTAGAGCAGATTGTGGAGGATTTTGTGGTGCACAATTTCCTTCTAAGCAATGATTACAGCACTGGTCACTAATATACGAAAGCCACTACTGCCATCTACTGTCAAAAAAGGCTACTTAATTTTCTACTGTTGTAAGTCAACTGTAGCGCTGCCAACTTTTTCATTTAGTTTGGAGTGAGATTCAGTATTGCCAGTTGTGGAGGATGTACTCAGACCTTGTACTTAAGTAAAAATACAAAAAATGGCATAAAAATAGGAAAGCACCCTAAGTAAAAGTACTCATTATGGAGAATGGTCCATTTAAAAAGAATGTATATTATATTACCAGATCATAATTAATGATGTATTAATGTGTGCTGGTAAAGGTGGAGTGAATTTCAAGTACTTTATATAGTGCTGGGTAGCTGATGAATTTAACCCCAGGGATAAATATTATCTAAATCTTACCTTATAGTAAAGCTGCAGTAGGTAACTTTTATACAAATAGCTTTTTGTAATATTTACTGAAACTTTCACTATATCCTGACAGTAGCACATGAGACAGATACAAACATATAAACAGATATAAACAATCATGTTGCTCTTTTAAATAAACAAGGTTTTCAATGTTTCTAAGGTAGAAACAGTAAGGAATTGCAGATTTAACTCATATAGTGGTTATGCTATATAACCAAAATTTCAACTGACACTCAAATGAACAATTTTCTTTCATGTTCTTCCAGTTCTTCATGTTCATAATATAAAAAATCACAGCTTTAACTGGACATAATAAGTTTAACTCTTTAATAATGGTTAAAATGTGTTGTCTAGTCAAAGAATTAAAACAAACCCGTCATACCAGTCTAATGTTTAATGTTTCTAATATAGATTTTGTCTACTAAGATCTTCTGGGAAGAAATTAACACTTAATCTAACACAGTGGTCAAGTTACTGTAAACATAACTCAGCTGTGGGGAGAGATTTATGACAGGGTATGATTTCAGGGTCTACATCATTGACCTGGATTAGACTTTCTGTGAGCCTCATATCCACTTTTGGGCAACACAACTATAATCTCCTTAATGTTATTTTTATTTGTTGTGTTTGCTGAACTCGTCTTGATTCTCCTGTAATGAGCTGGTAGTATATTTTAAGAAAGCAGGTCACTGATGTTTGTGTGTCTGTGTGTGTGTGTGTGTGTGTGTGTGTGTGTCTGTGTTCAGTGAGTCAAAAGGTCAAATACATGTGTATGTGCCAAATGCTTCAGAGTATTTGTGCGTTAGTGCCACTTCCAGAACAGGTCAGGTGATGTTTTCCCTCAGACAGATGGTCAGACGCTTGTCACTGCTGTGAGACGGATAGATCAGACAGACAGGCAGCAGCAGGTGTTGTCCCAGCAGAAGAAAGGCGCCTCAGCAAGGCTCCCTTTGTAACCAGCCTGTGTGTCCGGCTTTCCATTGGCCTTCCTGCTGAATATCCGGGTTGTCACTGGCTAGTGGAACCTTCCTCCCATGCATGTCAAGTAACTCTGGTTAACCTGGAGGCTGTGTAAATCCATTCCACATTTGGGACCCCCAGCCTCCGTTTTTTGTAAACCTAGAAAATAAAGTCCTGGGTGGAGTAAGAATTAAAGCTACAGTAGGCAACTTTTATAAAAATAACTTTTAGTTGCTGAAATTGAAAAAAAAAAAAGCATAATTTTATTTGCTGAAACTTTCACTACATCCTGACAGTAGAACATGAGACAGATAATCTGTGAAAACATCAGGTTCCTCTGGCTCCTCCTGGTGCTTTTAATGGTATTTGCAGGAATAAACCGGGACTGAATGAAAACAACCAATCAGAGCCAAGAAAGATATAAAGAGGCATTGGGTTGGAGGCTTGATTGTTAGTTGATAAGTTGAGTCTTTTACCAGAATTAGTTTTTGACAACCTGGGAATGACACTCAACAATCATGTATCTGTCTCGGTTCTGATTGGTTGTTGACGGCGTATTAGGGGCATTGTAGGTTATGAAAAATAAAAATTTCCAATCCTAAAGTTGTAAATTCACAAGAAAAAACTTTGATAGTCTCTGAGGTCAAAGTGGTGAAATTAGGAGAAAAAAACCTGCACTTTTACAAAAAAATGGCAGAAAAGAAATAGAGGTGAGTTTTTCATGAATAAACAACTTGAAACAAAGACAAACCTAGGTAGCAGGGACGTAACACTTAAATCAAAATGCATTGTAGTATAGTAGATGTTTAGCAGAAACTCGTTTTATTCCCAATATTAAAGTTGTACATTTACAAGACGAAAAATCTAATATTCTCTTTGGTTAAAATGGTAAATTTCTGAGGAAATAATCATGACTTTTCAAGAAGAATTTGCGAGAATACACTAATGTCTTTTTGGACAACAATGGAGCTCTATGGCACAGATAATAAGATTTCAGACTTACATTACTTGACTTTACAGACACACATTACTTGTTATTTGGACACATTCACTGCTTCTGGTCTTTTTGTAGCTTCTGTTGACAAAAAAAAAAAATATGTGTATACAATATCTGTTTGAGTTTTTAATTTGTCCATTAAATACGTACAAACAACTCCAGAATGCTACTAAGCAGGTTGATTATCCTCAGTAAAATACTTCTTAGATAAGAAAGGCATAACATGGAAGTAATGCATATTTTTTTTACTTACTGAGTTACGGCAAGTAGTTTCCTCGTGCTCAAGTCTTTGTGCAAAGCTAGATTAAATACAGTTTAAATAAGGGTTAAATGAGCCACACAGAGATTAATTGTACTTTTTTAACTGTTGGGTTGACAAACATGTCTGTTTCTCAAAAAGTCATGTTCCTTAAGTATCATTCGATGGTGACAGTCACCCTCCCTGCTGTGACTTTCAGAGGGTGTTTGGAACATGTGGTGGAGAAGTAGGGTCTCAGACTGCCGCTCCACTGCTCTTTAAAACGATGGATCAGGGTGTTGTCATTGGCATCAGAGAAAGTCAGACACCCTCTCTCCCAGTCCAGCTGAATTCTGATTCTCGGTGGCCTTCGTCTCAGTCTGAGGGGGCTGCTATGGCCGGGGGAAGCCCAGAACTCTCCAGAGGAGAGTGACACAGTCCACAGGCCACCACCAGGGTCTATATCTGAGGTAGGACTGGGGTTTAGATCAGAGTTGGACCAGTCCTTTCTGTGGATTGTCTCACTGGCCACACCGAGAGACCAGTGACTGTTATCTCCCACCTCCACCTCCCAGCTGTGCCTCCCTGAGCTGAAGCACTCGGAGCCCAGGATGCTCTGTGGGCTCACAAACCTCTCGGGATTGTCTGGAATTGGCTGCTCCTCACACACAAACACACTGGACAGGTCAGGAGACACACCCAGACACACCGAGCCTGTGTTTGGGTCCATGGTCACTGGAACTGAGGAAGTGAGAGACAAAGAAACAAAGGTGGGAATCAATACCTACAGGCAACACACAGCACACATACAGTTAATTACCTCGTGTGCAAGTAAACCCCTCTCTCTCTTCCCCTCACATGATTGGTACATTATGGTGACTGTCATTAAAAAGATGACATTTATAAGCACAGAAGAAGAACCAATACTGCGCTTGATTACAAGTATAGCCTCTGCCGCAAACAGCAATCCACCTGATGTCACTGCAACCCGTTTGGAGGCAGACTGGGCACACATTGACCCAGCTCCAGAGATGGTCCATCTTGGGCACAGCTTTGCACAAATCGGCGCGTTTAAACCAGAAATGGAAACACAAATCAACGCATCATGGTTTGACTCTATGTGGTCAAAAGTGCTAACGGAAAAGCCCTATTATTTTTAATAATGAGTTGAATATATTATTATTTAAAAATATTTGAATAATGAGAGATTATATCATCTTATGTCATAAAATCTGAACTATCCAATTATTTGCTGTGTGCTTTGCTCACAGTACTGGATGATCCTCAACATCTTGTCCCAGACTTGGTACTGCACACAGCTCTGGTGTTTGGCCACATCAAGCAGAGCTCTTGATCCCAGTTCAGGCTCCTCTACTCTGCACTGAGCCCTGGAGCAAACAGCAGGGACTGGAGATGACCTACAGTACCACACTACAACATTTGTATGGTTGGCATTGTGTGCAACACTTGCTGGTACTGAACAGTATGTGGTGAGGCAAATCCCATGATTTACAGTAAGTACATAAAATATTTGAGTTAAATAGACATAGATTAGAAAATGCTTTGTAGGAATACAACTATAAATTCCATAATCCTTGTAGCAGCATTAAGCACAAATAGATATTCCCTTTTTGGTGAATTGAAGTCAGTTAAATTGTTAGCCAGTATATGATTTTTAGTAAATACTGACTGATCATGGTTAGTATTTTGTGTACAATTATGTGTCCATTGAAAATGATTATTTTGTGAAATGGATTATGGATTATGAAATTGATTCTCATTGAGCACATTAGCTTAATGAGCTCACCTTTCAGAGGCCTTCTTGTAGTTCTGTGGGGACAGAGGAGAGACAGATTAACTACTCTCTTCACAAAAGAGGAGTGGAAACAGAACCTTGAAAAAAGGTTGGTTAAACTTGGCACAAGGTCACTATACAGTGACCTGGTCAGAAGTTTTACCTCCAAGTTATGTTTAAATGTAATAGTTGATTGCCATGCAATTGCAGATGATGGAACCTTTCCCACTGTGGTCTTCTCTCTCTTGAACTACCGCTAAGTCAAATGACATGTGATTTTCCACACATGCTAATGAAAGTTAATGACCTCCTTGAAAATGTGTAGAAAGGTGTAGATGTGTCAATGGTCCTCCACAGCAGCACATTGCTTAACATATATTTTCACAGATTATTTATTATTTATTAATTTAGCAGTTGTGATCCTCCATGTGACATGATTGAACTGACTGAGTGGACCTTGTGGTGAGATTGTTTTCTCAATATTTCACTTATTTACCAGACTGTTGAAACTTGCTGAAGGTTACAGAATCATTACATCGGAATGTTTCAGTGTAGATATATTTGAGAGTTTACTGCCTTATGTCATAATAATAAAGCGAGAGTGACAAACACAAAAGCATGTTAACAGTGATAAATTCCACACCTCAGGCAAGTTTCAGGATTTGATTTTCATATTGTACATAGAATAGCTGACAAATACACTGACATTTCACTGCTGAATAAATTTACTGTGATGTGTGAAAGTATGCGCTTTACATTGCAAGAAAGACTACTTTATAGTGGCATAAATCAGTTGTTCTTAGTCCTGGTCCCTGGAATACAAAACTGCAATACAAATACAAACAAACTACCTTCAGAAAGAGGAAGTCGTCCAAAACCATGGCCTCTTCTGTCTCTCTGATGCTGTTGGTCAGTGCTCGTATGTCATTGGTGATCCTATCAATCTTTTCTTCCATCCTCTGACTCTTCTCCTCGTCTTCCTGTTTCAGCTGTGACATCAGAGAAGCCTCCTCATCACGGAGGTACTGGTGCATCTTCTCAAACTCTTCCCTCAAGACCTGGGCTGTTTGTACTGACTGGCTCTGACAACAGGGTTACAGGACATCATGTTAAAAGATTTTTTTTAAAAGCTGCATTAGGTAATTTTTTACCAAAATAATTTGTTGTCATATTTGCTGAACTTTCACTATATCCTGACAGTAGAACATGAGACAGATATTCTATGAAAAAAATCTGTTTCCTCTGGCTCCTCCTAGTGCTCCTAATAGCATTTAAGAGAATCCATCACGCCTGTACAAAAACAACCAATCAGAGCCAAGAAAGATAGTTGATTACTGAGTCTCATTCCCAGGGCATCTAATACAGAGGCTTTGGGACCCTGGGAATGAGACTCAACAATCAACTATCTTCAAGTCAAACTTCATAAAGTTATTTAGGAAGAGTTAGTTAAGCGTTACCTACTGCAGCCTAATATCGATTTTGACATTTTAAAGCTCTACTGTAATTTCACTTACATAGAAAATGTATATTAAATGTATATGTAAATGAAAATATTTATTTAATCTTTAAATGTTTCCCTTTAGATAAAAAAAATCATTATTTACCCAGAACTTCTGTAAAAAAAAACAACAATATTTCAACCATCACAGGATTCTAAACGGTTGAATAATGTGTATGTCCAATCCAAGCGAAATTAAGATGAGAACATTCACTCCCAACTGTTAATGTCCAAAGCACATGGCTCAGTAACTCCAGCATGACCAAGTGCAGCACTCTGAGCCAGTTCAGACAGATTTAGCTAGTTTGTACTTATTGTACAATTGCAGGTTATTCTCCTACATGCAGTACCTTGATGTGAACAGCAGTGTCCTCCCAGGTTTGTCTGATGGAGGTTAAACTCTCTAACTGCTCTTGGAGACTTCTGACAGCAGATCGCAGCTCTCTCTACAGACAGAACATAGGTACATTTTGCTGTGCATCACAGATTTATTATAGTCAAGGTGATATTGGGGCTGCACAATATGGCAGAATCATCATAATGCAATTATTTTGACATATATGGAGCGAAGCCTGCAAGCTACTTCAGGCAGTCAACTCGAGCTGTGCTGCTATAAACACATGACATGCCTTATTCCATAATCACTAACCAAGCGCACCCTTCCAATCTGGCACTCTATTTAAACTGCACAATTTCCTAGCTCTCCCTCTGCCCTGTCAATGCCGCTGTTGCCCTGCATCTTTATTGCTGCCTGCTGCTCTGTAAGCTATTGCTGCCTGCTGCGCTGTAAGCCCCCCCACCACCACAGCATTCACCTGTAGGCTCCGACTTGGGGCTAAGGTATTTGCTCATCACTCCCCAATATCTCTACGTAAACATAACTACAGGGAATGATGAGGTCGGAGCCTAGATGCCAAAATATAAATATGCTATACTGCATTAATTAAGTCAAGATTTGCAGACCTGGGCATCCCTGCAGCTCTTCAGTATGTCATTATAATGCTGTTATCAATGAACTGCTGCTTCTGCGATTTGTATATTGTACTTGGCTATATTGCAATTTCAATAAGATTAAGATTATTTGTGCAGCCCTATGTGCCAAATGTGATGTGATATTTTAGTAAAACTGGGTACAAAAGGACTAAGCTTCTAAAACTCTAAACAACTATAAATGTGGCTCTTGTAATCCTATTCAAACTTAGTCTTCAGAGGTGGATCATTTGCAAATTCAATACATAATTACCCTCTGTTAACATGTCTCCTTCTCTCTTAAATTATGCAATGAGGGGAGAGGTACACCTCCTCATTGCAAAAATTACAAGCTGCAACTCTAGCCTGCTGCGTCTGTGTGGTGCAGTATGTGTTTGGGGCAGCATACATCACATCGGTGCCTGAAAAACAGCAGCAAAAGCTTCAGTAAATGTGTCTGACAAAATCATGAGGAAAGCATAATGATACACACAATGCAGTTTTACTAGAATCTGAGTCTGATGGTTATTTAGAAAGAGCACAGAAAATTCTTCTAAAGATGTAAACACCTTAATTACACTGATAAATATTTTTACACAGTGTATCAAACGTTCACGTTTAATGGGAAAGAAATCTGTCGTAGGGATGAACCAACTGATCTCTAACTCTAATTTCCCTAACAGCGTTAAACTTTTCATCTGGCCCAACAAGGACAATCAAGTCATTATGTAGGTATGTTCAGGTATTCTTGATGGTATTTCGGAGTTTGTCATTTCTGCATTGACTGATTTGATTTAATTAATTGACTTTGTAGTCCCCAGTATGGGTCCTGTTCCAGGTAAAAACCCGCATTTGCACCTTCAGTTTTTAACTAAGGCCTTTGGTTTTTCATCAATTCCTGAGAAGTACTTCCCAAGATGAGTAAACAGATTGTCCTGTGTCTAATAGGCGGAGTGTCCCTTTAAAATATGTGTTGGTGCAGCGTTGCCCAACTATTCAGCTCTTGTGTCTGACCTTACAGTCGAGGACAGCCTCCTGTATAGAGCAGCACTGGTGCTCTTTGTGCTCCTCTGTCTGACACTGCTGGCACACTGGCTCCTCCTCTTCCAGACAGAACACACTGAGCATTTCCCCATGCTCCTCACACAGCTCCTCTTTCTCCAGACCTCGGTATCCTCCGTCCTCTGCCGCCCTGACACTCTCTTCTGCCGTTCCAGGTGGGACCCCGCGTCTCCGAGGCTGGCCACGGAAAAGGGCTTCCAGCAGAGTGTGGAGGACCGAGTCTATCAGCTGTGATCCATAGCAGATGGTGCAGCCTGCCTGGCCCAGCTCCCCCTGACTCAGCTCAACACATGCGGGACACAGTTTGTGGCCACAAGGCAGCGTCAGTATGCCCAGTGACTGGCAGCCCGGACACTCTTCCTCAAGTTGGGTTGGAGGCTGCTGACCCTCAGTAGAATCTGGGGATTCCACAACAGCGACAGGGTCTCTATGTTGATCCCCAAGAGTGTTTGTATCTTGTCCTCGCTCTTCCTCTTCTTCATGATCGGCCTGACTGGCCCTCTCAGCCATGACAGTACTGCAGATGACTGGTTAATTTTAGTACAATGGCTGAATAACAGAGTGGGTTTCTGTCCCTGCAGGCCCACAGCAGCACCAGGACAGAGCTGCTCTCAGGTCCTCATGCAATCTGAGCTTAGCAACAGGTTGCAAAATCACTTGTGCTCTCTGTAACCATAAGTTCCTCCCCCTCAGCTGCTGCATGCCCCTTAATGACATGATAAAAATACTCCTGAACTGAAAACAAGAGGCATCACTCCAGGAGAGACTGTCAGAAAAATGGAAGAAATTACATGCCAACGTTGAGTTCATAGAAGTGAATGGCAGATGAGCGGTGCTCTCTTTAACAGAAATACAGATCGGATGGTCGGATGTGCTGAGTGCTGGGCAGAGGGAGTGTGTGTGTGTGTGTGTGTGTGTGTGTTGGGGAGGGGTGGCCCTTAATTTATTAGTATTTATTCATTAAACTGCTTCTATATCATAGTATTCATGTTTATACTTACTACTACTTTTTTCTCATATGTTCTCATATGTACTACTTCTGTTTTCTTATAATTCTCTTTGTTTGTTTTGCAACTTGTGGAACTGTAATGCATCCAATTAGGGATCAATAAAGTATTTCTGATTATGGTTCTGATATTGCCACACAAAAGTGTGTAAAATGTATTCTGGTGAGGATGTTTAAAATAAAAATAGACTATTGATATTTTATAGTCTCTCCTGAATTGCTGCATACAGTCTGATAGAACCTCACACAGGTCAGTATGTATCCTACAGCTTACACCCTCACTGTACATCAGCTGCTTCCCCCACTCTTTGCGTACATGTGTAAGCAAAGAAGGACACAGGGGAACAACAAGCTACTATTTTGATTAGAAAGTAAAAAAAATTTTTAAATCTCTTTTTCATGGAGAATTAATGAGCTGACACAACACAAACATTGATTTTTTTTCATTTGGAAAAACACTGACAATACTGTGAGCAGAAGACGCAGTCAGTGTTTGTGTGACTAGTGTGGGAAATACAAAGTTTGTGATTATTATTCTCTTTTGGAAAAATGGAAGTGAAAAGATCTACCCATACCTGACTATGGCTGCAGAAGCTTTATTTTATGTTCTGTTTGTGGGCCACATTTAGATGGCTGATGATTGTTTTAGAACATGAAAGCAAATTAAACCAATGTGATCTTGAGGGAAATCACATGCCACAGGGCATTTCACGTGTATGTCCACGAATTTAAAGCTCTTTGCTTTTACAGATACTGCAATTTATAAGTTTTGGAAGAGCAGAAAAGGACAAAGTTATTTGAACGCTTTAAAATGTTATTTTTTATTTTGTTTTCAGTATTTTTAAATACATGGAAATAACAATACAACTACAAAAAAGCCATTGAATTTGCATGTCTAATGTAAAATAACATGAAAAATATGTAAATGATCATAAAATTACTGCTTATTTAAAGAAAAAACACTTTCACAGATATTTACTGTGTATTTAAATTATTAAACTGTCAAATTCAAGTTTATTACTGTTAAAACATTTCTATGTAAAATTAGTGACAACTAACAGTATTTGTTCCTTTATTTTATATATGTTTGTTGACAGATACATTTTACAATTTTTATGTTATGTTTTAAAAACAAACTCTGAACAAATGTTTTTTTATCAGTGTATAAGCAAGTAAACAAAACAAATGAGTTTTTTTATGAGTTAAAACAGTAATCATTACTGTAATTTCTCAAACTGTGACTTTGATTACAGTTCTTTGACTTGATTATTTGCATTATAGCAGTGTTAGCCTGTATTTATAGGTCGTTTAGTTGTTGTAAATATTTTTAAACATTAAAAAGTCAATTACACAAGATTTAATATGTAAATTTAAAGCTAAAAACTGTATTTTTTCTTTTTTTTAAGAAAATTACTGTATTTTTATGATTCAGTTATTTTACTGTTTACTGTTATTTTTTATACTTCAGAACACATCCGTATAGAATACATTCTATTCTATCTTATGTGTGTCAGAATGACACAATAGAATGTCTTAGGTATATAGGAACAGAGATATGTTCAGAATTCAGTCAGATCATCACTGGAGACATTTCAACCTCGTTTGTTGGCTTGTTAACTTGACAACCTTTTCTGAAACCCTTTTATTGACACAGTTATTACCCACTGAATTTCAACACAAAGCATCACTGACATCAGTCTGGTAAGTTGATTGAATTCTCACGTGGAGAAAACTCTTCTTGAAGTCAAGTTTTCATGTACATCTGGTTGCAATGTTGATATAAAACTACTTGGCTATTGGCTAGTTGTTTATAGAAGGCATGATACAGATACGCAGATATGTTAGTGATACGACGAACAGATACAACTAACTGAAAGATTAGTTGTATCCTGTCTCTCGACTGAAATATTGGTGTAAAGGTTTAAATCTGTTTTTAACAAATAATATATTAATTATTAGACTTTCATGTCAGAAATTAATAGTTTTTTAACAAAAGCATACGTTTATTTACACTAAACATGTATATTTATTTAAGGAGCAGTAGAAATATGCAATATAGGCCGTGAAAGGCAAGACATAACTTTGTGTGTTCCTTCTTTTCTACTTCCAGGGCAAGAAAATAATATCAGATTTCATCTGCTTGCACCATGACTGAGAACCAGTATTTCCAGGTCGTCAAAAGAGGCCTGATCTCTTCTGCATCTTCTGACTATGAGGTGCAAGAGCTCCTGGGGAGTGGAACCTTTGGAGAGGTCACTCAGTGCTGGAAGTTAGCCACCAACGAAATCGTGGCTGTAAAAATCATGAAATCCCTGGCATTCATTCAGGAGGCAAAGGAAGAGGTGCGACACAAATTACGTTTATCGACATTCCCCTTGTGTAATAATTCAAAAACACACTGCATTCACACCAGATCTATTTTTAATATCTCGTACATTCAGGAGGAAATCCTAAAAACGATGAAAGAGCTCAACTCTGAAAAATTCAACATCGTCAGATGGAACGACTCTTTCACCTTCGAGGGACGTTTTTGTCTTGAGTTCGAGAAGCTCGACATCAGTCTCTTTGACTTCCTAAAGAGGAGCCAGTCTCAGTCTCTTCAGCTGGCAGAGATCCGCCCCATAATACAACAGGTATGTTTCTGCAGTACAAAAGTTGTAAGACGCAGTGTCTGTTGTTTTAGATGCAAATGCAATTTTTCTCTTAAATGCATATATAACTGCAAGTATATAAAATGACAAAGCAGAATAGATTTCTGCAGTATGTTAAGCCAAATAATGTCCATAAAGGCTTGAGATTGTAGATACCTTTACCTTCAGTTTTGTCAAATTAAGGTAAAGTGTGTCTTCTATCACTGTGGCTACAAATGTTGGTCCATCTCAAAACCATCTAATGGAAATGGTTCACATGTGCAATTCAAATTCGTTTTGAATGATTATTGTTCTCATTCTAGAAGAAACAGAACAGATTTTTACTGTAATTGATGTTTTTTAGTTGGCTACAGCTCTGAACTTTCTGAAGAGCGCAGGGATTGTCCATGCAGATCTAAAGCCAGATAACATTATGATGGTGGATCACTTACGGCAGCCATTGACTGTGAAAGTCATCGACTTTGGCTTGGCCTGTAACAATCCTGAAGCATGGACTGGTAGCACTGTTCAGACCTTGTGGTACAGGTCAGTAGATATGATGCAGGTGTCTGACAGCACATCTGTATATGTGGGACAGCTGTGGCAGGAAAGATATCCAATGAAAAATTAAGTTTTTAGTCAAGCTTACGTCTGTATATTCATATTTATATTCTCAGGGCTCTAGAGATCCTGCTGGGGCGTCCCTTCAACAACGCCATTGATGTATGGTCTCTAGGCTGCATTGCAGCCGAAATGTTGATGGGCATTGTGCTGTTCCCTGGCTGTGACGAATATGATATGGTATAAGTATAACATTTTAACAGTGTCGCACTTAAAACACCAGCCATCAATGTCAACTTCAGCCATAATGTATTCCTTTTATACCCACAAACTCAATAGCTAGAGATAAGCTTTATTCCACTGCATTGTCACTTATGTTTAGCATTTTACTTGTAAAATAACAATGTTTCAATTAATTAAATTCAATGGAATTTAAGATAAAAATGTTTTCACAATGGTATCATACCTTTTGAAGAAATTAAATAAAAATGGACTTTGAAGTATAATGCAGAATTGTGTTGTCCCCACAGATGAGACATATCATACTTACTGTTGGTAGACCTCCAGACCACCTGCTGACTGATGCACTGCATAGAGCACAGTTTTTTAGGGCAGAAAATGCTGAATTGGATACCCCCCAGTGGGGATTTATGGTAACATCATTTGACTGTCATCTAGCTGTGTTTGTATAAAAAAACATTGTTTCTTTGCTTTAGACTGTCTCTGCAATTGGAACAAATAAGCTAACTCAAACATCTTCTCTTTAGTCACCATGCGAAGCAGGGAAATTCTTTTGTCACAAGCGCACGGTCAGCAGCCTGTATGGCATCCTGTACAGGATGCCTCATCAACTGTCAAGAAAAGATGCCAGTGCAGATGGGGCGTGCTTTGTGGACCTGCTGTCTCAGATGCTGAAGATGGATGCCTCTGAAAGAATCACACCAAGCCAGATTCTTCAGCATCCATTCGTGACAATGTGCCACCTTGTTGACAACAGCTCCTAGTAAGTGTGTGCCTACATGCTGTGTGTATTATCTCTGTGCTGATATACTGTAGATGGTTGAAGGTGTTTGACTCAGTGATTTGCTGTCTTCCAGTGCAAAAAAGAGCAAGGAACTGATGAGCAACTGTGAGTCTGGGACCTTTGATGATGGCGAGGACGGGGTTTGCTCAACCTCAAAAACAATTGGGGTGACCTCCATTAGCACTGCCAACCTGGCCCACCACAGAGGTCCAGAAGAGGGTCACCCTGCTGGGCTGAGTGGCAGGGAGCAGCCCTTCCTCCAGAGCTCCATCATCAGAGAGGAGAAGAAGAGAAAAAGGGATGCCATTGACGAGTCAGAATGCGACAACAGGTGTGTTTTAAAATATCTCCTGGTATTGATGATTTGATATTTTAGATGAATAGTTGGGGAGAAACTGTTATTTGCTTTCTACTTTCGAATATTTTGGTTTGGGGTAATGTATCAAGTATTTATAAGTCAAAAGGCTCAAGTCCAAGTGAAGCCCAACTCGAGTTGCAAGGCCTTTTTGATTTTGTCAAGTCTTAAGTCATCCAATTTGTGACTGGAGTTTGTGTGCAGACTAAACCAAATAAGGAGAGAGCCAGGTTAGTGGTCTTCCTCTTCGACCAGTCTTCATGCTAAGCTAAGCTAATTAACTCCCAGCTCTACAGTAGCTCCACAGTTCTCCAGAGCTGAGCAAATCATCTTATCATCCTCTCAGCAAGAAAGAAAAAAAGTCTATTTCTTCAAGATTCAAACCATTTAGTGTTGTTGTTTTTTGACACAGAAGCCCAGACACTATCCTGGCTAAGAAAAGGAAGAGTGAATGCCTGGATGCAGCGAGGACAGAGGCAGGTCTGGAAAAGAGCCCACTAAAGTCTCCACTGCACAAAAGACAGAGGGATGATGCTGATTGTACAACCTCAGACGGCAGCTCCCCGGCAAAGAAGAGGAGGATGGTAAACCTCAATGAAGAGCTGGCAGACAGCACCAAAAGTAAGTTAATCTATGGCAACACACACACACTCTTGTATGGCGAGATATTGGACCAGTATCAGCTTGGTGAACAATCAAATTTTTATTTATTTTAGAACTGCTTAGCAACACAGAAGCCTGGTCTGGCTTGACCCAGGTCCATCACCTCAGGAAGAGAAATAGGGCCGATGAGGAGGCTTCAGGCTCTAGACAAGAACAAACCTCCCCAGTCAAGAGGAGGAGGGGACGTCTGGACGGAGGAGAGGGGTGAACCTACCCTGTCACTTCAGACAATGCTTACGCACTGAAGAGCTCTCATTCTCATTTCATTTATTATTTTTCAAACATTGTATTGATTTTCAGTCATCTTACTATTTTAACTTGTGTTCATTTCCAACGCGTCTGAAACTGCAGCTTGGTCTGTGGCCCTACGCTTCAAGAAGTGACGCTGTAGGTACCCTTCTAGTGTCGCTTTTGGACGCGCAGGGATGTTTGAATGATATGAGACTGTGGCACTGTCAAGTTAGCACCAACACATTTACCCACGTCCGGGTGGAATGAATTAGGAAAATGAACAAGCAACGTCCAGTCACACTTTCAAGATAAAGCAAATACAAATCATGTTGCAACATTATTAAGACAAAAAAGTATAAAGTTAAGTTAGTTAGTTATGTATAATTGTGCAGCTAACTTAACTAACTAACTTAACTTTATACTTTTTTGTCCTAACAATGTTGCAACATGATTTGTATTTATGAAAAAGGAAGAAACCACTAGTGGTAGTATTACGATTGTTCATCCTGGCATTATTTTGAAAGTGTAACCGGATGTTGCTTATTTGTTTTCCTAATTCAGTCCACCCGGACGTGGGTGAATGTGTTATTGCTAACTAAACAGTGCCACAGTCTCATATCATTCAAACATCCCTGCGTGTCCAAAAGTGAAGCTAGAAGGGTACCTACAGCGTCACTTCTTGAAGCATAGGGCCACAGACCAAGCTGCAGTTTTTGATGCGTTGGTAATGAGAAGTGTTGTTCATTTAGTAACACGAAATCCTGAAAACATAATTTTATATAAAGAATTTTCTTCTATTACTTTAAGACTGTGTTACATTACTTGATATTGAATTTAAAAGAAAACTCCAATACATATAAAATATATTTATAAATCTTATCTTATCTTTAATTATGTTAAAGCACAATCCACCGGGCTTGAACGAAAACAATCAATCAGAGCCAAGAGAA
>JAGRRF010012892.1:2945341-2961537 GCA_019097615.1 Morone chrysops | reverse complement strand
GTGTGTGTGTGTGTGTGTGTGTGTGTGTGTGTTCTCGTATGGGGTGTGGGGAAGCAGTAGGGTTCTGGGTAGGTGGGGGTGGGTAGTGGGCACAGCAGTAATACACAAAGATTTGTACCTTGTAAATGTGTAAATTCAACCAAGTTGCAGCCAGAGCCACAATATTAAAACATTCTAAACAGATATACCACAAACCACCACAACTTAAAATATCTGCAACCTCTCAGCCTGCCAGTAGTGGTACAAATCCTGTTTCATTACACAACCATTACCGACCTACAATGGCTGAGCAAGTACTCGGCTGAAGCAAGTATCTGGTACGGATAGTGTACTTTTTACAAGTATCGTCAGAGTAAAATGTGTTATATATATAAAAAATCAGTAGCTCAGTTTGTAAGGACTTGGCTTGGGAACCGAAAGGTTGCCAGTTCAAGTCCCACAGACCACAAAATATGGAGTGTGGACTAGCTCCTCCTGTGCACTGCCGAGGTGCCCTTGAGCAAGGCAACCTAAACCCGAAACCTGCTCATGGGGCACTGGTAACGCGGTAGCCCCATCACTCCACTATCTCTCCCCTTTGCATGTCCACATGTGCATGAAGTGTGTGTGTGAAAAAAAACAATTTTTCCCCAAGGGGATCTATAAAGTATATGTTCTTCTTTTTCTTTCTATCTTTCTCTATGCCTAGCTGGTAACCACCTTCACTCTAGTGCCATACTTAACACATGCATGTGAGACTGATATCCATCTTTTCATTGCACTTAAATGAATAAGCGTTTTTCTAACAATACCTTTAAACTGAACAAAACTATTGATCTTCCTCTTATAAAGATGAAGCACCATGGCCGAAAAGTAGGACGTTTATGAAATGTATGTAGTTGTAAACAGTGAGGGGGAAAATATGTTTATAACTTCCTGTAAACTGGGGTTTCACATTCATCAAGTGTTATCCAAATTCCTGCCTAACCTGATTTGTCACCCTAATCTGGTTTCTTGTCTAAATGCAATTGCAGTTTCACTGTATGTGTATTTGTGTGCACGTGTGAAACTCATGCTCATACTTCCTGGTCATCTTTGTCACTGTCTTCAATGAATTTACTTATGAAAGCATTATAAATAAATCAATGTGACTTGGCCCAGAAGTTGCATATTTTCATCTGCTAAATGTTTTTTTGTCTCTAGCAGAAGGCCTGTTGGATTCTGTGTCGCAGCTATGGGCAGCAAGACTCTGCCAGCACCGGTTCCTCTCCACCCATCCCTCCAGCTGGCCAACTACTCCCTCCTCCAGAGCTCCACAGGCCTCCAGCTGCCAGCAGATCACTTCCACAGCATCTACAGCTTCAGCGCCCTACACGCTATCCACCTCCACCAGTGGACCCTTGGCTACCCGCCTCTGGGCCTGCCCCGCTGCACCATCTCCAAGCTGCCTGCCCAGTTCTCATCCATCCCCATATTCCCTCACCTCCTGCAGCCCAAGCAGGACTCAGCAGGGGTTCTGCAGAGCTCCAAGAACAAGCCCCGCTTTGACTTTGCCAATCTGGCGGCAGCAGCCACCCAGGAAGATCATCTGAAGGCAGAGGACCTGAGCATGACAGGTGCTGCTGCTGCCGCCGCCGCTGCGGCACAGGCTTCGTCTCACCACCCAACCTCAGCTGGCCTGGGATGCCTCCTGGACGTGACCAAACTCCCCTCGCCGGAGCGCAAGTCCAGCCGAGGCCGACTGCCCTCCAAGACCAAGAAAGAGTTTGTATGCAAGTTCTGCGGCCGCCATTTTACCAAATCCTACAACCTTTTGATCCACGAGAGGACGCACACGGATGAGAGGCCATATACCTGTGATATCTGCCACAAGGCCTTCAGAAGACAGGACCACCTCCGGGACCACAGGTGAGAACACAACATTGTATTTGCTGCATGTATAAATGGTAACCTTCTGAATCTGTCAGCCTGACACGAATGCCAGTAAAAATGTGTCAATATCCGTACTTGTAAATATAGCAACGTTTATAAAAAAACATTTTCTTCTCTTACTCATGTGTTCAAAAACATTGCTCTGAAGCTCAATTCTAAGGCTGTTCTATAAATAGCAGCTAATAAGCTCCACCCACTACCGATGTAAGCAACACCCACATCTGGGTTAAGCCACTGCCATCCCGAGTACAGATACAAATACAGATAATTTAGTTGGTTGAACAGATACTAGTCACTATGAGTGCATAGTATTGCAAGATTACCTATTTTGCAGAAACCAAATGAAATACATTGCCAGTGAACATTTTAAGGACTTATTTTCACAACATGTTTGCAACTTGCCAGTTCCATTAACAAAGCCTAACCCTTCCCCATTAGGTTAACAGAAATTGATTTGGCATTACAGTTCCCTTAAAGCGTATTTGCTATTGTAAATTAGTATAAAGCGTAATTTCTAGGAGACAATGCTGCAATACACAATCACTGCAGTTACTCACATAAAACGGAAGAAAAAAGATGTAATGCAAGCCCTTCCACAGCCTGTGTAACTATTACATCAAACGTGCACAAGGTTTCCAGACTGAAAACTGCTGCTGAAATGCCTTCTGTGTAGACATGCTGTAAGGCTCAAAGGTCAATGGTTTAATTGTTAAAAGCTAATTGTGCAAATAATATAATGATTCTACCATTTAATTTCCATCTGCATTTCATTAAAAGCACACCAAGCTTGTCAAAGACTTTATGCACTGAATATATTTAGCCCTCATCTTTGTCATCAATTATTGTATCAGTCAAGGTTATTACAGTTCACTAAAGCTAAACTAAAAAACAAAACCATGTGTGAAAGAACATTTCATACAAAACTAAAACTACATGAAATGATATTGTGTACTTACACAACTAACTAAAATACAATTTGGTCAAATTTGTCGACAGAGGGGAGTCACTATGAAACTAATAAAAACTAAACTAAAACTAAACAATTTTTTAACAAGAAAAACTAAACTGAAAGGAGCAAACCCACTCTGTGGCTAACTGAAGCTGAACAAAACAAAAATTAAAAATTCAATAAAAACAAAAACTAAAGAAAATACAAAACTATAATAACTCTGGTATCATTAGTAACCTGACTTGCAGCAGCAGGTTAATCAACTTGGATCATCAGGGTGAAACAATATCCCATCAGGTAGAGCAGGTTTAAAGTCCATACCATACCATATCCATACCATAGGTCAAAATGATTACATCTACTAAATCTAAATGACAGACAGCGTGTTTATGTTGGTGGATTTCACTATCCAGAAAAGCTATGAACTGTTAAGTAATGAATATACTCTTTTTACTGTGTAACAGGGTTGGTGAAGAGTTACATATTTTAAACGCAAGAATTTGTTTCTTTGGTGGGGTTTTTCCATGAAATGTTGTCACTGGTAACACAAGATGATGATTTTGTCCAAATGTCAAGATATTCTGTGTGTGGTGTAGTAGCTGCTTAGATTGACTAATTGTGTGGTGACTAAGTCAACCTCAAAAATTGCACACTTGCACTTTAGGGTAGTCAGCAGACCCAAAAATCAAAACCTTATTCAAATATGTATATTTTCGGTGCTGAAATTAGTGTGTAATTAACATAATGGTACCAAATATCTGCTGTTGCAGCTTTTATAGTGCCTTCAGGCAGTATTGGAAATAATAGAATTACTTAGTCAGCACAAATAATTGATATGACAAAACACATGGCCGGGAAAGATGAGATTTTGGTTTTCCAAGTTGCTAAGTTGAGACATTTAAAGCTTCAGTGTGTAACATTTAGGAGGATCTATTGGCATTTATTAAGAATGTTTTTGTTGCCTTAGAATAAACCTCTTCTATGAGCAAGTATCCAGGAAATCAATAAAAATCAATAAATCCTACATACAGGACCTTTATTGGAATAGTTGGAATTAGTAATTAGTATAGTAAATAATTTCTTGGTTAACAACAGCAGGGTGCAGTACAGAGACAGAACTAAGCTGCTATAGCACAGAAGAGCCAGACAGGGGGTACAACAAAATGATCAAGAATGTTTTTTAAAGCGGTTTAGTTCTAGATCAGTCTCTCACAGCACGGGGGACAATAAGGCCTCTACAGAGTTTGCCACCATGTGAATTCTGGGATTTGTCTGGTAGTGTTTGTTTCTACCTAAACATTAGCTTCAAATCAGAAAATGCTCATGCAGTTTGTTTTTGGAGGATGTGTTGGAAGGCTCATGAAGCCTGTATGTCAGGCCCACTCAGTACTAATGATGATGCTCTGAAATCTGACACAATTCTTCCTAAATACTAACTGACTGCTCTGTTGTGTCCCCCCCCTTGCAGGTACATCCATTCCAAAGAAAAGCCCTTCAAATGTCAGGAGTGTGGGAAGGGCTTCTGTCAGTCCAGGACTCTGGCTGTCCACAAGACATTACACATGCAGGTCAAGGAACTGAAGCCAGCTAAGATCAAGTGATTCACTACGCCAGCAGGGAAGGGACAGGGACACTGGAAAAACATGACCAAAGACAACAACAGCCAAAGAACAACCAAATACATTTTTTTCATCTCAGCTGCTGGAGGCTGAGCCCTCTGCTTCTGTGGGAATACTTTTCAAGGATGAAATATTTCACCAGCCGTGCTTAAAGAAATAATGCCGAAATAAGCCTTAGTGGAGGAGGTGTATGCGTAGTTGTCAAAGCCTGATTCGGCAGAGAACCCAGTGGATGTGTGGAATGTGAAATGGACTTTAAGAAAAAAACCCTTGTGGCTGCTCAGCGCAAATACTTTGCTCAAAAGCTTATAATCCAAAGACTTTAAAAAGGGACATGACTCTTATGCAATTTTTTACAAAAACTGAGAATGATCAAAGCCATGTTAGCATAGACACATTTTCCTCCTTTTCAATATCACATTCCAATGTTATTTTTGTACAGATACATTATATCAGAAATGTATTTTTGCACTTTAACCTGATTATTGATTATTTACATATATCACTGGATTTCTTAAACTTATTTTCAAAATGAATAATCATTTCTAAATAAAATATTTTACTGTAACTGGTTGGCCGTGTGTCTGATTTTGTCTATTTCAGTGCACTTCAAACTGTTTTCATAATGATCATGATAATGGTGAGATTTGGTGGGACAAAGATAGTGAGGACTGATCAGCCACTTACTGTCTGCTTACTTCTTTATGTCAATTTTTCTCTACTTTTTAAATGTAGGAGTTTTTTTGTTTTAAAACAGTCCCAATTTAATACTGAAGCCTCTATATGACCTACATAAACAGACGAGACCATCAGCGAGCAGAGTTATTATTAACGCCTGGTTGGATTCGGTCAGATTCCCCTTGAAATCAGTAAAACGAGGTGGTAGAAACACTACCACTTTTGTCCACAGGGGCTGCCACAATCAACACAAACTCAAAGTTTCAAGAGAAGAACAATAACAACCACACAGTAGCAGTTGCATATTAACTCAAACTCTGAAGAAGAGGTGGTTATTGCAGGTTGAGCAAACATTATACTTTAAATGACATTACATTTATACACTGTTGTCCAAAACAACCTACGAGACCAGGAGTCTACAGCTACTGTATGCTAGCCACTCCCTGAATCTGTATTTGAGCCAAATGCATACATCAGCATTCGAGTATGTAGGTGTTTACTAGGTATAATGTTTACCAAATATTTTCTAATTAGCACCAATTACAGTATGCCATTCCAGTCCTGTCATATGAAAAGCCTTCCTCTTCATGCCTATATCACAAGCTCTGATTACAGTTAATAATACAGCATGTATAGAAATGCAGTAGTTGCATGTGTGTGTGCAGTCTTGTGCATGTATACATTTTATTGGAATGTTTCTGCAGACTGGGATCCTAAACAGTGTTGGATTTGCATACATTGGGAATGACTGGAAAGCTGAGACACATACTTGATGCCATCCCAGTCGAAAAGGTCTGGATACGACCCTGGTTCCACTTCAGCCATACAGCTGAAGTGGAAACCTGTAGCCATTGCATGTGGACAGGCTCAAATAGCAGTACTAGGTTTGAATTGAATATTCGGGATTACTCACACATCCTGTGTAAATGAAATATTTCCTCTCTCCTGTGTGCAGTGGTTGGATGATGCATGCACTCATGATAGCAGAAGATATCACTTTCGTTCTGAATGACCACTTCCTGTGTAAAGCTAATTTTGTTCAGTGAACACACTGATAGAAAAATAACAACAGTTTGGGAGAATCTATAGTGTTTTAGACATGTACTGCTCTTTTCTTGTGTTCCAACATTCTTATTAAAGCTATTCAACATGGCAGAGTCCGTAGAAGAGGAGATAAGAATAGCTCATACACAGCGATTCTTATTTTCAGATGATTATACACTAATGAAAACATACCATTTCTGCCAATAGATCCTCCTAAATGTTACACTGGACCTTCAAGAAAAGGTACAGCCAAATATTGTTTCAATATTGTAAACGTATGTGCTGAAATGAGAGAGGAAATGTAAACAAATTGTGTGTGTGTGTGTGTGTGTGTGTGTGTATGTGTGTGTTTGTGTGTGTTGGCTTGTTTAGTGTGTCATGCAGGAAGAAAGCTGCTGGTCCAGGGGAAGGAGGAGAGCTGGGCGGACGACCTGTTGCTTACCGTTTCTCTTGTAGCCGGGAACTCATCAGTCTGTCATCAACTCACTGAGTAGCCAGGGACACACACACACACACACACACACAGCTGGGCAGGTTGAGATGGCAGGGGATGGTGTACGTGACATAAGGCTTGTCCAGCTTGTGGCAAAGGGAACTTTACTTCTGCTCCATGACCTCTTGTCCTCAGGCTGCTGGCAATGTTACAGACCTTAACTACAGTACTGAGACAGTAGGGAATAAAGAGCATTGCTACCATACACTGGTAGGACTAATGCTTCTGAAAGAACGGACCAGAAATAAAAAAGATACTAGACTAATAGTTGATTGTTGAGTCCCATTCCCAGGTCATGGGAATGAGACTCAACAATCAACTATCTTCAAGCCAACTACCCATCTTTCTTGGCTCTGATTGGTTGTTTTCATTCAGGATTCTTGCAAATTAGGAGAAGTAGGCGAAGCAAGAGGAGCCTGATTTTTTTGACAGAATATCTGTCTCGTACTACTGTCAGGATATACTGAAAGTTTCAGCAATAATAACATCATTTATTTTATAAAAATGACCTACTGCAGCTTTAAGTAGGGATGCCTTTGGGCCTCCTCTATGAACAGGAGGAACAACTAAAGTGACCAGCATCAATAGTGTTTTGAACTAAATAGAAGAAAAGTTGTTTTGATTTTTATGACTACCTTGTCATTTACCAGGATAATGGCAATGTGATCAGCCAATCAGTGCTAAGTATGTAAAGTCTGTCCTCGGCACATACACCCAGAATAGGGATGAGTGAGTATCTGTTGAACCAACTAAATTATCTGCATTTGTATCCGTAGTTGAACGGACAAGTAGGTGTTGGTGTTGCTTACATTTTAAGTGGGTGTGGCTAACTGGAAGCTTTTGATTTAAGCCTAAAATTGTTGTGGGTTAAGAGAAAGAAAACAATTTATAGAACAGGCTTTTTTTAAATTAAAGTTGCTATATTTACAAGTACAGACATCAGCACATTCTACTCATTTTGTACTCTGTACCGGATACTTTCAGCTGAGTACCTACTCAACCCTAGCCCAGAAGATTCAGTTTTGGGAGAGATAGCCAGCCTCTTGTATGTATGTGTACAGTATGTATGAACGCACCGTTGTTGAACTGGACATTTCTGGACACTCCAAAACTATTTTTGTGATTGAATTTATATATGAGGAATTACACAATATATACTACATGTTCCCCACACACACTGCATGAACAGCCCTGGCCTTGGCTTTACCTCTGTGTCCTCTGGGCCTGGGGGAAATGTCATTCACTGCTACTGTCCTAACTGAATGATTTAGGAAGGGCTGGCAGAGGGCATGGAGGGGATAAGGTGGTGCTTCACACAGTAGATGCTGCTCCGGGCCACTGACACATTTATGGTTTCCGACCGACAGGGTGAGTTGGAGGGTGGCAGGATGGACGCACAGTAAACTGACAGATACAGAGCCGACGGGGACCGGCTGTTCCCCCCCCAGGCTTCCTCCAGCGAGGGAGGAAAAGTCCTCCCACCTCCTTTCCAACAATTATAGAGCAGGATCAGAGAAGGCCAGGAAGGTGAAAGCAGGTCTTGTTGAAAATCACTTCCACGTGATGTTGATGGCCTCTTCACCCCGCTATAGCACAGACGTAATGGCACAGGGCTCATAGTAACAGCTGCCAGTGCTGGGACCACAGCAAACCCCTAATAATAATAATACAATCATAATTACAATCATCTAATCTTAATAGATACTGATAATAATAAAATAAAATAATGCCAAGACCAGCATTACATGAGGCTCCATTAATACTAGGCATCGGATTCTAAGGTCTTAGCGTCTCAACAATGTAGCTGTCGCCCAGGGATCAGTGTGGATAGTCATGTCAGTTGTCCCTTTGTCAGTCCAGACACACAATTTACATGTGGTTTGGATATTTTGTCCCCAGAGAACAATTACTAAAGATTCTTCCAACAATTTTGCTCATGGAAGTTTATTTCCAAAACTATACCAATAGTTTGTCAAGAAGGAGACTAAACAACGCACCAAAGTTAGGCAAAGTCTTGCAATGGAAAAACTGGCATAGTAATTTTTAACGTGATCCCTGAACTCAATATATCTGAATAAAAAAGGATTTTCTCCATGAGTCTCCCCTTTGCAGACATGCTCACTTTATGCTAATCCCATGCAGTTTTGGGGCAAAACCATGGAGTTTTTTGCTTGTGTTATAAAATATATTTTCGTCTGTATTTCGTCGTGTATGTGAATATTTCTGCAGACTGGGGTCTATAAACAGTGTTGGAATTGCATAAATTGGGAATAACTGGAAACCTGAGACACATCCTTAATGCCACTCCCGCATAAATTAAGGTTTTGGTGTCAACTACCTGGATTTTAACCAGCCTATAATTCCCCTGTGTCATAGCGTCACACCTTCAGTGGCCCCAAAATGCCCAGGTTCACTGTTTGTAAAGTCTGTGGTTATTGTATTAACTGCAGATTTATGCACACAGTATATGCACCACAGTTTTCCTTTTATATTTATGTATTTGAATGATAAAATAAAACAACAGAACCTCAAAGGAAAGAAAAGAAACAAATTGTCAAGGTGAGATTAAGAAACCCCTAGATGCATTTCAAAGGAATCTCACTCATCAAATCTCATCAAACATACATAACAAAAACATAAAATACATACAAAGTTGAATCTATATCATATAAAATATAAACTAAATTTGGAATCAAGTGTGGTTTTAAAAATGACCTGCATTAGCTCCTATGTCAAAATGGAGCAAACTGCTACTAACTACTACTATCTCCATTAAGCAGGCGTATGTTGCATGTTCCTAATTTATTTGTAAACTTCATTGTTGTCTTTTTTCTTTTTTTTAAGACTCCGTAGAAGCAAATCATTCTTCTTTATTAGTCTAATCATTTTATAGAACACACAAATGTGGTGGCTAATGCTGTGCTAGTACATGCTTTATTGAGGAATTAACATGGTCAGACATAATGTGTAGTTACTTATTGATTGTAAACTAGAGCCAATGATGGTACTAATGCAACCAAGTTCTAGGGAGTGGCATGAGAGAAAAAGCCATAAGGTCATTCAATTATTGTACTGGGTGAAGTGTTGGTCATGGCTACCTTTTCATTGTATCCATGGAAAACGTGTCCTTTTGGTGGTGCTAAAGTAAAGGTCAGGAGGTCACTAAAATCATTTGGATTCATCCTCAGCATCCTCCACAGCAAATCTAAATGGAAATCATGCAGGTTGTTATCAGTTATGTCCAAACCCAGCTCACATCGCCAACCTTAGGTCCTGTGGTAAGTGATGTAGAACTATTCTGACCTAATAAAAGCATTGCCCTGGAGCAAGAATATCATGTGCCCATGTGAAATGAACTCTGGCCATCTTGAAATTGCTAGAAAGGCCAGGAAATCCTGTACATTAAAGAAATGTCCACCTTCACCACTGCCAGCATGCTGGACTGATTAATTGGTTGTGCCTGGCTCTCACGAGTCATCATCTGAATTTGATTTGACTTTTATTTCACAAAGGAGTTCCGGTGGTTAGCCCTGTTCATATTTACTGGGCCAAACAAGAATTAACTGTGTCAGGACCAAAACGGCTATTGTTAAAGCTGAAATAAGACACTATTACTTCAGCCATCAAACATGACTTAATGCTCTTGTCCAACACACACAAACACACACACATACAATTTAGCAGCTTAAAGACAAAATACATTTTGTGAGCCAAAACATTTTGTAGTGAGGAGGATAGGGTGGATGGATGCATCAAAAAAGCATGCGACCTTGTCAGGTGTGAGTGCACCAAAGACACATTGAGGATGCAGTGAGATCTGAACACTGAGACCACATTCAGAAGTGGTCTGGACCAAATATGACCACATTCTTTTAGCAGTGTGTGTACAAACTTGTCCTGGGCCAAAGTGAAGAATCAAAAGAGTTGTTGAGTGGGGAGAAACTTAATAAACTTTGAGAAACAGCTAAGGCTAGTTCTTAAGGATTTCTGCCCGCTTTTACATTTGGCAAATGCAATAATGTCTATTAGGTTGCCGCAGCATCGCTGTACCAATGAGGCTTCATATTGGGAGGAAATGATCAATCTTGGTGCACAGAGAACAGCGTCAGCAAAACCAAGGATCTATCATTGATTTTAGGAAAAAGGAGGCCAAGAAAACATTTACATCAGTGGAGCAGGTAAACAGTTTTAGGTTCCTAGGAATCAACAACGCAACGTCATGGTCACCTCACATCTCCACCCTCGTTAAGAAAGCATTTCTGCATTACAATGTCTATAAACACTCACCCTCAGATCAGACAGCGATGTTGTGTCATTTTTGAGAAACAACATAGCTTCACTTGTAGGACTTGCTGCTTTGTTCCTTACAGTAAAGTTCAGAGTTCATAAACTCTCCAAACAGCTCTCCCAAATTGCTTCGTAATTTTGGTGATTCCAAACTCTGGTAAAGACCCAGACATTATCTCTGCAATGTTATTATGAGAATAAATCTTGTTCAATGTAAAGGGAGTTAAATACTGGAATTGAATGTAATGGCCTATTTAAGCATACTCGGGCCATGGGAATGTTGTTAGCAGGGTGAAGAGAGGAAAACCCATGATGGAATGTCCAAAATTACTGTATGTATCAAAATACAGAACGGCCTGTTTTTTACGTTCTAACCTCTGAAATATCTCGGCGCCATTTAGCTATCCCCATGGTACCATTAGTGTTTTCTGCACTGGGCCACACTATAAAGTGTGTTACAATGAAGATCAAGAGAAACCTCACTGCAGGAAATGGTGAAGTTCCCAGTGTTCTGGTTCCTCAAGCGATATTTATAAAGCTCATAAATGTAACCCCAACGTGTATCGGGGTCTGATCCTCTTGCAGCTCTGCCCATTATGCACAGTTCCACAGCAAATATATTGTCATGTCAAAACAAGTTTGTGATATAATTGAATGCAACAAGTCCCAAAACAATTTGTAGATCATTTCAGTATGCCTAAGGCTCCAAAAATGTGAGTTGGTGCCAGAGGGTGGGAGGGCAGTTCCTTTCGTGCAACAGTCAAGAACTGTGCGGCAGGAACTCCCCGCTGCTATTTGTTGTGCAATTTCACAATTTATAGATGTTAGCAATGCCATCGTATTTTATGTACATCTACAGTGTGCTTCATCCCAGTGGCATATACACTAATTCTAACTTTAAGTATATTCCCACTGTCAGAAACCAAAGTGTCTTTATATTTAAAGTGTAGTTAAACAGTACAGCTGCTTGATTTCGGAGTGTGGCATTGATGGATAACGTCACAAGATGCAATGCACAACAGACACAGAGAGATTTTCCCAGCTGGGATAAAAGTTAATGCAAAAAAACCAAACTATTATATTTTCAATAATGTCATGCCATTGAAATTAGATTTAAAGCTGCAGTAGGTAACTTTTATAAAAATAACACTTTGCCATATTTGCTGAAACTTACCACTATATCCTGACAGAAGAACATGAGACAGATAATCTGTGAAAAAATCAGGTTACTCTGGTTCCTACTAGTGCTACTAATGATATTTACAAGAAGTACCCAGGTCTGAGCAAAAACAACCAATCAGAGCCGAGAAAGGTAGCGGTTTGTTGAGTCTCATTCTCAGGTCAAATACCAATGCTTTGGCACCTGAGAATGAGACTCAACAATCAAATATCTTCAAGCAGCCAACCCAAAGCGCCTGTATTTCTACGATCTGGCAATGAATGAGTCTCAACAATTAACTATCTTTCTTGGCTCTGATTGGATGTTTTCATTCAGGCCAGATGGATTCTTGCAAATGCCATTAGGAGCACTAGGAGGAGCCAGATTTTTCTCATGTTCTCTGTCTCATGTACTACTGTCATGCTACTGTACAGTTTCAGCAAATGAAGGAAAAAGTAAAATTTTAAAACAGTTACCTACTTTAATGTGCATTTTATGTATTACTAGATGGATGGAGTACTTTTGGGGAAATTGTGGTGTTACAGCAGTTGAGTCACATAAATCACAAAACATAACGAGGGGGTAGGAAGAATATGTCCTAGTTATATGAGAAACTTATTAATTGTTACGTTTTAACTCCTATCCTGATTTTATCCTATAATGACACATGCATGACTCACAACAGGACACAAAGAATTTCTGTGGTTGAACCCTGTAATATACAAGAAAATAAACAGTTGTCACAATATTTCTACATATTGAAAGTTTTTCATAACAATGTATACATGAAAGATAATTGTAAAAAATCTACTTTGCGCACAGCTTTTAAACATTCCTTATAGGGTGTAAAAAATAATGAAACAGAATATAGGCAATTATGAAATTTTAGTATTATACTATAATAAGTAGGCTGCATTGAAACAAATTATTATTCATTATTAGGAGAGTGATATGAAATCAATTTAAGTTGTTAAAGTTAATGCTGCTAGCAATCAAATACTCAAATATGGATGACTAATTAGTATTAGGTGAAAGTAATTGCATTTAAGTTAGGGTGTATTATATTGTATTGTATTGTAAGATGACAAATATTGAGAACAGTATAATTAGCAAACTTACATGTGGTGGGTATTTTCTAAGCAGTATTCTGTAGACATTTGAGACAGAAAATATATTTATACAAATTGCTTTTTAGTGAACTAAATAAAGAAATAACTAAGCATTTAATTTTGAACAATGTGGAGAAGGCTTTATGAGTTATAGGGAAAATTAAGAGAATTTAGGTGAGTAGTAGAAATCGCTTCTCAAAGTGCACTTTTATAGTCAGGCTTTTATGTGAATTTACACAATATTTCATTTGTTTTATCATTTTTAATTTTATTTTAATCATTTATTTTATTTTATTTTGGCACACAGTGCCATGTATTGTTTTTTTCTGAGTTGTGTTTTTAATAGTATCTCTAATTGTTTTGTGTTGTATCTGTCTACCTCATATTTTGCTTTTAATCTTATTCTATAGTGCTGCTATTTGTTGTGTGTATGTAAAACGCGTTGTGAATATTATTTTTAAAAAGTGCTATACAAATAAAGTTATTATTATTACTTACTTACTGTGTAATAAGTAAAAGTCCTCAATTCAGAAAAAACGGGTGATATATTCTTTATTAATGCTGATATATTATTGTGCAACCAGAATTTTACTGTTGTATTTAATAATAATACATTTTTTTTAAAATCATTTTGGGTAGTTTAATCTATACCACGGATCATATGTTTTGATGTAAATGCTTAACCTTTAAAGTAACTGGTAACTATAGCTGCCAAAGAAATTGAGTAAAAACCACAATATTTACCTTAAATTTAGTGGAGTGCAAGTAAAGTGAAAAATAGAAATACACATGTACAGTGCAAGTACCTCAAATACTGGCACTGTTGGATGGAAAGCTCTTATGTTCAAACTCCAAACTGTGTTGTACAACAATGCGTTGTAAAAGTTGGTGCTGTTGGTTTTAATACTTTTAATTGGTTAAATGTTTTTAAAACCCATAGACAGACATAAAGGGTAACTGGTTCCATTGATTTATGACAGAAAATATAAAATGAAATAGCCAATAGAGAAATACAATAATTCTGCCAACAGCAACAATATGTACTTTACTACAGTACTTGAATACATGTACACTGTCCTCTCTCAGGGTTCCCACTCTTTTTAAGAAATAATTTTCCAGGACCCTCGCAGGACACTTTCCAGGGGTCTTCTTGACAGTAGAGGACAGGACTTTTCTAGCCTAGCATTGACACATTTAACCCCAGTTTTTCTTTTTACTATTTTAATGTTGATGAAGTGTCTCACAGGTAGGTGGTCAGTGTTTATGAGAAACTCCAAGTTAATTTGCTTAGTTTTTTCTGCTGCTTTCTCGCCAGTGAATTGACTACATTTTACAACAGTTTTTTCTCTAACCATAACATTACTCTGGCCACAGCCCAGAAGTAACACTTCAAATTAAGCAAAAAGGATTTTATTTTGCAAAAAATTAATCTTCCCACCTATTTATTGTGCTTTTGTGAGAATTATGCTCATGCTTCTAGAAAAACTAGACTTGATGCCAAAAAGATTGCCACAAATTTGTTTGTAAGTCTTTACGTTGATTAGGCTACACATAACAATTTACAACCATGCATTTATTTAAGTGGAATAGTCCACTGAATTACTTTTTAGAGTGTGTCTCTGTCCTGTTTAATCCTACTTGAATTACTGTTTGAAGAACTTTACATGAAATATCTAAAAGTGAATCAAAATAAAACAGATTCTTGTTGTCAATGCAGTCATGTATTTTACTAAACATGGACCAAATAAAAGGCGTGTTCAGTAATCTCCCCAGCACCATGTTACCAACACAAATAAATACAAGTGAGAGTAGTACTGGTGTTTTCCATAAGCCACTTTGTCTTTGTGCTGTCAGGCAATAACAGTTTTCATGGTAATACAAAAATAGCTGGAATAGAGTAGTGTAAAAGAAATGACCTAATATCATTCTGTTATTTCATGGTCTCGTTGTATAAAATGACTTGTGTCTCAGCGACTGTATTTTTCCAGCTAAATCAAGCTGCTGGTGGTAAAACTTTCCTATTAACTCTTTATATTTCAATTGTTCGCCTTTGGAACATAAACAAACATTAGATGGTAAACTAATCTTTGCCCAAACAGAAGAAATGCTTCAATCTTTAGCTGTTCAAATGCAAGTCACACAACAAAGGCAACACCCAAATGATTTAATGGCACGGTGCATTCAGTGTTGACTCACTAAACACTTGCTCATAAATGAAATGTGGTCAATTACAAGGCTAAATGTCATTCTCAATTGTAACAGAGCAGAACCTGCTGCCCAAATACATATTTACTGGCTGCAACACTCTGCATGTGGGGTACAGTGTGTTCTCTTTCTGTTTTTTCACAATTGAGAAAAGACACACCGGGCCGTAAGCTCTTCTTGCTTGAGTTTTTTCTTTGAGTGTTTCTCCACATCAAACACAGCCCAACTGTCAGGTTGTGTTTGATGTGGGTACAAATCACCATTACAAACAGATTCATTTCTGATCTGCCAGTGCTATGGTTTACGTTTGGAGGTTTGGTTAGAATTAGGCATGAACACAGCTCAGGTAAGGACAGAGAAAGATGGTGTTTTCTTGGGGGGACAGTCTCATCTTGGTAGATAAGATGGATGACACAAGTACAATAAGATTAATCTCATATCATCTCATCTCTAGAAGTGTCTTCTTCCTCAGGTCCTGCTGTTAAAGAATAGGGTTGTGTATTGGCAAGAATATGGTGATACAATATGTGTCACGATACAGGGGTGACAATTTGTTTTATTTTGCTATATATATAGTTTAGGTTTATTGCTGTACGGGTTAAACTGTTTACGGTTTAAACTGAAAAATCAATACAGTGTTCTTGAGAAATGATACAATATCACAAAACATTTTCTATATTTTCTTACACCCCTAGTATCTATTATAGCTCAGAGAAGAGTTTAAACTTACATGGAGGTTCAC
>JAGRRF010012892.1:2915080-2944246 GCA_019097615.1 Morone chrysops | reverse complement strand
TCACACACTGATGCTATGCATCAGGAGCAATTTGGGGTTCAGTATCTTGCTCAAGGATACTTACTTCAACACGTGCCAGGAGGAGCCGGGGATCGAACCAACAACCTTCCGATTGGGGGACGACCCGCTCTGCCTCTGAGCCACAGCCGCCCCGTTATCTAAACATATTACTGCAGATGGACATGTTCATATGGACAGCTGACGGTGAAAAAACTGTTTAAAGCAGTCTACATGAGCTAAAAACAGAGCAGTCTGCTGCCCATTATACCTACGTACATTATGACCTGTGTTTCCCAGAATGACTTTCAGCAGCCTCCAGAGAATGGGTGTAAACTTGTATCCAGCTGTGGGTTGTACAGTACATGTCGATGGAGAGTGGAGTTAACTTTTACCCAAAACACATCATCAGTTAGGAAGCTGGTCTGTCAGAATCTTTTATGATTTATTTCTTCCTTATGGATTTGTTCTACATTTTGTTAACAAACTCCATCATAGCTGTGCTGACTGTTCTACAGCTGGCTAATCATGAAGGAAAAACTGTGCCACAAAATGTAAGGAGGAAGTTAAAGGAGCAGCTCAGTGGTGTGATTGGTTTTAGATCAACAAACAAGAACCTACCGTTTGTTCATGATAACTTAGTCATACTTTCATAGTGTTGTTCATTATTCATATGAGCATGATTCCATTTTACTCATGAGGTTAATAGTTGAGATGTGGAAACACAGCTAAATCACACAAAAAAAAAAAAAAAATCCTGGTAGTCTGACAAGCCTGACTGGATTATTATTTACATTTCAGCTGCACTCATTGTCAGTTTTATCTTTAAACAAAGTGGTTATATGTGGAGAAACTGGCTCATTAACAACCTGTCTGAACTTTGATACATTCATTAGAATGACTATTATCTTCTAAAGGTGTGTTCAGACAGTTTTAACATTTTAACTTGTTTTAACAAGTTTTACATTATTAGCAATTTTAAAAGTCCAGTGTGTAACATTTATTTATCTATTGTCAGAAAAGGACATAATATATTGCGTTTTTGTTATCTTAGAATAAGCTGTTTATATCTACAGATAGAGCTATCCTATTTGTGGCAGAGGGCCTTTCATGTTTTTTGTGAGTTTTGCAGCCACAGTAGTTTTAGTAGTAATTGATTCAAATGGTTTCAATTGGTTGCAATCTGAAATCTCACTGCTCGATGCTAATGAATCCTGCACACTGGTCCTATAAGTAAACTCTGTTGGCTGAATAAATAGCTTGTAACTGAAATAATATTAGAGCCTATCAGCTCACACAGTAATTACAGTATGTTGAGAAAAGAACCTGAATTATGTTGAAATTTCAGGTGTTTTTCTGAATATCATAACCACAGATTCATGTGTTTACTTGTTGATTCTGTTATCCGTATCAGTGTGATCATGGGTGTATTAAAAGGGGAAGGGGGCACCTGGAGCTGCTCCACCACTGGTAGACTGTACAGACATTAGCTGTAGCAGCCTAGTAACATACACACAGGCCACAGACCTTTGTCACTCCTAATGTATGAGTGCAAAACAAGTATGAGGAGAGACTCTCTGAGAGTGTGCACCATTATCCCCATCTTGCCCCTGTCTCCCCTTTCTTTATGATAGCAGAACTTTTGTGAAAGATCAAGTGTCTGGAGCTGTGCGTTTGGAAAGTGTCCCCCAGGATGTGAAATATGCTCCTATTTGTTATCCAACCCTTGCACTGTGGACTCTTTCAGCCAGTTACCCTGCTTATGATTTGGATGTAGTAGCATATTTTTGTGCTTTATCTCATTTCCCAGGAGTTACCCTCACTGGAAAAAAAAGCAGTGCCTTTCAGTAAAGATCAGTTCTGGTTTCTGTGAGTGCAACCCTCTGAGGACGACACAGGGGTTTTTGGTTTGAAAAGGGGCCAAGTCTTGTACAATCAAAACCCTTAAAATATTTTCAGCAGTTGACATGAGTTCTTCTGGTTTATGAGGATTGTTTTGTTTCAACACGTTGGACTGAGATCTTTGTGCTGGCTGTGGACTGACTGAACAGTGGCACAACTTTTAATGCAGAGGTTTGGACTGTTGTGTTTCTCTTAAAGGAATAGTTTAACAATTTGCTTTCTTTCTGAGTGAGATAACAAGTTAGATATTAATCTCATGTCTGTGTGTTATATCGAGCAGTGCTGCCAACATTTTTTAACTGGAAGTAGCTAAAGCTAAACCGACTAAAAGTATGGCCTACAAACAGTTTCACAGAATTAACTTATTTTGAATGACTCTAATGACTCTACCATTTGAAAACCTCAAAACCTTTAATAAGGCGCTGGTGTTGGTGCTGATTTTCAGGCAACCAATCATATATTAGATGAACTTGTCATTTGTAACCAAGAAAATGGAGGAGAAGCTTGTTCTGGCCATGTCTGTTTATCCTGAGCTTTATATTTCAGATAGAAAATCAATGATGAGAGTTCTCTAGTCTAGTCTAGTCTAGTTTATGGTCGTGCTAATTTTTGCAGGGCTCAGCTTCTTCACACACACAGCAAACAGCTGGCCACGGTGGAGACAGTGAGTTGGGTGAAGTGAAGGCAGTTGATTATAAATGGAGTAAAACTTAACCTTTTCCACAGTTGTTACTTTACACAAGCCCAGCACACTGGTTAAGCTAATAGCAAATTGTTGGAAATTGTCAAGATGTTGTGATAGAAACAAAACCCACATGCAGAATAACCCAGTATGTGTATCAATTCTGATCCATTCCTCAGATCTGATTTTTTTGGTTTGGCTGTTCACATTTTTTTTAAATGTGGCCTAATAAGCTATTACCATCTCACTAAATCCACCTAAAATGTTTTAAGCATAATGTTGTGTAGATTGTAGAGAATCTTGAAGAGGATTCAGACACTCTTGTAATAAGTAGATAAGACAATCGGTTAAATGAAAAGATAAAACCAAGTCAAACTGTTAAATCATTTAGAACAAAAAGGTAAACAATAGAGTTTAAACCAATTGTTTGACTTGGTTCCAAAATATGCATATATATATATATATATATATATATATTGTATATATACCAACACCTCTGAAGCTCACTGAATAACATGTATGTTTAAACTGTACATAAACACAAATGGCAATTTGTTGTCTCGGGGTGAGTTACCCTCTGGTGGCTGATAGCAGTATAGCTCATAAAGACCATCCCCTCCATGTTAGCCGATGGGACTAAAAAATATAAATATATGTGAAATGTTGGTTGTACTTGGTTATTTGAAGCTATAAAATTGGGGTTTCAAGTCATGATCGACCTCTGAGCCCTGGTTGCAATAGAGTCAGCCAGGGTGGGATCTCGATACTGCAGCACCAACCCCGATCACTACGGTACAGACTTTGGCTCTGAATGACGTCATCAGAGCAAGACTGCAGCAGCTGTATCTGGGATATTTTGGATTTTATTTTACAGTGGGATGAAGTGGATAATTGATGGTGTCCAGAAGTTACGCTAGTGAGTTACCTACAGCATCATATTGGGAATGAGAACATGTTAATACTGGGTGTTAGGCAAACTGTTAATAAATAGTTGAACCACATAAAATAAAAAGAGGAATATGTCAGATTATGTACAAGGTATTTTACATAAAACATAGTGTTAGCTGTATCCATCAGGAAAAGTGCATCTTCACTTTTGTATTTTAGTAGCTGATGCTTGACCTTCACCACTCTTTGTTTCATAATGCTGGGACTACAGGCCAAACCATGAAAAATGTCTCCAAAATCTGTCAGCATGGAAAACCCAGCAAACATGTCATTGATGGAGGCTAAGTCTAACCCCTCAGGTTTACATGAAGTGGAAGTTCATCATCATTCCAAGCAACCACAAAATGTTCAAAATAGGATATTATGGCCCAATAGAAAGTCACATTAGTCACAATAAACTGATATCAAGAAGACATGTATGTCCTGATTTTACAAAACAGCACATACTGAGCAGCTATTACTGACTACCAGTGTAGTCTCCACTTTCCACTTTTGAAGCCATATTTAAATTAACAGTACTGCTTCAGGCCAACCAATGAAAATTACAACAATAAAAGGTTTGTTTTTCCTCAGTTTTGGATATGTTGACTTATTTCAACAATGTGAAACCAGGAAAGATCAATATGCAGTGTGTTCTGCGTCCAGCTGCCACGTTAAATGATACACTGCCTCAGTGCTTTTCTGCAACTCAAAAAAGATGCCAAGTAGATTCACGCCTGCTACTCACCTATACCTCACCTACAAAAAGCAGATGACAAAAACCCAGTAATTTCCATGATTTATTTCAAAATTTAATTTAGAATACTCTTAGCTTGGACTAAGGAAATAGAAAAACCTGGCACCAAAACTTTACATAGCTTTCTGTACATAGCAATGTAAAATAATCGTAATAGTTGGGATGCCCTGGTGCAGAACATAAACCCATGTGTTGTCATTCCCCATGTATCCCTGTGAACTAATTTCCTGTCATTTCTTCAGTTTCAGCAATCTTATAAACACATAGAATATATAGTATAATAAATCCTGGATGATGAAACACACACTTGTGTACAAGCTGCTACCCTGCTACAGCTGCCAAAGAAAAACCTTACAATCATCACTTGTGGTCTTTAAAACATGCTTGAGGTTTCGGAATACAATGCTTTGGTGAGCTAGATTGGACTAAATACAAGCTGGCACCATGGAAAACTCCATAAGAGATTACTTTTCCTAGATGGGTTAGGCAAGGTAGTAATAACACCTTATATGTAAAGAAGACAACATGTCCCAAGGACAGAATCATCTTTGGCATTAGACAAGTCTGAGGACATGGTTCTCTGTGGGAAAGCAGTGGATTGCACCCTCCGGGTTGGGTATAAGTTGCTGCCTCAAGTGAAGGCTTAGGAAATAGTCTCAGGATCTTGTTCACAAATGATAATAAAATGGATGGGCAGGCAGATTGGTGCAGTGTCAGCAGTGATGCAGTGGTTGAACTGGACTGAGCCTGAGGGCAAAGCTTTGGATTTACAGGTTGATCTACATTACAACCCTCAACTGGGGTCATGAGCTTTTGGTAGTGACTGAAAGAAGGAGATAGAGAATACACACGGCCAAACGGAGTTTCCTCCGTAAGGTTGCAGGGTGAGGAGCTCAGACAATCAGAGTTAGCTTGGAGTAGAGTGGCTGCTTCTTCATATTGAAAGGAGCCGGTTTGGGTATCTGATCAGGACTGATAATGGATAGATGATGGAATCCTGAGGAGGCTTCTTTTGACATTATTGCAAACTCTGTGACCCTTTGTCTATGTTGAAACACATTTTGAAGATGGTTTAAAGTGACATTTACAGTGTGGCTATAGCCACATCCCAAGTTAGCAAAACACTAATCTACATCAACCTCATTATCTAGCTTCTATTTTGCATAACATTATCTATCAAATGTAACTAGTTAGCAGATGATTAATGTAGATTAGCTAGCTAGTTAACTAGTTACTGTTTTGCTCTGTAGCATAACTAGCTAACTAACCAGTTAACTGGCCAGCTAACGACTGATATAGATTAGCAAGCTAGTTAGCTAGTGTTTTGCAAACATTAGCTAACTTAAGATGCAACGAGGCATATGTCACTTTTATCTTCTAACCATCTTCAAAATCTTGTTCAAAAGACGATTGTTTTTTAACATAGACAAGTTAGCACATAGCACAGGAAAGGAGAAAGTTGACTAAGGCTTGCTCAACTGTTATTGGAGCACAGAACAAAAAAGGGGTGGGATTTAGGAAGGGTCAATTGTGTGTGTGTGTGTGTGTGTGTGTGTGTGTGTTTGGTGGAGGTAAAGATTGACCTAATAAAGTCCTGCGGGGTAGGCTATGATACGATGTTAGCTTTACTGTAGGTAACTGAAACTACTTGGTCAAGGTTAGGGAAGGAATCTCTTAATGGTAAAAAATAAACTATTATTGGCTTTTACTAGCAGACAAGTCACATGCGTTGTAAAGTCAAACCAAAGAGTTTTCGCAATGCTGAAACAATGTCACGCTGTAAGGGAGCAAGCCCATAGTCATTATACTGCAAGTAGCTGATTGTCCAGAACCCTAACCATAGCTTGTGTAAAGAATTATGGTCTTTCTAAGGATTATAGTTTCATAACACTTTAATGTCACACCGAGAGCTCTGAATACTGTGGTTCTGTGGTATTTTAACAAGAACTGAGACAACATATCAGACTACTACTATGACAGCATGTCAGAGATTAGTTGCTTTACGGCTGACCTGTGATCAGAGCTAAGCAGTGCTGTGATGTTCTTGACCTTTGCTGTGGGGCACCAGCGGCCTGGCTACAATCATTCTGAGCCTTTTACATAAAGACTGCATAACGCAATAAAACTCAGTTACACAATAAGAAAAGTGTTGAAGTATGTCACGAGAGGATTCATGTGCCAGACTTTTTCTTGGATAAATGAATATTTAAAACTAACAAACAGATTTTAACAGTTATCATGGTATTCATGATAGACCTCACTATACTTGGCATTTTAATGTGATTTATGTCATATATGACACATTTGGTCAAATAATCCACATCCCATGGCAGCAGCCTTTATTCCAGCTGTCATCGCGTGATTTCCTGCTCTTCCTCCTCATCTCTTTACATTACCTCCAGGACTGACACTAACCAGTAGCAGGGCCATGTTCTCCCAAAACTACTGAACTCAAACTTTCCAGAACCTCTGGCAGTGGCAACTGTTGGAAGGAATGAACATTCAGTGGAAAAAACACTTCCAACATGTTTGGACTCTTCAGTAAAGACAAAGACAAGGAGACAGGAAGTGGTGAGGTTTATGGGAAATGTGATCCTTTGAGAGATATGCACACTGACAGTATGCTGTATGTAAAACCTTTGAGCCAGTTTTGGTCCTACACCCACCACCCATTATCCCACCCATTATATTTAATCATCAAAATAAAATCAAACTTCATTTACAGAGCAGTATGTGAGTGAGTGCAGAGTCAATGAAAAGTGATAGGCAGAGATAGAAACACGAAGGTATAGAACAATGTAACCAGCAATGTTTGAAGAGAGAAGGTCTTTATACTATAATCCAACTTGATCTTAGTCTAAAATGAGTAAAACCACAAACTGACCGGTTATATGATAAGGAATGCTGATTTTTCAAAAATGCAGATCTGATGTCAACAAATTCAAAACTAACACATAAAACACACACACTTATTTGCATATTTATATTGAGCTGAAACCAACATGGGAAATATTATCAAGAGATTTTTTTTTAAGTCCTCAGAAATCACAGTTCCCTTTAGGATGCCTTCAAGTGGAGAAATGTGATTAAGTGCTATTCAGAGGGCCCATCCAGTGGACAAAACATGATAATGTGCCTTATGGGGTGACTTTCCAGTAGAGAAAATTGGTATGTGCCCTCTAGAGAGCTAATCATAACCCTGACTAAGCTGTTTCACCATACATTCACCACAGCTTTCTGTGTGCTGGTGCCCTTTTTATTTGTATTTTTTTTGCTGTATTCACTCCCTTCACAAGAAAACAACAGAATACATCAGCATGAAGAATAGCAGACCCTGAGAATAGGAGAATTATTAATATGTTGTTTAGTCATACTGTATAGAGCCTCCTAGAACTACATGGGATTTAGACTTGTTGTTTAGACATATAAGTCTCATTGATAACTTTTATATAATTGCTGAGAGTTAGATTAATTTAACTAGACTAGAGTTAGTTTAAGTTAACTTTGTATGCCTGAACTTAACTCCCCCATCACTGTGAACCAGATGTTCGAACTGTAATAGAAAGAGGAAAGGTCCATACTTAGCTCATGAGAAACTCAATTCCAATAAGTGTATTAGCCTGACACTCCCATCAGATCATTCCAGTGTATTCTGTAATGGCCCCCATAGGCTTACTGTACCCCATCAAAGACTGTGACTGGACCAGTTGCTCACTGTCCAACTGGCATGCTGCCAAGCTGAGGGGGAAGTGGCTGCCTACATCAAATCCTGATGTGGGAAAGCTGACAGACGGGGCTGCAGGAGTTCTGGGCTCCTAATGTGGAGTCCTCAGAGACCTATGACAGCCATAGACGAGTTTATTACCCTGACCTCGGCGGATGCTATTTTGTTCACAATTGTGGTTCATCAAAAGTACATGGTACAAGTACATCTTCTAAAATCCTACAGTACTACAAAAATACAGAATTGCATTGCAAGCCGATTTATGAACCTGATACAGCAAACGTTTAAATAAGAAAAAAAAAAAAACTGGTTAATATTTTTGGTGTTTGGGCCTTGCTTTCAATCAGCTATGACACCAGTTTACTCAGTACTGTCTCAGGACCCAGTAGATGGTAGCACAGTGCCCCTATTAATATGCATAACCCACATAGCTCACTGTCAACAGTGTTCTTTCATTCCCTCCAGGAAGTTGCAATGCTGTAATCGCAACAATTAACACAAATTCAACCCCCATAGCTATTTTAAGGTCAATACTGCAGTTAAAGGTCCAGTGGAGACAAGCGCTTAGATGGGTGAATAAATCTTTTTACCATTATATAACTTATTTTAATTGTTAATTCAAAATAACTACCACTATTTAGCTGAGCCAAGTTAGTTATGCTTGCAGTGGTTCACATGACATTTTTCTTGTTTGAGGTGACATAACAGCAGCCTAAAGTAGCTATTAGAGTATGATATTTACTATTACATTTAAACACTTGCAGGGCATCATTATAAGCCATTAGGGCCTATAATGATGCCCTGCAAGTTGAGTCTGCTTTTTGTGGGAGTCCCAGGCTGGAAAGTAGACATGTTGCTCAACTGACATCACAATGGAACACTTCTATAGACCAGTGTTGTTCTGGGCAAGGCAACAGAAATATTATTTTTCCATAGTGTATTTTTTTTCTTATAATGACAAGCCAATGATGATGCCATATTGACACATCCTGCGTAGCACTGCTGGTGAGCTCACAGCCAGAGTGTGGTAGGGGTTGGTGCCTCATGGGGAGGGGGGGGCTTTGATGTTAGGGTTAATACAGGGCCTGGCCAAATTAGGATGTTGACACGGAGAAAGAAAAAGAGAGAAGGTGATTGTTGGAGTAACAAGCCAGATTAGTCACCAGTGTATGGGCTGATTTCTCACCAGTGAAACCACATCACATTCTGCCAGAATCCTCTTTCCCAATGGTTCAGTCAAACTCCCACCATCAGTGCATCCACTGGGAAGCTGCAAGACTCACTGAGGCAGCATTCACACCCGGTCTAAATGCTCAACTCTGTGTAATATCTCCTAAACCTGTCAACAAGCAACCACTGAAATGACAAAAACTTGTCCTTGCCTCTGAATTTGACTGCTTTTAGGCGTTCTCCCAAATGTAATCAAATTCATTAGTTGGCTGTCTTTCCATGGTTGGGTGTAATTGCGTATTCAGACTCAGCCAACCCACCAAAATTATTGTTTATTAAAATTGGCCACGATTGACTCAGGAAAATGGCGGCAGGTTTACTAATTGTCATAGCAACGCTGACAGATGATGATGATGTAAATGTTTAAACATGTTAATTGCAGGTCTGGGGTCTAATTTTATGTTGCATATCCATATGGGGCAGGGTGATATTGTTTGCCAGTCACAATATTGCCAAAATGCAACATAATTATTACATATATTGTTATTATTATAATTACAACATACATGGCATTGGTCTTGTTGCAAAACATTGGTACTCTATTTTTTTATCCTGGAAAATGGTAGCTCACCTGGTAGAGCTAGCGCCTATGTACCAAGGCTGAGTCCTTGCTGCAGGGGCCATTGGTGTGAGTCCAACCTGCAGCCATTTTCTGCCCCTCCATCGCTACCATTTTCCTGTATATCTTGAGCAATCCCAATAAGGGCAAAAAGTCCCCAAAAATGCAAAAATGGAAAATGTATGCCATAGTGTAACGAAGACTGTCTATACTGTATACGTTGCTGCCCCCTTAGGCTTCCAGAATGTTGTAGGAAATTGATTGGTCAACCAGAAAAAATGCATAAAATGCTTTCACTTTGAATATACCAAGTTTGAGTTTCAGTTTGTGGACAAAAATAAGATGGATTATAGACACTGAAAAAGAGTATGAAACCATAGCAGGAACCCTGACACCACTTACTTTCCATCTGGAAACGAGCAAACTGTAGCATGAACAGTGCCTAAAATGTACCACCTAATTTTTGTCCACATGAGTAGCCTTACTTCTTATGCGTACCACAACCTCTGGTGAACATGGTCTTACTCTAAAGAACACTAAAAGAATTGTTATTAGGGTTATGTTGGGTTTAGGGTTAGGGTTGTGTTGAATTTGGGTATTGGTGAGGCATTGAGTGTGAAAAATTGTCCTGATAAACCATGAGCGATGTTGCAATGACAATCTTCTGTCAGCTTTGTTTCACATACAATGACACATTAGGGCCATACGTCGGATTCAAACCCATTGCCGCTGCAGCAAGGCCCAACCCTGGTACTTGGTACAACGTGAACCCATGTTGTGAAAACCTTCACAATACTGTTCCTTGGCTAGTCTATAAATTGTCTGCAATTGCTCTGACCACATATGACGGGAACAAGGAAATAAGTAAACAGTAAAAACGTTAAAAAAAGGAAGGATAGCCCTTTTAGTTTGGCTGACCAGGTTACGTTACAGAGCAGGAGTAAGCAACCTTTATTAACAAAACATACCGGTAAACCAGCAGCATTGGTAGTGAAAGCAAACAAACCTGTCCATGACAATATTAAATTCTCTATTTTTCTCAGAGATCCAGTATCCATTGCTACTAAGGTTCAGCAATATATAAAGGAGAAGGCGATAGGTCAGAATGTAAAGTATGACGCCATTTTAGCTAATAAAATGCTTTTTACTTTTATTTGTGCGTAACAGCTACACATATTTATAACTGGAGAATGTAAAAATCACTTTAGGTGTACAATGTTACATGACATTTTTAAATAAAAATCATTACTCATTACTTTTATTTTTTTGTCAAAGCTATGTGTTGCCTACCCCTGTTACAGAGTGACATAGAGGGATTTCAGAAGTCTTCACTACATAAATAAACATATTACAATCAGTCAATTTATCCACGCAAGAGTTTTACTTTTTAATGATATAAAATAACCTGCATGGATTAATGGTAATTGATGTGTTTCTTCATTTATGTCTTCAGTCATGGCAGTTCAGTGAGCTGTAATTAAATGTGTCTGAATATCTTGATTTCAGTTGATATCATCGAGTGAGAATTCTCGAGCTGTTCCAGGAAATATTTCATGTCACTTAAAAAATTATACAGTGAACCCATTCAGGTAATCACTGTAATTGTTAGTGCTGCATTTAATTTTGAGTACACTCTCCAGTTCATACTTGTTTGTAACGACATAGTCTGAACTGAATGTAATTATCATTATACATCTTTATCATTTATAATGTCTTATAACCAATTGAGACTGCAGTAGTAATAAGTATATTTAGGTCTATTATTATAATAAAAAAACTATTTTATTTTTTTATGAGGTGGAAATCATTGTTGGGCCAATATCAAAGTTTTCAGTGAAGGATAAATGTGAGATGATCTTACTGAGACGTCCAGTTAGATTTTAAGAATAAAGCTTGCACAGTTTGGTTAGGTTTAGGCACAAAAACTACAATGTTAGGTTGAAGAGAAGATTGAACATTACAATGCACCATATTTACATAACTTACGTATGTTACTGTATGTAATGTTTGACCCATCCATCCACCTCCATGCCTCCATTTGTGGACTTCGCTATTTATACTATGTCACCTGACTTCAACAGAGGGTGCGTCCAGAAATAACGCTAGAGGGATACCTACTGCGTCATATCTCAAAGCAGAGGGCCACTGACAAAGTGGCAGTAGGCTATTTGTTATATATACAGTATATATATCCATATTTTGGGAAGATCTTATCTTTTGTCCAGAGTCATGCATGTGTCTGTTTTTGCAAATCTGCAGTGGACCTGCAAAGCTCAGCATCGGAACCAACCCATTACCTGCAAATTCCTCTAAATCACTTCTGCAATAGATCCGGCTTGTTAATATAAGACTCACAACCTGACCAGTTGTAAGCTAATCGAACATGCTCCAAGCTGTTCAACAGGGATATAGCTCTTTTTAAGCTTATTTTTTTAATTATTATTTTAGGTGATTATACACCCAGAGACCCAACAGATTTCCTTACTGTTCATAGGTTGTGAAGAAAAAGAAAACATGTTCAATAACCAGCGGGAAAAAACCTGAGAGGGGCCACAGAACGCACATTACATTTAACAAACTGTTGTTACAGATTGGGGCACTATGAAAATTGGACTCCCAGGGGCCAGTGGAGGTCACAGCCTTGCCATGCATTTATTAAAAAAAGATGACTAACCCTAAATAAGAGAGATCAGTAAGAAGGCCATTACAGTACTGCATTATCTTGGTATCAGCTGTACTGTGTAAGCACATGCACACGTGAAAAGAGAACTTCATAACAAACTGTATGTGTGGCTTATTTGCTCTACCGCTTGTTTGCTGACTCTGCCTTTCCTCCTGTGCGGCCCACAGCTCACATTCCCCATCCAACCAGGACTCATCCTGTGCTGCACGGAGACCGGCCAAAGGAGCCTTGCCCTGGTCCTCCTTTCCACAGTAGTCTGAACATTTACCGATCCCTGGGCAGGAGGGAGAGATCGCAGGCTGAGAGGTTCATGCACCATACATGCAGTAAGGGGAGGGTACATTCTGGAGGTGGCTGAAGGCTTCCTGCAGCCCGAGAGACAGCGCTGCAAGGTATGTGAGAGGATGAAGCAGAGTTCAGCAAGAGGAGATAGGCCTCTCCAAAAAAACTCCCACATTCAAGTGTTTTCTCTAAAAACCTCTGAGACATTTGAGATAAGTTTTCACCCCAAGATGCATCACAATGTCTTCCCTGTGCTCTCCCCCTCCTCAACTCAGCGAGCAGTGGCTACATGGAACTCCACGACCTGAGGAGATGGTGGGTGGTGGACAGTGGAGGCGCAGTAATGCGCAGGAAAAGCATCCCCAGAATCCTTTGGCCGCTGCCAAAGTTAACATACACCAGGGGATTCGGTATCAAAGTTTCCAATATTTGGCTCCACAAACACAATGGCCACTACAAAAACACAAGCCGAGGAGTTCCCTGCTGGCTATTCAAATAGAAAACGTTTAATTATGAACATTTGGGAAATCAAACTGCTATGCCTGAGTACTTTGCACCAGGCTCCCCCCTGTGCTTGAAAGCATAGCTCAGAGTCTTTCACCAACATCCAAAGTCCACTCAGTTTCACCATTGTCATCCCGCTCCATAGGGCAGTGTTTCCTCATTTCAACTTCATTTATGTAGTTAAGATGAAGGGAAGAGAAGCAGCATAGAACTCTAGGGTTTACAGCCAGGAAAAAAAAGTAGGTATGATGTTATTTGTCCACTCAGGGCATTTTTGATATTCAAACCTTTACGTAAGATTTATGAAGGCCCCCCCAGCTCCCCCGGACGTTTTATCTTCCTTAACATCCAAAAGGCTTCTGATTGCCATTGCCCGAGGCTGGCTCAGCTAATCAGTAAAGGCTGAATGCTAATGTGGGATATTAAGGAAACTTGTTGGACATTCAGTCAGTAGGAAAACATTATTACACACTATGGCAAACATCCAGAGGAATATCTGACTTTTGATGACAGTTTGTTGAATGTATCATGTCTGCAGCCTCGGCCGGAGTTCATGACCAAGCCGGCTGACAGTTCATCCACATTCCATCAGCCGTTTTTCATGTTCGTCTGTTGTTTAGGTGTACAATCTATCATGTCCTCTCATTTAGTGTTAGGTGCACGCTCTCTCAAAACGTGCAGTCTGACATTTCTAATGAGCTCTACATCCTCAGCCAGTGTCTGTTACATAAATCTGTTATTCCATCTCTACGCTCATTTCCCTCTCTGCCAGGTGCACATTGTAACTGCTGTTCCTTTCTACTGACACTTAATGTATACACTGTATTAATCAGTGATTTGGCATTGCACAGTGACACAATTTATCATAATCTTTAAGTGCTGTGTAAAAAAAGGGAGCTTGCATATTGTTATGCATCCTTGTAACGATTTAAGACAGAGTAAATGAGTATTATGGGTACATTATAGTAATGTTTAAACTGCACTTTATGGAGAACTTATACAACACTTGACAATGTTTAAAAAGCCTTACCTCAGTTATTAAGGTCATTCCAGAAAAATCTGGATGAATAATCTGTTGCAAATTTGTAAAAATGACAAAATTGAGGAAGAATGTTTTTTACCTTACAAAGTTAGTTTAAGTGAAATTTTTGATATAGTGAGTTTCAGCAGTTTCTTTAGTTAAATGAACATATGTGGTTTTACAGTGTTTTTACTATCATATGAATTTACTTTATTTTTGTATGTTTTTCCACAATAACACATTTATATTGTTGTGTTATACAAATCAAGAAAAATTAAGAGATGCTACCTGAATTAGGAAATCCTAAGAATATTCCAAATACCTTTAAAACAGCAGTAGGGGTCTATCATGGTTCACTTTATACGCTGGTCTAGGAGTCACGATTTGGGTGAGTTCAGTACAGACATGATCTCTGTATGACCATTCAGCATGAATAGGTAAACCTTTTTTTTTCTGAACACTGAGCATAAGGCTTTTCTGTCCTTAGATGTTTTAAACAAAACAAACACATTTCTATCCAGCTCCATTGTACTGAGGTGGAGGCAAAAGTTTTTGAGGCAATATCTCCACACCCCAGCATATAATCTTGCATGGCTAGATAGTACAAATGGAGCTATAATTTGTAACAGTTTATTATCATGTCTAAAAATACTAGACCATTGTTGTATATTTTGTTGAGTTGTGTACTTACCAAATGTTACCCAAATGTTACCAACAATGTTCAAAACCAGAGAAATCTATAATTTTATTACACTTAAATTGCATTTCCTTGCTTGTCTTTAGATGCTATACCGTCCGGGTAAACAGGGAATACGTGAATACGTGTGATTGTCATTAATTTCTCTTTCATCCCCTTTTATCTTAAGCTCTTATCATCCTTTCTTACACCTTCCTCTGTTCTTCTACATGTTCATTATGATCGGGGGTCTTGTCCTGCCATCCAAACAGCTCTTGCACAGCAGCCACAGGTGGCTTCTGCTGCCCTGCAGCTCCAAACCCTCCCCAGCCAAACACAACAGCAGTCAGGCCCACGAGGCCCACGTCAAATAGCTTCTTTAGTGAGTGCACCAAGGTCCGACGGATCATTTTCTTCTTTTCATCTGAAGCTCCTGGTGTTGGGAGTTTGGCTGCCTAGGCCTGCATAGAGCACATTCCCTTCTACTGCAGCTGAACGGCAGTATGTGATAGTATAGTGATGGTTCTCCATGAAAAACCCAGAATATTGCAGAAACATAAACAGTGCAGATCAAAAACACTCAGGGTGTGTTCAAAATGAAACCTGCTCCTAATTGATCTGACTGCTCCCAAAGAGGTCAAAGGTCAAGTTGTTACAGACCCCCTTCCATAATTACAGGCATTTTTTAAATGATTGTGGAACAACTCTAATGCCATACACTCACTCATGGAACAAACTCTTACATTTGTTCAGTTTTGGTTCTTTAACTGTATTGTATAATTACAGAGAGTGACTTCAGGACAGAAACAATTAGACAGATTGATGACATCATTAAGTCCTAACTTCTGGTTGAGTTTGGAGTGTGAAAACAGTGATAGGATAAAATCTACAATATATGGCCTGGACTGCAGAATATAGACAATTATGAATATAATTTATTTGTATCTTTTTAATTAAGCATTACATATTTTTTTATTAATACAGTCTAATACAACAGACCTACTGTCATGAAGGTTATAATGTTCAGTTTTTGTTTAAACTGTTCTAGTGAAGTGTTGATTCAAATGTGTGGTCCTTTAGGAGACTGCAGTTTGTACTGCTTGGTCTATTATTTTGTTCACCACATTTATATCAATGAGGGTAGGCTAAATAACTTACATTGTGTACATAGATATATGTACAACTAGTTAAATTTAAAATTTACATTAAACTTTGCATTTAGATTTGTTCATGTAAGAGTCTGTTGTTCACAACAGACTCCTAATCTGAGTCTGGGTCTGACTGAGGCTCAAACATGTAGGCTATGGCTGAATCTCTCCAATGTTTCCTCTAACTCTAGCCATCTTGATGCTAACTGCTCTTTCACTGGTCAACGTAGCACAAGCAACAGTGGTGGGTATTTCTCCATTCATCCAGAACTTCTCAATGACGGAGAAAGTGCTTCCAGCACCTTGTCGGAGTTTTATTTTTACTATTTATGTGGAGAAACCACACAATTGTGTTTTGTTCACATTGCAAAATATTAATCAAAGACTGTTTTGAATGACGCAAGAAAAGCAAGTCCACTGGAGAACACTCCAGCTCAAGTGGTACATATATCGCGTTTGTAAAGCCACAAGGGTCCACATAATGTAAATTCTGTCCCATGTCCTCGAGGGTCAGCAAAGATATCTTTGCAGACATCTCCATGCAGCTTAAAGGCCCTTACTCCAAAACAGATATGGACAGATGGTAGTGTGCCACTGTGGCCTCTGCTGTCCATTGTGGAGTATATATCCAGCTCGTAAGCTTCAATATTGTGCTTTGTTCTTTGCCTTCTCAGTGGCCTTTTTTTTTCTAGATTCAGTACATTCAACAATCACATTGGGGTCATCCATAGTGGAAGTGGTAAAGATACCAGTAGGCTATGTGCGCCAACAGGAGCCTTCATAGTTAGACCACAGCACAGTGAGGGGCACCACTCCTTCTTTTTCTTGGATATTCTCACCTTCTCTCGGTTACTGACATTATATATTGTAAAACCCAGCTGGATGCAGCAAAACCATGGAAGTTTTCTGGGTTTCTGTAGTGCTACTGGGAAAGCAAAGAAATCCATAACTGAAGTAGAAATAGTCTTGGCAGGTTGGGGGAATGTACATACACTAAAAAGATAAATGACCACACATCATGACAGAATAACTCCTGACAATGTGGAGCAGTGTATGAGGATTTGACAGTGGAATTTTCCATCAGTTTTATACATTTACATGTTCCTGTACTTTATTGTACAGGGTTGACTTGTTCCATACTTGTTGACTTGTGGCCTGAGCAAACAGCTCATTTTGTGTGGCATGTGAATATATCTCCATCTTCAGACTTTGATCTACAGTATATCAGCCCCCACCCTCAGTCCAACCCCCACCGGGACAAACCTAAACTATTCACTCTGTCCACGGCTTTCTACAAATGGGAGTCGGCAAAATGTGCTGGGTTCTTTTCATGTCTACTATTGTAAACACAGGGCAGCTCCGACTCAGAGCATGAAAGGAAACTGAGGAGGAGAAAAATGGATCAGAGTGAGTGAGCACTGAGATTTGAGCTGGATGACAGGATTTGTACCTGAAGTTCACTTTAAGCCTTTCTCAAATACCTCAAAACATTTGGATGTTGTGTTTTCAGCTTAAGGCCTTGGCAGGTGTGTAACATGACTCGAGCTAGCTCCATGTAATACAATTCTATTCTTTAGAAGACAGTTGCTTCCTTCAAACTTAACCAAGTTATGTGGAGTTTTACAGATTGCTTAATTAAAATGAGTTAGACAACATAAAATATTTACATATTTACACCAATAACTGCCAGTATTGGATCGCAACAGCTATTCAAATCCATTACTAAGTCTTTCTTAAGTTCTAATTATTGTAGTTTCAAACTAGTGATTAATTAAATCAGATCTTAACTTAAGAAATGTTTTAGTTAGTCAAGACTTTAATAATATGTAAATTAGGTGGCAGGAAATATAGTTAGCACTGCCCAATCAAAAGCAATAAACTAATACTAACATAACATTGGTGTGGTTAACATAATCAGATATTTACCTCTCATCCTACACTAAATTTATACTATTAACTCTGGAACACATTTCTCCAAAGTTTTGGTTGCCCCTGTTAGTCACAGCTTGCATTACTACAGTCTGTTCTAGTCAAGACATTTCTTAAGTTATAATGGTGCAACTTGATTTAGTACACACAAACCTAGTGATAGATTTACAAATAGCTGGTGTAACCCAGTCCTTGAGGAGTGTTTTTTAGTAGTTGGGATGGTGGGGAAGGAGGTGGTATCTTGGCACAGTAACTGTTATTGCATGTCTGCAGGTGTTTGGTAATTGGATTAATGCAAGAGCAAAGAGAGGAATGTCTTTCCTCCACAGGCTGTGAAGGCCCGAGGACAGACATGTTTGTTTCATGTAAGCGGGCGAGGGAATGCATGATGACAAGCCTTATCTTCCCCACAGCTCACACACACAGCACCTCCCGTAACTCCATGAGAGTTTTTGTTTCTTTAAATGTGACTGTAGAAAAGAAAAGCCCCTGGACCGGTGCTGCGCTCACCCTCCAGAGTAGGAGTTTATCTAAAAGCCTAAGCATAACAAGAGCAACGTGGATGAAGGATGACGATGAAGGGCCTCCTCAAGGTTTGATCCCTCTCCAAGAGCAACTTGGGTAACCTTAGCCAAACAACCCCCCTCATGTTCTTGTATGTTCCTTACTCCTTCCACCCAGAGTGTCTGGATTAAACTATCACTTTGTGGGGCTCTAGACAAAACAATTGTCATGGTGATGTTATAAAAGGCAGTGTGTCCCATGGAAATGTTGGCTTAGTTAGATTGGAGACAGTCCTGGTGGTTGAGATAAGAGAGGTGACACAAACCCACTGTTTTGTTGTTGGTTTCAAAGGAACAAACATTTCTTGTGTACTAAGAGTCCAATTATATATTCATATTGATTTCAAACATCAAACATTCACTGCAGACATGTCATTTACATGCAGCTCATTAACCAGGTTACTGTGGACTTAAGATACCTGGTCAAAACCGCGTAGGTGGTCTGTCTGAACCACCTTCATCAGATGCTTGCCAGCTTTAGTGACCAGGCATCTAAATTGATATCATATGATTGCTGAAACATCCTTTAACCAACTGCCTAAAAAAAGAAGAGAAAGAGAGAGAGAAAAATAAATCATGCATGTGAAGGCAGGGGAAAGAAGGAGTGTGTGTATGGACAGGAGAGACGTGAAAGTGAAACTTTACTTTTATTTGCTAAATAAGAGTCCAATCAGTGACGCTGTCAGCTGATCTGTCGAAATGGTTTCATTTTGTCATTTTTGTATGGTTTTGTAGAGTTATGTGTCTTTATGTGTCAACCTGCCCAGGGTTGACTCTGCCTCTCATCCAATGAAACGCATAGATGCTTTACCCACAACTCCTCATGACAGTTACTGTCAACAGCCTAAATGCCACACTGCTGTTAGTCCAGGGGAAGAGGGGAAAGGATCTTACAGGGTTTACAGCTCTATAGCTGCTCCATAACGCCATCTATTAAGTTCTCAAGTCCCCAACAAGTCCTTCTCCCACTGCTGCTGCAGATGTTCCCTAAGACCTTAGCAGGTTGTTCATATAATTTAATTTACAATGCATTATAGTTTAAACGTAAATGTGGAGAGTGCTAACCAGAAAGCACGTGTGGTTTGTTTACCCGAGAGAGTGAGCGAGACAGAGAGAGAGAGAGTGCAGTGGAAAGATACTGCCCTTCAGCCGGCACACCTCCAGAAATTCTTTCACAAAGTTGTGTTCAATAAAAGATTACTATAGTCCTTTTACTTTTTAAAAGAAAGTTTAAACTGTAGTCAGATCTGTGGATATGATATTGATGGGAGATGTGCACGCCTCGCGGTAACCTCGACCCTCAAGCGAAGCATTGCTGCACACGCGCGTGTGTCTCACATGGGCAGTGTGACCACTCTAATCTGTTAACATGGACGCCAAAATAAAAATCAAGACGATCCGCCATGCACACGCCACACAGATGTGGGCGGTGTGAACAAGCCACTATACCGGTGACATGGACACACACACAGTTCCATTTAAACTACAACTGAGGGTCCATGATAGTCTGGCCTCCCATGCATGCTCATAGCGCTAAAACAAAGTGTGGGATGGCTATGCCAGATGTACAGGTCTGGGTCTGTTTGATTGAGGGCAGGAATGAGCTACACACATCATAGAGGCGCAGCAGACAGGGCAGCTTTGGCTGCACTCATTAAAATTCCAGCAATGTACACCTTCTGCAGGTTTGTGCAGACACCATCATGCTGTGTGAACTATGTTGTATCAATTAAACACGTATAATACACTGTTGGAGTGAACTATGATTTTGTGTGTGTTGCTTTGTGTGTCATCTGATTTGCTTACTGGTCGTTGGGTTATTTTGTCATGGGTCATGAGTTACTGAGAACTACATGTTTCCTTTGTAGGGTCAGATTGGTAGAAAAAACACTCCAATAATAACAATTACATTTGTCAGACTTCGACTCTGTCTGGCACCCTAGCTTTAAGTCAAACTGCTACACTGTATATGTTTCACCTGGGTCATGTGCTTCCAACATGCTAACTTGAGACTATTATTAACTGATTGTTATTCATTTCTTGAAGTATAACATTTATCAAACTAACATTTATGTTGGACACAGACCATATATGTCCCGAAGTGTCAGCTTCAGTTTCAGCGTTTTGTTTTGATTAATCAAGTGTTCATTCTTCAACGGAAGCATTTTGGACATTTGAGACAAAGCAAATATACCACATCTTTGATTGGACAGTAAGAGTAGTTCATGAGAATCACTTCAAAATACAAAAAAAAGGCTGTGATAACTTCAGTTGTTTCAAGTTGAATCATCTCATTTTCATGGACACTGAATCTGTGTATCTTCTGATCATTCCATAACTGTTTGGAAATGTTAAAAAATAACCTCTAGCAAAAAATAACAAAAAATGAAACATTGTTCCAGCAGTTCATTTTAAAGGACTAATCTGTGATATGCGCATGACAAGAACATAAGAAAAGATAAGATAAATGAACATCTAAAAAATATAACCCAAACAACAAAATTACAACATCAAGACACAGAGCCAAAATTACTACAGTCTGCCACCAGGCAAGATCCTATCCTTACATGAATAGTGTTTCCATTAGGGGTGTTGCGATAAACCGGTATTAAAAACTGTATTAATTTACAGTCGGAAAGCATGGAACTAGCATTAGCAAAATATCAGTACTGAATGTAAAATGACTCATTATGGAGCAGAATAAGCCCTTTAAGTGTTATTATAATACATATTTTAATATTGGATTATTATCACTGTTACATTTATGTAGAATTACTATTTTAACTGCATTGTAGATAGTCATATTTTAAGTGTAAATTGGTGATGGCAGATAGTGGCAGCTGACACGTAAGTGTTAAAAGTAACAGCATATTCATCAGAGCCAATGTTGTCTCACTCAGTGGTGTGAAAACAAAACTCTGAGGTGTCTGACATCCCACCAAAATCTGACACATCGCAGTGTCACACATTAGTCTGACTTTCTCCAGCTTCAGATATACAATCTTCCATAATTTTTCCCCTTATTTTACCTCATACTCCCAAACAAGTGGAGTCACTTGTCCCAGCTGGAGGCATTCATATTACTTAATCAATCACAAAATACCACATTTGAATAAATATTTATCGTGATTATCCAGGGAACGATTTTTGGTCCTGGCGATGTATATATGTTGTCTCAATATTTTGAGTCAGTATCTCAAAATAATGACTTATGTGAAATGAAGCCATTATTTTGAGAGGCTAAGTCAGTATTTTGAAGAAGTTTCTCATTACAGAATTACAGAATTTTTTTTCCCATCACATTGGCGGAAATGGACTTCCATACATATCAGCAGCGAATTGAAGTTTGAATTTTTTCTAAAATATATCCGCTTTTAAAATCTGGATTCAATTAAGTTCAGCCTCTTTTCTTGTACCTGCTTTCACAACATCTAAACAACAGGACAATAAACATGTGTTCTACCGGAGCAGCTAAATATAACAGAGTGGCTTTTTTTATCACCTTGTCTACCATCTGCACCTCCCCCACCGATAAACCTGAATTTGTCACTTTGACATCTCAGAGGCACAGGAAGGCTGCTGTTCTTTGTTAAAACTTTTACTGTTTTTTACTTGCCTTTTTGCTCGTCTGGTCTTCATGAATATGTTGGCTAACTGACTCCCAGTGTGTTTAGGAAAGAGGTGGAAGAAGAAGTGATTGAGTCGGGGGGGACCCAGAGACATGCATTTCTGCAGAGCTTAGCACACAATGCGTCTGTCAACCCAGCTAAATCTCAAAACTCATGTTTTACTCTCCATTTTGGCTCTCTCTTCACACTTACAGATCTCTTCTCATTCCAAAAAAGTAGATTGATCATCTCGTGGAATTATTATTTTAAAGGGTTCAAAATATTTGCTATAAACTTTAAATCTGTCTGATAAAACAGCTCACATGTGTGTACAGAAAGCATAGAAGGTCAATAACTTCTAGATCCCAGAGCATTTTGGAAGGTTTTAATAATTAATAAAGTAAACCCACACAATCAGGAGTTACTGTTCAACTGGTTAAAAGGTAGCATTTAGCAGATGATCAATTTATTGTATATGTATGTATGTGATATTTATGTGTGCACTTTTACGGAGCTGCTCTCCAAATCTCATTGTACTGTGTACAATGACAATAAAGGCTTTCAATTCAATTCAATTTCAATTATTGTTTTCTGTAGGCCTATCAAACACAGGAGGTGTCATGTAGAAAAAAATAAAACTACTTTGTGCGCTAGATTTAATAATTTAAGTTAATGTGACTTCATCTGCCTGCAGGCTTCTGGATCACGAGCCTACAATGAGCTTAGTGACGGTAGTCACTGTCCAAAGTGCTGATTCTGGGACCCCCATGGATGTGGGAATTTGCTGGCCACCCGTTAGTCATATTGACTGACAAGGCTGGGGTGGCACCCCTGAAATATCTTACACTCCGCACAAAGTTAGACTGAAGATGGTGTCATATGAAACTGGAAGACTGAACGCATTAATTGGTACCAACCATGTCATGCTAGCATAGGCTAATTTTGGTGATTCAGCCTCTGACCTCGCAATATCTGAATGAAAGTTGGTTCTATAGGTAGTCTTCCCTTTGCAGACATATCCACTTTATGCTAATCCCATGATGTTTTTGGACAAAGATCATGCCGTTTTTGCATCCGGTAAAAATTTGTTATTTTCACCTAGTGTATTTGAATATTTCTAAATAATGGGGTCCATAAAGAGTATGGGAATTGCATACATTTTAGTTGTTTCTTTCTTGTAATAAAATTTTCCATGACATAAAATAAAAATATAAATAAAAAAATAAATAAAAAAGAACATCAGCAAAATATATAATCTCTGAATAGCAGGTCCAATATGAGCAATGTGTATGATTTATACACATGATGACTTCACTAACATACACTCTGCTCTGTAAAACACAGACTGTGAAAAATGACTGCAGTCGGCAGATCAGTGCAGATCAGTGCTAGATTTAAAAACAATAACAGATAGAGAAAAAGTGTTTTTATGGGCCAAGGTGCAGTCTGCACATATGAGTTTTCAGCGTGTGGTGGAAGAGTTCCTGCTGTCCTGATGTTGGCGCAGAGATAGTGCCACCAGTGTGCAGCCAGGACAGCAAACAAAGCTTTACCGGACACTAACATCAATTATTCTCACAACCCTGGCATTTGAACACTATCTCAAATGTATCATTGGTAATTTGATTTTATTACACATTTACTCTTATAAAGATCTTAGGTATATTCAAGCTTTACCCACTGATCTTCATACAATGTCTTTGTGGTAGAATGACTACTTACAGTGTTTTAAAAGATTACCCAACAGTGTTAGCATTAGTCATGTGCAAAGACATTTTAAATGGCTCACTGAGAGCTGGGTGGCTTTTCACAACAATAAAGCTCCAGGAGTGTGTGGTGGTGACGGACAATTCATCTGTAAAAAAATAGCAATGAGTACACACATGCAGCTTTCAGAGGGGATGCCAAAGGTAGAATGCTGCTGCTGTGTGTGGACCTCTTCTCACTCTACAACAAAGGACAATGATCATTCATCTCCCAGCATGTTCGCTCCTAATCCCCTATGATCCTCCTAGCACTCTGCTCTACTGAGAGCGACAAAACTCTCTGTGGTTGGGTAAATTCTCAGGAATACTGTAGCGATTTATCAGAAATCTGCTTCAATAAATGCCTCCAAACACTGGGTGAAGTTAAAGGTACAACAGGGAGTCTCATTTTATACTGAAGCCTCTATATGACCTAGATAAACAAACAAGACCACCAGCAATAAGAAATTGCTATTTCTATGTAGTTATTCTTAATGCCTGCCACCAGGCCCGATTCCCCTAATTCCCCTAAGAAATAAATGAAACAAGGTAGTGGAAACACTACCACCTTTGTCGACAGGGTCATAATCTACACTAAATAAATGTTCCATGTAGGAGCTTTAACTTGCAGTAATTGTATCTTCTAACATGTTACATTAACAGTGTTTATTGTTTGTATTATATGGTTTTGTTAATTGTTTGAATACATGAATGGCACAAATCAACAACATTGGCAACTTTTGTTCACTGGCAGGCAACAGCGTATGGATTTTTAGGAGTTTATTAGCTGTGTTTGACCATTGACACATTTGATCATAGAATGATTGAATGAATGATCTGAATCATTATCTTTTTTCTGGGGGGGGAGAGAGAGAGGGGATGACATGCAGCAAAGGGCCGCAAGTCAAACCCTGGGCCGCTGCAGCAAGGGCTCAGCCTCGGTACATGGGACGCCAGCTCTACCCACTGAGCTAACCCGGCGCCCCGCCTCATCATTATCGTACATTTATGAGCTCTAACTCTCTGTGGAAAGATCCAGTCCAGTCCTATTTATGTTGTCACACTGTCACACTCTCACACATGTAGCACATTTTTATGTACAGGATACCTGGATTAATCTCTCTAGTTAGCATTCATGACTCAGATTTCCTATAATTATGGTATGATGGCAAATATGGACACTGGCTAAAAGTATTTAGAAGAACTTTTAAACATTTATAAATCAACACCGGCAGACTATAGAGCATCCGCCTAAACCACTCTGTCAGCTACGTGTCAGAAGCAGCAATTAGTAACTTGTACCAGAGGAACGCAAAAGCAGCCCTAAATTGTCAAGGGGCCTAATACATAAAGAAGCACAAAGATCATGAAACACAGGGAGAAAACACAAACACTAACGAGGGAGGGGTTTGGCAATACAAAACAATAGAGACATCTGGCAAAAAAGCTTTTGCCACAAAGCAATGCACATCATGGAAACACACTGCACTGTTCAATCAAACACAAGGGGTGGAACCATGAGCCAATCAGAGGAGGCAGGAGGCGGTACTTATTTTCAAACCTTGCTAGCTCTCTCGCTAGCTTTCCAAGATTAACAACCCCAGCTTTAAATAACATCAAAATAGGTTCCTGAATGCAGATTCTAGTTACCTAACTTTCATCAGGGAATAAGTCAAAAAGCTCTATTGCCATAGTTGGATTTTATTCTCATTCATTCTCATTGCACGGGACTGTGAAACAACACATATCTGAACATGCATTAAAAAACTTTTTGGGAAACGCCTACTGGTTTGATGTTTGTATTCATTGACACATCCCTTGTAATCACTGCCTTTAACAAATATGACACTGCTGATGGTGTCTGCACGAGCTTGATACTATTGTATTTAGTAAGTATAATAAGTTGCTTCCAGGCTGTATCCAGAGGTTCTTAAATAAGAGGAATTTGCATGTGTGCAAAAACAAAGATTACAACAAATGTAAAAAAAAAAGATGTATAACAGTTAAATGAGTTAATTTGTGAAAAAGTTTTAAAAGGAAATAAAAATGTGTAATATACTAAATAGAAAACAAAACAAACAAATATTAATTGGAGGTTTGAATGTTTTGTATAAAATACATAAAGATAAATACATGAGTATATTTTAAAGTTTTTTTTTTTTTTAAAGAAATGAGCATCCGGTACAGATAATGTACATTTCATGAGTACAAGTATCTAATGAGTAATATGTGTCAATATCAGTACAGTATAAATATAGCAACGTTTTTTGTTTTTACTTTTGTAAATAGCTCTCTTACAATTTTGATCAGAAACATTGCTCTGATGCTCAATTCTGTAAATAGTTTTCTAACAAATAACAACTTCTGATCACCCCATCAATTTGAGATTGAATTTTTATATATTTGTTTTTATTTCAAAGCCTGCCCATTTTGGATCTAAGCACCACCCACTTAGGACCTATCCCCAGTACAGGTACGAATATAGATAATTTAGTTAATTTAGATCCCTGTTTTCATTGTTTAATAAGAAATAATGTAAAAAGGTCCAATAAGCTAAGGCTTCAGCCTACACATTTCCACACCTTTTCAGTCTGTATTACTTGATCTGATTTGATTTATTTATATGCATATTTGAGTTATAGAAGTTGAAATTACCAAAATAACTAAACTAATCTGTATAGCTAATGTGCAAATAATAGAATATTATCAGTACATTTTATTGTTCCATCCAAAACTTAGTGGGGTTTTAATAAACTCTCTGGTAGTCCAGCTTTGTAACAAACGGAGTCACGTCTAACAATCCATAAAGTGAATGAATGATGACTTCCCTCCATAGTCATAACCATCTATCAATCAGTGAGGAGATTGTTTGTGCAATTGACCTCAGTTTTACCCAGCTCTCATCCTGCCATGCTGAAAAACAGAGCACCTCACAGTAAAGGTCACATGCCTATCCTGTCCAGAGATCAGACTTACACTAAGCTGTGTGGTTAAACGTGGGTCAATATTGTAAACTTTGGAACTGTTACTTACTCTGTTATACATAGTTTTGTGTCATGCAGCAAAGAGACACAGGTTGTAATCGAAACCGGGCCGCTGTGTTAGGGACTTAGCCTACAGGGGGCACGTGACAGGGTGGCTGTGGCTCAGAGGCAGAGCACGTCGTCCCCCACTCGGAAGGTTGTTGGTTCGATCCCCGGCTCCTCCTGCCACGTGTCAAAGTATCCAGGAGCAAGATACTGAACCCCAAATTGCTCCCGATGCACAGCATCGGTGTGTGAATGTGTATGACTGAGTTATTTTCTGTTCGATGGACTTTGCCATCGCTGTGTGAATGTGTGTGAAAGGGTCAATGTGGCACGTAGTGTAAAAGCGCTTTGAGTGGTCGGAAGATTAGAAAGGCGCTATACAAGTACAGGTCCATTTACCATTTACACGTTCTACCAGGTGATTTATCATGCACCCCCAGAATGCGCTAATTTTACACAAAAAAGTATACTGACAATGGTATAAAAGTACAAGACATTAAAATGATAAATTACATTGTAAAATGGTGGAGTAGAATAATGTAAAGTCTGATAATAAACCTACTGTTGTAATATTGTATTTGGCATTTAAGACTACTAGCAATACAGGCTATCAATAGCAATACTGTTCTAGTTATCTTTTAAAGACTCTGACAACGACCCTACAGATTGTAGATTCTTGGTCACCAGAGAAAGATTTTTAATGACCCTTTATTTAGAACCACTTCAACACAAGAATTATCAAATCTAATGGGCAGGTTGCCATAAAATTTACTGAGCATGGTCAGCTCCCCAGAGATCTCATAATCTAATAGGCAGATTGCAGTGACATTTACCAAGCATGCTCCCAGTCAGATTGAGTTTAATGACCCCATGGCTTTTTATCAAGATAAATTTAGCAGTTCCACTACTGGTAAGGCTTAATAAGGGTCCATCCACCACTCCTGTGATCTTTGCACTGCATAGGAGACTCAACGTGGATGTATGTATAGCAAATCTTTACTATTAATAAACACTTTTAGTGCAATATAAACTGAGCTCTCTAATATTGAGCTGTGATGGATCATTTAATAACAGACATTGTGTATTTTTTACTACTTTAACACCACTGTCTTACTTGGTCTTACGTTGAACTGAGAGGTCTGCTAAAGGCCTGTTTCTTCTAAACTATTGGCTGGTGGATGCACCCTGCAGGTGATTTAAGCAGCCAGCTATAAATATCAGCTCTTATTAGCCTAACATTCCTGAACCAACCGTCGCCGCTTCCAACATGCCAATCTATCCGGCACTCCAGGTAGTCTGAAACAACACTCTAATTATCTGGAAGGCTCATAGTTAGTGCTATAATTTATAGAGGAGCACTTACACAGTTCAGATGTAATGTCAGGATTAAACAATACGTGGCATTCAGAGATATTCAGAAAGACACACGAAACTCTTAACCCTGCCAGAGCCACCTTTGGGTTTATCACTGCAAACTCTTGCTACTCTGCCAAACATTGTTTAAACCCACAGAACTTCCAAAAGCATGTAGTTCTCCAGCCCTATAGCTAGATAAGCATTTGGTGGATTTTGCAAAACCAGACGTTACATTAAGTAAACCCTTTTTTTCATAATTTCCAATTCAACCCAAAGCGTTAGTATTTGATGACCTGTGAATGAGACTCAACAATCAAGTACCTTTCTCCAGGCAGAAACCTTTCTGCAGGTGTGTGGCAGGATGCAATCTCTAGTCTCTTACACAAAAGTAAAACACGCTACGACCGCCACACCCTTATTTTCAGCCTCACTACATAAATGGAACACTACTTCCTGCATTGGCACTGAACATTGGAATCGGATGTAAATTGTCAGGTGAGGAATTGTCCAATATGTACTTTATTCCTTGGATTACTAGGCTGCATTTCTCTTTCGATGCCCATACTGCTGTGGTTCCCCTGAGTCTAGAAATACAGATAGGATGAGCTTGTCAACTGATATGTAATTGCCACAGTGGGAATTTGGGGACATTCATATAAAACAATGCAGTGAGGTTCATCTCTGACTGACAGCAGTGACTATATTCCTTTCCCAGCCACTGCTGGATGATCAGGGTTTGCTGACATTGTGGTTTGCCATGTGGTTTGGATGAATGGCTGATTACATGTGTAATGAAGAATGGAGAAAGCCTTGAAATGCCCACAGAGCCTTCCAGAGATGACCA
>JAGRRF010012892.1:2881423-2896882 GCA_019097615.1 Morone chrysops | reverse complement strand
AACCTACCTAAACTGTTTGTTGTAACTGAAGTGCTCAGGTGCTTCATCTTTTGGTGAATTACCAATAATAAATTGGTGTAATAAACTAAAGACATGGTATTTTTTCCAAACAGTTTCCAGCAACAACATACCTCTCTAGCTCTATTATGAATCTTAAATATATTCTTCTACACTACAGACAAATTATTGAAAGCCACATCTTTTCTACTTTTTCTGTGTAGACTTTTGTCAGGGGACAACATGTAGCTTCAATCACAGGATATAAACAGCTTACAGAAACAGTGCAGGTTAACTGGGTGTTAAAGCAGAGTATATCGAGGATTATTCCCTTGGTTATATAAACATAGTTGCTGTAGAGACAAACCAGTTTTAGATCTGACACACACACAGCTTCTGGCAAAGGAAGACACTTGTGGAACATCCGGCAGTTTCCTTTTCCAAAACTCTTGTGTTTTGACAAGAAATTCCTTCTGTGAGCCACTGTTTGAAATGTAGGACTGTGTACACAATGTGAGTCTGAACGCCTGCACCCCTCCGCTGCTGACACATGGGCTCAAGAGGCTACGCTCACCGTATGGCCGCGTGCATCCTGTAGTCATCAGGTGGTTACAGTTTGCACTGACCCTGCAAGTGGAATTAATTCGATATGGAAATGATTGTGTGAGAAGGACATTGACATTGAGCTCACGTTTGCTAAGTACACTGGCTTATCAGAGCTGCCTTGTAAAAAACATTGTGACTTCCTCTGCTATGAGTCTGATTTTGATTAAAGACAAAAAGGCAAGAAATGTATCTTCAGCAGGGGAGGGCTGCTCCGCTGTTTCCAAACTAAGAAAATAGGAGTACGTAATTCAAAACAAAACTCCTCCTCAGACCTCAGAGACTGTATTGTACAGTACAAATCCTTCTAATTAGAAACAGTTAGGACATGTGGTTTGCGCCATCCCAAAAAAAGAATTTGTAAGCTCACATTTTTGTTGGACACGGTTGAGGAATACATTATGTGGTGTTCTTATTTTTATATCACACCTCATAAATCCGCAGCAAACTATGCAAATCACACAGACAGCTGTACCCGGAGCCCGTTGCAGCCGACACAAGCCCTCTGACCACACCAGATGCCTCATTGTGAGGGCCAATTTGTCAGCGTTGCCCTGCGAGAGCTGCTACGGGCTATTTTGAGCGCAACACAATGAGAATGAAATTATCTACAACACCATTAATAAAATCACAGAGGGAGTGGTGTTAATGCTCAGTATTTCCAGGTGGAAGGACATACTGAACCTCTGCAGTACTCCACACAGACATCATGTTACTTTATTGTTCACAACATTGCTTTCTCACCGCAAGTAGTCCAAAAACCTTGAGAAAAATTAAACCCAGACCTCTGTGTGTGTGCAGTTACACTTTTCAAACCTTTTGCATTATATCTACCTTGCAATATACTGTACTAATTGAGTTTAAACTCACCAACTCCATGATCCAGTGCAAGTTCAGTAAAGTCTGGAGTGACATGGTCAAAAGCACAGGAGGCGAAGGTGCAGAGCTCCTCAATCAGCTAGTGCTCTGCAGCAATTGTCTCGTGTCTGTTCTATTTTTCCACAAATCACAAGTAAATCAGGAAAGAAAACACACTAATGATCTAGTATGAACGATGTAAATGAAATCTTATTCTGACAAATGCAGAGACAGTTTCAGTTTTGATTCCCTGTTTTTCCCCCCATGTGATGAAACATCTGCCCATCCACTATATTTCTTAGAAAACAATATAAATGCCATTGGTGATTGTGTTTTTTTAATTGTGCACTAATATTACAACATATTTGTAAGGGATACGCGTAATTAGTCGACCTCACCGGTAAAACAAATTCCTATATATATGTTATAATTATGTCAAACATAACAAAGTGTTCCATCCAGTTGTAAACAAATCGTCTAGCCACTCTGTGTTTGAAATACAAAAGTCTAACTGGACATAACAACTGCATATTTTTTATTGCTAACTTGACCGTTGAACCCTGTGCATTCTAAGAGGGTTACTTTCAATTTCATATTTTGAAGCTCCACTCACCAAGCAGCTGAATTTGACAAGTTAGTGTGAGAACGGGATGGTGAGGCAGGCAGACTGCAGGTTGGACTGGGAAGAATAACTGTAATGTTTATCTTTTCTAATCAGCCAGCACATTCACATAGATAGAAAAAACGGGCTGCCAGTTGTAATGGTTATCAAATTGAGTGAACACTATTTGAAACTTTCACAACTCAGTTCTGACTCAGCTTGTTGTGAGTCGACATACAGAAATAACTCTTAAATGGACATACTTCTTTCATCAGTGTCAAAAGTGATAATAGCCACAACAACTGCCACACTGAATCCATGTCAACTGAAATGACATCAGAAGAATGGATACATTACTAGCTTATGATTAGCTTAGAAAAATAAACACTCCTCTAATTAATGCAGTCTTTACTTATTCTTTAATGATCTAATTACATATAAGTAAGTCATAGACAGCCAAAAGCGTCATGATGATGTTGATTTATGTTGTCTTTTCACTGTTAGGTCTGGTGCTTGATGCTGGCTCCACAAAGTCGCAGCGGTGCCAAAATCAACGTTAACTGAATGCCTCAGAATCCAGATTTGTACAACATATCTGTGTGATTAGCATGCAAATTGAAAAAGTGCAATCTCATGCTGCTCTTTGCCATTCATACCTAGAAAACATCAAGTCATGTGTCACATGCAAAGTGAACAGACAGGAAACCTGTCCAGGCCCACAGTACAAGTGTTCTGTGGCTCAGGCTAAGTTGTGTGTGCTAGGGCTGTAGGCAAATATGGACAACAAAATAACATCTACATCTTTTTAACCCCTTGACAATAAAATTAGCCATGTTTCCATCCATTTTTTTTATATAATTTTAACAGAAAAAGAAAAAAAAAGAAAATGTGAATGAATGCTTATTTCCATCCACTAGTATTATGGGAATATTAAGACTTGGTTCATTGAGATAAGCACTCCAATTTTGCAGTTTCAGGTGGCCGAATTTTTGTATCCACATGCATATGTACAGTATCCTTCCACCCCTGAAAAATAGGGTTCCCCTGAAAGCCACGGTGTGATTCGAACACTGAAAATATCAATCCCAACTGCAGAGAAAAGGATAAAATGCAAGACAACAACAAAAAGATGAAACTGTACAAGCTACAGTATATCATTTCTCTGAGCCAGAGAGTATCATACTGTTTCAGTCACTGTGTCTGCAACTTCACCACTTTCCCTCATATTAAAGTTAAAAACATGTCCTAGGTTACCCCTAATAATTACACCCTCTGTAACTTTGAAATATATTTCTCTGTGGGAAAGACAAATAATGATCAGCCCTAAGGCCATGTTAGCTTTCACTAAAACAAGGTCATGTAAAGGGCTTCCCATGAAACATTAGAAAGTGCTTGAGCTCAATCAAAGTTCTGTGGATGCCGGGTGCCTTATTTGTTGACCACAACTTAATTTCCATCCTCCTGACATCAGGAATTTCCATTATTTCAGCCTCGGTGTCCGTAGCATTTAGTGAAAATGGCTTCTAATTGATATTATTTGTGAAATGAGTAATTGCTTCTTCAGTTTTCCACCATGACAGATGAGGTGGTGCTGCTGTGGGTAGTGTGCTCCGACTGGGTTTGTTGTTCTCATGTCTGTTGAGAAGAAAGGGAGGACAAATGTGGAGCACAGAACTCCCAGTGCATCTGACAGCCCCTTCTACCCACTGTCAGTGTCAGTGATGTATGGCTTCTGAAGAGCCCGACACACACACACACACACACACACACACACGCCGGCACCTTGATGTCTTGACCTCTTTGACCCTGCTTGAGAAATCCCTTTTCAGTGTCAGTCTTTGAGGGACTTATTCCCAGTTGAGTCACTGGTGGTCATAATGGGGAAGGCGTCAGCGGGGCGTGAACTGGGCGAGCAACGCTCACACTTCACTCGCTTCATGTTTGAGTTTCAGTGGCAGAGAGTCAACATCGCTGAATAGAAGTTTACTGAACCAGCACAGACACTAAACGGCCACTTTGATCTGAGTTCAAAAACAGTTTCATATAAATCAACATTTAGTGACACAGCAGTAGAATTTTTTATATCCAACCATAGCTCTCAGTTGCATTGCCACCACTGTACTACATATCTACAGCTATTTTATTGTCATGTTGTTATATACCTTTCCTCTAAAAACAAAGTGTAGAAACTGAAGTGGCTTCTTGTACTTGGATTTAACTTTTTAACTGCATTTGTGCAGTTTTTGACAACAAATATCAGGGGATCCTGTAGAATAGTGGTTCCCAACCTTTTTCCTTAAGGGAGCCCTTTTCTATCATTGACGACCCCTGACTCAGTGACATATTTTATAGATATTTCATACTACATTCTGTCATGTCCAGAAAACTTTGTTAAGTTAATTCATTCAGTTTTGTCTCGTGTCTATGTTGTCTTGTGATTTCCTGTTTTATTTTGGTTCCACTTCCTGTCTGTCTCTTGTCACCAGTTTTACTTTCTCCCTTTTGTCTGTTTTCCTGCTCTTGGGATTACCTGTCTCCGCCCTGATTGTTTCCACCTGTGTGTATATATAGTCCATGTCTCCCTTTGTCCTGTGCCAGTTCGTCTTGTCCCATGTGTCAAAGAACCAGCGCTTTCTATGCCACTGCCATTGTCAGGTCTTGTTGTTTTGTCACTTTGTTTGTTAAAGAGGGATTTTCTGTTTTTTTTCTGAGTCTTAGTCTTAGTATTTCCTCGTAAAGAGTGATTTTGTTTAGTTAATAAAAGCATTATTTTGAAACTTTCGTCTAAGAGTTGTGCATTTGGGTTCTGGTCCATAGTTCAGTCGTGACACATTCAATGCATAACAATAAAAGTACATAACAACTGATAAACTGAACAATGAACACAAATATCCTTAACCATTCAACAAGTTTGTGTAAAAAACTATTGAAAAAACAATTTGAATAAAGTTTGAGCAATTATTTCCTGTGAGTATTGCATCAGAAATTGGTTTCCTGATATTTTTAGGTTCCATGTTTTTTTTTTCAACAATCATACACATTTGATGTGTATGATTTGCTTATTGTTTTAAATTCAGTGTTTTTATCTCATTCTTTTATTAGGTCTTTGGTTTTTTAACTTTTCTAAAGCAAAATGAGGCTGCAGAATGATGGCTCTGTGAATATAGCCTGTGTTCATGTCTTCAAAGTCTAGATCTTAAAGCTGAAGATAGTTGATCGTTAAGTCTCATTCCCAGGGTCCCAGAAGCATCTGGATCTGACACTCAAAAGTCAACTATCTTTAAGCTTCTGGCCTGGTGGATTCTTGCAAATGCCATTAGGAGCACTAGGAGGAGCCAAAGGAACCAGATTTATTCACAGATTATCTGTCTCATGTTCTACTCTCAGGATATAGTGAAAGTTTCAGTACTCATGACAAAAAGTTATTATATAAACGTTACCTCCTGCAGCTTTAAATAATATTCTTAAATTACAATTTCATTTAGTTTACTTTATAGAAATGAACAAAATGCTTAGGCCTATTGTGTACGTTTTGACAACACATAGTGGGGGTCCCAACTTAAAGGTTGGGAGCCACTGCTGTAGAACATACTGAAATACAGTAATTTGAATGTTGTTGAAACAATATGTTTGTTATTTGTAAGCCATAAAGACATCTAATAAACGTTCACTTTTGAAGATCATTTTAATGTTATAACAAAACTTTTCATGTTATTATTCCACAAAACCAATGTATCTCATCAAAGCGGGTATGTTGTTATAACAAGAAACTTCCATGTGGTGTTGTGAAGATCCATCATTGCCTGAAGAGACGGTGTAGCCTGGAGCAATCATAAAATATGATTGATCTACATGTGGCATGTGTTTTTTTTTATGTATTATGGCTTTGGGTTGCATTCATTTTGTTTGTGTGACAATGCTTAATCTTTACCAGCCGTGACAGGGCTGGTATTGTTTTCACCTTGTGAGATGTGTGTTTGTCATCGTGGCAAAATGTGGTCCTGGAGACATGTTCTGTAGCGTGAACCACAGAGGAGGTTTAGAGTGCTTTGCCAGGTTTTTATATGTCTGTCTGTGTCTCTCTGTGTTATCCTAGATTCTGACCTTAATTTCAGTAGTCACATTAAATCAATTCAAAAATTCAAATAAAAAACAGAATCAGCCTTTTACCACCTTAAAAATAACACAAAGATCATGCTTGACTTGCTGTCAAAACATGATCTGGAGAAACTGGTACATGCATTTATCTCTACTAGGCTCTACTGCCTGTCCATAAGTCACTGAATGGTTTAGGTCCAAGATACTTATCAGATCTCCTGACTCAGTAAGAACCCTGCAGATCTCTCAGGTCAGCTGGTTCTGGATTACTGGTTGTTCCCAGAGGAAAAACTAAGCATAGAGAAGCTGCCTTATATGCTGCTTAAATGTGGAAATAATAATACAATTAATGAAATTAATTGTTAGTTGTTTTATCGTTTTTATTCTGGGTGCTTTTGCTTACTTGCTTTTATTGTTTTTATCATTTCTTTCTTGTTTTGTTGGTGTTTTTGCTCGTGCTCTCCTGCATGTGCCTTAATCTCCACCAGGTTACAGCCACCAGCTCTGGCTGTTGAGGAGTTGGAATAATGTAATATTTTGCCCCTCCTCCAGATTCCAAATAGTTAAATATATGTAATATGAAAGACATCTGATAGTGTTGCCTGAGATTAGCTGTCTGACTGTCTGTCATCATTAAACCAGTTAGGCTACATGGTTATCTGGTTATGCAGCCACATTAATTAGGTGTGTTTTGAAACAGCAGCTGGAGGCTCAGAGGAACTGTTTCCTCTAGATAGCTGCGCCAGAGAGTGCCAGATCACAAGTTAATCACCATCCGTGAATAGGTTAAGTCACTGGTCACTGCTACACTGAGTGGGAAACTTTTATAGCTACAGGCTATATGGCACACACTCTCACACTGTGTTACCAGTAAACTCTGGTTTTACACACAAGGTGATTTGGTGTTCGTGATACATGTAAACCAGGGACTTTAAATAGACAACCCAGATATTTTTACAGTTTTCAAACTAAATAGAGCTGGCTTCAGTTTAAAATGCCTGTGTGTAGGATTTAGTAGCATCTAGCTGTGAAGTTGCAGATTGCAACCAACTGAATACCACTCACCTTCCAAGTCTGTAGAAATTACGGTGGCCTGAAAAAAAACACAAGACCCAATCTAGAGCACATGTTTGGTTTGTCCATTCTGGGCTACTGTAGAAAAATGGCAGTTCAACATTGCAGACTCCATAGAAGAGGCCCCGCTCCCTCTGAAGATAAAAATGGCTCATTCTAAGGTAACAAAACAGTGTAAATCCTAACAGCATATATCATTAGTAGGCTAACATAACTTAATGCTCCAAATGATTTTGAGCCACTCATTCCCAGTAATAAGACCCAACTCAAAAAACAAAAGTTGAAGTAATAACTCAATTGTATTGAGTACACTTACATTTGTGCAGTATTTTAAGTATTGGTGATACAATTCCAGTTTTGTAGCCTGGAACAATCATAAAATATGATTGATCTACATGTGGCATGTGGTTTTTTATGTATTATGGCTGTGGGTTGCATTCATTTTGTTTTTTTGTGACAATGCTTAATCTTTACCAGCCGTGACAGGGCTGGTATTGTTTTCACCTTGTGAGTCGTGTGTTTGTCATCGCAGCAAAACGTGGTCCTTGAGACATGTTCTGTAGCGTGAACCACAGAGGAGGTTTAGAGTGCTTTGCCAGGTTTTTATATGTCTGTCTGTGTCTGTTGGTGTTATCCTAGATTCAGACCTTAATTTTAGCAGTCACATTAAATCAATAACAGAATCAGCCTTCTACCACCTTAAAAATATCACAAGGATCAGAGTCTTGCTGTCAAAAAATGATCTGGACACTGGTGCATTTATCTCTACTAGGCTTGACTAAAAAAAGCACAGCATAGAACTCTAGATCTCAGATCACTATATTGGCTACCAGCTTCCCACAGAAACAACTTAAAAATTCTACTGCTTGTCCATAAGTCACTGAACAGTTTAGGTCCAAGATACTTATCAGATCTCCTGACTCAGTAAGAACCCTGAGGTTCTCTCAGGTCAACTGGTTCTGGATTTCTCTTGTTCCCAGAGGTAAAACTAAGTGTAGAGAAGCTGCCTTATATGCTGCTCAAATGTGGAACAAACTGCAAGAAAAAGTAAGACTTGAAACAATGCTGACTACTTTCAAATCAAAGCTTAAGACCATGTGCTTTTGCTTGTGAACTCGTGCCTTGGCTATGAAATGTTCTATATAAATACATTCACTTTACCATGTCTGTCTGTCGGGTGCAGACTTTATCAACGTGATAGTATCAAAATCTTGCAGGATGCAGTCACAAACTGCACAAAAATTGTGTTTATTTCTCTGATTGGCTGCTTTGTTATCGCTAACACCGCTCCCTCTCTTCATTCAATCTTGAGCACTTTCGGCCATCGCTGTTCTATCTACCTGTAAAGACACACCTTCAAGAAGGTAGCCCTGTTGTAATGAAGATGCAAATCCCTGCCAGGCTCTGCTTGTGCAACGAGTCACACCAAGCTGATGTGAATGGCAAAGGCTCTATCTGTCCGGCCATCTTTATGCCAGAGAAAGAGAGAGCCACTGATGATATTGTAGTTAGTGTCTGCCAGTGGGCATGTGGGAGGCTCTGAAACAAAGTGGAAGGGTGACCTATAAACTTACGAATATCATATGAATAAGCATCGCAGACTGATAACTATGAGGAGTCAGATCTTGTGTATCAACCACCAAATGCAGTGATTTTTCTTGGGCGTGCTATGGCAATCCTAGGGGTTGCTATAGCACCGCCAAGCCCCTTCCTTGCGTTGCCTATGAGCACCATATTGTGGGGTTGTTTCTCTGCAACAGTACCAAAATCTCCCACAGCCTCACAGAGAAGTGCTCCTTCACAGATTTGTCTACCTACAAGCCAGTCGTCCCAAATGTGAAAGCTACTGGAGCGGCAGGAATGAAACATTATGTTCATTCACAGTCACAGTCACTTTACTTTGAAGATTTTTGCAAAGAAGACCTATACAAAGCTAGTACAGACTGCTTAGGTGGGTTGCATCAGCGGCTTTAGAAAGGGAGGATGCATTTGTTTTGTTTTACTATGCTATTTGTTGCAGAAATGATACTGAGTGGGTTATTCTGGTGAAATAAACTGCGTTGAACTAACTCGAGGCTGTTACTGCCTCTGCTAAATATTTCTAATGAATGTGTTGCAACATCAGTTTTGCAAACAACAGATGTCTGACTGGGACCTGCGGTCCAAAAAGGCTGAATGATTTTCCCATGATTCTATTCCCCAACATTCTTCTTGGCACTGCTCTTGCACTGTGCTAACAACTATCTGCATAATGAAAAGATTCATTTGGGGTAGTTAAAAGGCCAGAACCAGAACAACATAAAGACCATTTCTGCTGTTACCAAAACAGCAACAGCACAATACCCAACAACAAATCTGAACCACCTTCAATACTTTATTCCTTTCCGAATAGGAACCTTGAGCGACTTAACCGATGGGTGGCCAGCACACATCGCTGAGGGTCCCAGGATCAGCACCTTGGACAATGATTATAATCCACCTGCTAAGCAGGAGGCTGCTATAAACTAAATAGACTAGTGATACTGTCTTTCAAATTTCTTTTTTCATCGTTTCCACTTGCAAAATCCCTCAATATTGTCCTGGTGGGAAAGTGCCAATCATGTGGTGTGTGCAGGTCTGAATGATAACTGCAGGTTAATTACAGTCACAGTCCAGTCTGCTTCCTGCGAGTGTTACTGCTGATCATCATCAGATACCAGACACGTTTACCATATTTGAATTGGTTTTCAATATGGTCAGTCTTGTCCCTTGCTCTCAAGACTGGCCCTCCTGCATGTGCATTTAATATTTTGCCCCTCCCTCCAGATTCCAAGTAGTAGAATATATGTTATATGAATTACATCTGATAGCGTTGCCTGAAATTAGCTGTCTGACTGTCCGTCATCATTAAACCAGTTAGGCTACATGGTTCTAATCTGGTTATGCAGTCATGTTAAGTTGGTGTGTTTTGAAACAGCAGCTGGAGGGACTGTTTCCAGCAGACAGCTGAGCCAGAGAGTGCCAAAAAAGATCAAAACACAAGTTAATTACGATCAGTGAACAGTTAAAGTCACTGGTCACTGCTACACAGAGTGGGAGACAGTGGTAGGCTATGGCACCCACTCTCACACTGTGCTATTAGTTGGCTCTGATTTTACCCCCAAGGTGATATTGGTTTTAGTACACAGAGCTGGAGTGTCTTGGTTGCAGTTTGGCTCACTGTGGAAGAACAAAAAAAGTACCAGCTACTAACAGACCATCACTAAATGCCTTCAGTTAACATCAAAAAAGGATGCAGGCCTTAACGGAACCCTGGTCCAAGTACCACCAATCTGACCAAGGTTAAAACACAGCAGTGTTGACCCAGCTTAGGAGGCAGGTTAATTCCTAAAAAGAATATTATTTATTGCTGACTGTTGTTGAATCCTTAACCGATTCAAGAACCAGAGCTGATTTGGTGAAAAGGGGTCCTCCTGGTCCACACTTATCTTCCCAATAGTTCCCATTTGAAGCCACAATTGCACTGTTTTTGAACCATTCATTTTACTTCCGCTCACTATCTTACCATCACATTTTAGCTCCTAACTAATTACTGGTGACTGAGCTCTACATGCATGAATGTGACTACACAGCAGATTGATATATGAACAAAACTTTAAAATCAGTAGTATTTTCATTAGGAATTTTGTAGTATTTGGACAGTGTGTATAATCAGTGAATATACAATAAGAATTGTTGTGTTTTCATTACTTTAGAATGAGCTATTTTCTTTTATTTTACAGATGCTGCGGCTCGCCTTCCATGGAGTCCGCCATGTCGAACCACCATGTTTCTACAGTATCCCAGAATGGACAAACCAAACACCGGCTCTAGATAGAGTTTTACAGGCACTGTAGTTTATCCTTCAGACTTCACACATTGTTCTTATTCCCAGGTCGTCAAATACAGACACGAGCAGTATTAGTTGCAATCTGAAACTTCACTGCTAGATGCCAGTAAATTCTACACACTGGACCTTTAATGTATTTATTTTCTTTAAATATTTGACTTTAGTACTCTTAATAGACAAGTTGCAAAAATGTGTCTGTCCTTTCTAGACCAAATTAGCCTGGTTTCTAAAACCTCTGCTTTTATTCAGTTTAACTCTTGTGCTGGTTTTTATTGATTTTATTGTGTTTTATCAACTTAGCAGCACCAAGTCAATAAGTCTGTATTTTTAACAGAAGAGATCATATCCACTTCTGTTTTACTCACCTGATTATGTGTTGGAGAATTATTCTGTGTTTGATACAGTGTGAAGTAGTGCATCACACTTAATTTACCAAGGCTCGCCTAGCTAAGATCTACAATGATGTCTCCCCAACTTGCGATAGATGTCTCAGGCCCCTGCTGACCTTTGACACATGCTCAGACTCAGACTCCTGTCCATCCTTAACTTCTGGAAAATTACTTTTAATCTGTCTGAAAGACTGGGCTGAAAGCTTGACTCTTTCAGTTCTAACTTGGGGTGTCCTTGCCCTCTTTCTCTGCATCCCAAAAGAATGTAATTGCCTGCACCACTTTACTGGCTAGAAATATCCTGCACCTCCATCATATGCACACTGGATTCACTAAGGTGTAAGGGGTAATATGTGGTATGTTTCTTTTTTGTTTTGTTTTGTTTTGTTTTGTTTTAAGCAGTAGACATACAATATTAATGTATGGTTGAACATCCTCATTAGTGTGTGTTTCTGTTGGTTTTAAGTTTAAGCTTGTTTCCCTACAGGTATATATGTGTATGTTACTGTTCCGGCTCCAGTGGGGTCAGTGAACAGTGTCCACTTCTTAATGAAAATGCATGTTTTTGTTACTTTATGGCACATTATAAAAGGCAATTTATTTTTGTCATTGATGTTGTATATCCCTGCAAAAAAAGCTGTTGTTGTTGTGAATTAGAAAAGTACGCAGTAAAAACAACCAAAAGCTGATAGAACAGAAAAGGAACACACTGAATTTGTCAAAAAGAAGATGGAAGGCTACTGAATATGTATGATTATTAAACATTAAATACTAACATAATATAGACAGAATTGTATAAAAAGTAACTGAAAATATCAGGAAAACCAATCACTGATATTATATTCACAGGAAATAATCTGCTCAAAATTCATTCACATCACAAACTTCACACAACCTTCCTGCAGTTATTGTGTCTACTGTTTGTTATCCCTAAAATATGTCACTGATTCAGTTTACTCAATGATAGGGAAGGGGTACAGTAAGGAGAAAAGTTGGGAACAACTGCTTAACATTTATATCAACAGGTGTGCTTGCTGCTATGTGCTTTCACTAATTGCTTCTCTGCCAAATCTCTGGGAAAATATACCTATATTGGAGCAGTTGCATGATATATATGAAACTTTTCCAACCAGGATTAACTGTATAAAGCAGAAACCATATTGTCTCAGCAGCTACTTGTTGAAAAATAGGCTCAGTATCTGGCAAACCAACTGGAGTGCTTGCTCTAAAGATATACCGTAATAAAGAGCCATTTTTAGATTTTTAACATTCTCTCACCTTGTCAGAGCACATGCTCAAGTCCTTTTCAAACACAGAGCCTATTATAAAATATGCAATCAGTTTAGATTGGCTTCTTGCCAGCAGGCAACTCATCAGGGTGAATTTTTCCATTGCGTCCATGTCTTTACATGTCTTTTCTGTCCACTAGCTAGTGCTGTTGCTGTACTCTGTCAGAGCTGCCCGTGCTCTCAGTCAGTGTATGCCATCCACAGCAGCACATCTTCACCTCACAGAACACTTTGTCGGATTGCTTTCATACTCATCTTGTGAAATACTAGATTATTTCACCTGAAATGAATAATTCTCATAAACTGCTCACAGCTCACAGTGTCTATGCTATGCTGTAATTGTAATGTAACAGATAAGAGTGGGGATGCATCTCATTCAACCAGACGGACAACTAGAGCTCGTTCTGAGATCTGAAAGAACCTCAAGAATACTCTCAAGGATCCCTAATATGCAATATAACAAATCCAAAATGCATTGTTGTTATGTGTTCATTATTTTATTTTCAATTACAGATTTTATGTTAGGGTCATGGGTAAAAGCCAACATGAACTCTTGGTAAGAGACAGGATGATGTCTTGGATGTCCAACCATCCACCAAAACCTCCTTCCTCAGAGGCACTATAACAATGTCACACTCTATGCCCAGTTCTAACTTGTGTTCTACCAACATATTTAACAAACACGGACTACTGAATTGGGACCCTAGGGACCCCAAGAACAAACTACTCATAGCAAAATCTATATTTTTGTAGATATTTTCTTCCACCCCTATAGCGTCCAGATATGACACAAACAGCGGTGTTTGACATGTTAGGAGTGTGTACAACCAAATGAAAATGATAACAGCTGAGTCATAAAACCTACAGCTATCAGCCTCAGCCTGTGTGTGTGTTTCCTTCCAGCCTCTTACAGTGTGTGTAGCCTACATGTGCACAAAAACTACAGAAGAAATATGGTAATATTTGTTCAAAAAAGACTTCCTTTTATGTTTCTGTTCAAACTCTGACCACCGATACATTTACAAAGAACAAAAAAGACAAGCCACAAGCCTCAGTATTTTAGTGCCATGTTCTGATAGAAATTAGCTGCAGTGCTGGCAGGTCCCACTGAGGTCTGTTCAGTCTGTGATCCCAGAGAACACAAAGACTCAATCCAGTGTTATTAAAGCCACTCCTTGCCACGCACATCTGCCTGTTTAGCTTTAAAAGCATCTCAAATGAAGACTAAGTGATTTTATAATACACTCTGCATGTTTTCATTTGGGCTCTTGACAAGCTGTCATAATTAGACGGCTCCAACGAGAAGCAGGCAGTTTTTCAGGCGCTCGATTCAATAAAAGAGCTTCTCCATCTTCCTGCGAGACGGTTCTTCTCCTGGGAAGCTTCGGAGGCCCAGCTCTTGTCATTTCACCAGCTCTTTGGTGATAAATGAGAGAGATAATGTGTATTAAGCATGTCCAGTTCCTCAGAAAGCTCGCTGTAAGTAGCCTTACTGGATAAAGGGTGTTCCTGCTCTTTATCAAAGCTACTCCCTCTACAGAGAGCTCTGACAGAGAAGCCATAAAACGCCGTCTTTGACTCTGTCCTCTTTCTCTTTCGCTTCTCTCCCACTTCATTTGGAACAGATCAGAAACCAAAAATACTATTTTTATTCTGCAAAATGACATGATGAAGGGCACATAATTTGCTCCATTTAATCATGGGAAAGAAGCAGGGGCCAGGGCAGGCATTTTCAGGGCCATAAAAAACATGTAACTGACTTTGTTCATTTTTAAACATTAGTGAATCTGGAAATCATTAAATATTTTTTAATTTCATATTATTAACAGTTACAAGTCAATTCACCACCACATAACAACGAGTTAACAATATGATTATTTGTTACTCTATCATCTTCTCTCCTTCTCCACATTACTCTGTCTGAATCCATGGGTAGATGGAAAACTGGATGTTGGTAAGGTCTGGTTGAGAGGCCTTCTTGATTTTAAGGGGTGTAAGAAAACTTTAAACATGTGCACAGTAGGCCAATATCTCACCATTGAGTTCATTTCTGTGAAGAAAACTAAATGAAATTGTTATTTTTGTTAAGTTTAGGTAGTTTAGATAGTATGTATGATCAGTGTTTCCCATTCCAAACACAACTTTATCGTGATCAAAGTACGACAGCAAACAGATAACATTACTGCAAAAGTTTATTATTGATAATTAACGTTAACATTCGTTAGCTAGCGATGTTAGCTGTCAGTCTCGATTATGTCAACTGATATATCTGTCTGCTTGCCGTTAAAAGGATGTAACGTTATATCTAGCTAGCTAACGTTAGCTAATTATCTAACGTTAATGTTATGACCAGAGACGGTTCAGAAAGTATAAATGTATATAGAAAATCTTTGTTATTACCAGCGGCTCTGACAACGTAAGTTAACTTAACGTTTACAAGGCGTCACGGACGAGAGCCCCGTGAGCCTTGTAACTAACGTAGTTCAACACAGGTAACCACTTTTGCTTAATTTCTTTGATGGCTCAGATGTATGCTCTAGTTGATTTTGTGTTTTCACCATTCATATTTATACAACCAATGTGTTTATGATTAAATTGTTTACAAGAGCACACAGTTCTTCATAGATCTAGCCTCTTATTTTTGCTTTTAAAGTGCACCAGATTGATAAGTCCATTAAGACA
>JAGRRF010012892.1:2868173-2880542 GCA_019097615.1 Morone chrysops | reverse complement strand
CCTAAGATAACTTCTGTTATGAATTGGCGCTATACAAATAAAATTGAATTGAATTGAATTAAATTATTGAGAATTATTCAATTTTGAAGACGAGTTTATATTTTAACTTCCTGAACAAGACAGTGGCATATAAGAGGGTAAGAAAAGTAAAAGGAGTTTTAAAGCTGCGTTCAGATTGTTTATTATATAATTGGTTGAGACTGTTAAGATGTGAAATGGAGTTCAGAAAAAAGAAGAAAAAGAGAAACTCAAGCTACACTACATTTTTCAAAAATGAAGCACTTCATATTAAAGGACCAGTGTGTAGGATTTAATGATCTAGCAGTGACAGATTGCAAATAATTGAAGACTGCTCGTGTGTGTACTTGATGACCTGGCAATGAGAATAGGCTGTGAAGAGTGTCAGGAGAAACGCTTACTTTGTTTGTGGAAATGTTCTCTAACCAGAGCTCTTTGAATCTTTTTTGTTTGTTTTTTTGTATATTTTTTGGGCTTTTATTGCCTTTATGATAGTGACAGCTGAAGACAGACAGGAAAGGGGGGCAGAGAGAGAGAGTGGATGACACACAGCAAAGGACCGCAGGTCGGATTCGGGCTACTGCAGCAAGGACTCAGTCTCTGTATATGGGTTGCCAGTTCTACCCACTGAGCTATCTGGGCGCCCAGCTCTTTGAATCTTAATTGAATACCCCTGGTAACAGCAGGATATTTAAAAGAAGTCATCACAAGGTTGCTGGGCCCTCCCCCTGTTAAAAAGGAAAGTGCTATGTACACCGCAGTGGGTGCAACCAGTATTATTATGGTACATAGATGGAATTACCTGCCACTTTAACAGCAGAATAAAGGATCACTAAGGCAAACAACACAAAGACGTAAACAATTGAAACTCCACAGCAGCTGCAGCCCGCAATTACACGTATACACAAAGACTGCAGTTCTTACACCGCAATGCTACATTATCATTAGCATTACCATTCTATGAGCCTCATTACGTTTAACTTCTTAGCTTGATCTTTCTCAACGGTTACCAGTCCACTTAACTATTCAGCCTTTTTGAGCTGAATCAGCGGAAAAGCACTCGATAGAAGTTCCTCAGCAAAAGCATTTTAGCATTTAGCATGTTAGCCACACCCAGCATGCACCTGTTGGTCACACAACACAGAAGAATGTGCGTTTGATTTGTGTCACCTGGCGTGCCTGCTGGGTGGTGAATTACAACTCATTCTCATTAGAGATAAGCGAGGACACCATTATATCAACCAACTAACTTCAGATCAGATGGAATAAAAGAAGGCTGGAGCTCGAAGATGAGGGAGCACTGAGTGAGGAAAGTCTGGTATTCACCATGTATCTCCAAAAAATCAGCTTGTCATGAACGTAGAAAAAACAGCTTTGTGACAATGCATCTTTCAGATAATCCAATAGGTTTGTAATGCTCTATTCAGTACCATCAACCGAGAGAGGAACATCTATCCAGAAAACATTTTAAATTCAGTTTTAAATAGATCAAATTGGGAAGTAGATTTTTACTCTACTGCAACTGTGCACGCTGTCGAGAATAACATTTTCCTTGGGAAAAACAGCTACACCCGTGGCAGTCCTGTCTCAGCATTTGCATAAAGATGAAACCCCGACACATCTTGACAGATTGTGCAAGCATAAGTATTGGTAATTCCTGTCACTTCTCCAGTCTTTGAAATGGTGCAGTTGAACAGGGGGTCGGTAACTGAAATGCAATACACTCCTGGTGCCTGCTTCACAGCATTCTGCTGAGCAGTGGCAGTAGCACAAGAAACATAGTAAAGCAGCTTTAAAAAGCAGTGAAGAATACAATGCACAATTTCAAATAGGCTTTATGACTTGCGAGTGATTCAGGGGAAGGAAATGCAACAACATGTTTGTTATGTGGGCTGTTAGTAAGTATGATGTTGGCCTCATCTTAGCCACTACATATGTTGTAAACATTTTGGTTTTTTTACAAGAAAACTCACTCCAGGTACACAAAATGTGTCTTTAACCTGAAAAACCTACACATTTGAAGTATTGTGCTATATGTGCTAACTAGAATGAATAGGTATGAGAACACTTTGACAATTCTGCTTTAGTATGAGCAATGAGCACTGTTAAAGGATGAGTTCACCAAAATGACAAAAAAAGGTTTTAGTTTTGGTTTTATTTGTCCAGGTTTTGAGATATCTGTCTCTGAGTTTTCCAATTCTGCGTCAGGAAAATGGACGTGATTGGAGTTTAGTTTGTGTACTGAAAAATTGTATCTGAAATTCCAAACCAACAATGTTTTCCAAAACCATTATCTCTGGGACAGTGCATGAATTGGACCAAAGAGGTGCCAGCACAACATAACTGTAACCCTAATTCTTTTACCATTTTTTATCCATTTTAACAAGGACATTTTCCGCACTGTTTTCTGTGTTAAGCTAGCTATGTGTTTACACAGGGATGCAGGCATTACTTTTATACCACCCTTAATCTGACTCACTCCTCATGCCTATACATAACTATCCAAACCAACTAACCCCCAAATTCCACTGGGCATGGCCGTGACACGTTACAGCTCTGCCATGGATGCTGGAGCTGATAGCGCCTGTTCTAGGAAATGCTCTCGTCCCAGAAGCGGCTCGCCACTCTGCTTCGCATCACCCACTCACATTAAGCTGCATGGAGCAGATCATACTGACAGGAAGTCACAGAACCGACATAGACAATCCAGTCAATTTTCTAAATAAAAGCTTGCAAAACTTCGGATCACAATTCACACCAGATCAACAGTGTGGCACCAGGCCAGAAGTCAGTCAGTCAGAGGCAAGTTAGAGGAGATTTGAAGTGGAGAAACACACTGTTTTGTATGATTTTTATGGACAAAATACATAAGTCAACAACATATGACAGGCAACACGCTCTGAAGATGCTCCTTCACGGTGGAAGACGTGCGGATCACAGAGCCAAACAACATCGCAGAGGTGACGTCACAAAGCCGTGGCTGGTGGAATTTTGGAGTAAAGTAACACACAAGCCAATCAGGGGCAGAGTAGGGTGATCTTTGTAAAATATTGATGGGAAAAAAAATCAAGCGTTACAGGGATGTTTAAGGGTGCATACCTACTCATCAAGAGGTGGCAGTAAGCAGTAAGAAGTAAGGGTATTCATGTGGACAAAAATCAGATGTGCCGGTACTCAGTACCAGTGAGTACTGGCCATTTTCAGCCAGTGGTCTGGGACTATTTCTTTGGCAGAAAGCCGTTCCAGTGAAAACTGTTGACTGATGAGTGGCAGTGATGAGTACCCAGAACACAAATACACACACTCACTCTCACACAAGAGAAACCACTTCCCCACTCTCTGTTCTTAATACAGATATTTTTTCTCCAATCTAATCAAACATGCCACAGAATCTGACTCTGACTTGGAGATGACAAAGTGGGAATTCTAACCAATGAAAGGAAGACGGTATGAACAAAACAAAGACCACCTGTCTTGTATTGTGGGCAGTTAAAGAGAGCAGCTTTTCGTGGACAGGGAAGGTGCCAGATATTCCAGATGTCTAGCATTGCTGCGCAGATTTATTGGAGCTGAGTGTGAAGTACATGTGTTAAACACACTGTTAGCCAGAGGCTCTCTGGTCTCTGCGAAAGAAACAGATCCAACACAGAGCCACTTCTTCAACATGGATGATGTGGTTGTTATTCTTCTGATAGTGTGAATTCGGAGATTAGGAGAACATTTTATAGTGCTTATTGTCGGTTGAAGCTTTTAATGTCATAATCAGCCAAATGTTATTTTTGGTGAATTGGTTGAGGTGTCTATTTCTCTATTTGAATTGTTTATAAAGTTGACTAGTTTTGTTAGATAGTTTAGGGAAAAGACAGCGATTTGTTAGTTGAGTCAGCTGTAGTTAGGGTTAGGGTTGATAATTGAATGGTTAATAGTTTATTGTACAGCCTTGAATGTGCGTCTGAAGTAACTGAGACTGATGGATGTTACAACATGCAAACCTGTTAATCACATAAGAACATTGTCATCATCTCTGAGCTGAGTACAGTGTTTCAGTGTTAAATGTACTTAAGAGCTCCCTGCTGTGTGTTAGTGTGTCCACACACTCCTGGCTCCTTTGGAGTGGTTAAGCAGAAGGTTAGAACTATGCTTAAGAAGTCTGTGCTGGAGTACTCCCAACACACCTGTTTGTTTCATTGTGCTCAGATTCTCTCCCCAAGGGCCTGTGAGATCATTACTGCAGACACAACTGCACCATAAATAAACACACAGACATACTTTACTAATTAAATTGACAGTACGGAGTTAGTCGGACCTCCTTCACGGGAGCATATGTTATGAAAGAACACAAAGACTGGAGTCCAGTTAATCACATGTCCACAGTCCAAAAGTCATGTCATTTTATAAACCTGCTTGAGCAGTCTGTAAATGTACATAATGACAACAAGATGTGCCCAGTAGCTACCATGTGGTTCCTGGCCTATACTGAGTAAAATGACCAATCACAAAGCTAGGTGCAGGAAGCTGGAGCAGCATGTAACTGTCCCGGACTGGCCATCGAGAGCACCGGGAGAATTCCCAGAGTTATAAAGCTAGACCTTTCAAATTGTTTGGTGGAGTTTTTCTTTACAAGGTCCAGTGTGTAACATTTAGGAGGATCTATTGGCAGTAATGGAATATAATATTCATAGATATGTTTTCATTAGTGTATAATCACCTGAAAAGAAGAGCTGCTGTGTTTTTGATACCTTTGAATGAGCCATTATTATACACAGGGGTAGTGCAGGTCTTTCTGCCATGTTACACTACCATGTTTCTACAGTAGCCGAGTTTTTCTTACACGCTTGAATGTACAATGTGAGCCGGATCAACTCAACTACAGGCCAATGTGTTTGGTGTGCACATAGATCTGCATTTACATGTTTTTATTTATCCAAACCAAGTTAATACCAGATGCAAACTGGGTCACAGAACACACACAGACAGACATCAGACACCTCAAGTAAATGTTTTTTTGTATTGTTAACCAGGTCACCCAGGCTAAAACGCCAAAGGACATTTCAGTGGCATTATCAGCTAACAACATTTAATCTTTGAGGTTTAACACAATTAATGCATCACAAATTTTATGTTCACTGAAAAACTATTAAAATCATGATGATGTAAAATTGGCTGGTGTTTGTACCAAACAAACATGCAGCAATGCAGCACTATAGTACTTCATCATAATGCTATTTGTCACACATTTGACCTTTATGAAATAATTGTAGTTTCCTGCGATTTGTTACACTTGGACCTATTGCAGTTTTGATAATATTGTGATTAATTGTGCAGCCCTATTCTCAAGTGAATATCTTTACTTCTACTGGATGGATTGGTACAGAATAAAGTAAAGACATTCATGCCACACAATTTATACTAATGACCAGTTTATCTCCAAACGTTTCCATTACCAACACCAGCAGGTTGACTTTTGGGGATTTCAGTAAAAAATCTCAACAATTATTGGATGGATTGTCATGAAACTTTGCACAGACTTTAATTACCCCCAGTGGAAGTGTCGCTCCATCCAACACGTTGGTTCAAAGTGAGATGGTTTAATAATCAATGGACATTCATGGTCCCTAGATGAGATACTTTATGATTTTGGTCACCCTGACCTTGAATTATCATTCAGTTCACTGAATCTACTGCACACATCCATGAGGACAAACCCATTCTACTTCAAACACATTCACTTTCCTCTAGCAGTGACCTAAGCAAGATTGACAAAATACTTTTTACTTACTTTTTTTTAAAGTAGTTTGTTGTGGTTACATCTTCTTTTTCTCATAAATTGAGATTTATTTTGCTAGAAGGGGAAATAATTTTTTATCGTCAGGATTCCCCTCCAGTTTAACAGAGAACAGAGTTGGTTGCTTTCTCGCTTAAATCGGGTTTTCCATGACTATATGCAAGTAAATATATGCATGTAAAAACACAGACCAACCACAAGACAAACATCCACCTTTGAGGTCATTGTTGCTGTTGGATTGTGTTCGGTGTCAGAAACGCTCTGCGGATTATGAACTGGCCCCCAGAGAGAGTCCTATTGGCTGCGGGTTTCCTATTAATCACCCCTAGAGCCTGTTCTGTACATCTTGCTCTCCTTTTGATGGGACAGATGCGCAAAAGCAGCATCTGAAATTATCCATATTAAAATATATGAACTGCATCTCATAAAACTGAAATACTCATTTTCAACCTCTCACGCTTTGTCTAATCATTGAACCATGTGTTTTTAGGAAATAGATTTGACATATCCAAGGACCTCTTACATACAGAAACTGCTTTTCAACAAGCAACATGTCAGAGGACTTCAACAGGAGACTTTATTGGTGTCTTTTTGACAGGCAGGTGGACTCACGAGAATCCATCTTGCCAGGCTTCAAGTTATCCAAACTACAGTGGATTGGACCTGCCAAGTACTTTTTGCCCCTTTCCAAACAGTTTCCCAGATGGTTCTGCGTGACAAACCATCTGCGCAGTCAGGTTAGTTCAATGGTGGGATTAAACTAAAAGCCACGTAAACCAACCTAGTATCTCTTCATTCATTTAAACACATCTACAGTGCACGATTTACATCCTAGAGGTACTGTGTCCTTTATATAATAAGGCAGATGGTGGAAGGCCTGTTACAATCCAACGGTTAGTGTTCACTTTATTAAAGTGCTTAAGTAGCTAAGTCTAATGTTCGCTGATGTTAGCTTATTAGCTCGACTAGCCATGCAGCTAACATTAGCTGGCTCAGCCCAGGAGCCACACTCGGCATGAAAGCCACCTCAGTACTGTAATCCCTGTGTCTTCAAACTGGCCTCGGTTGCTGTGTGTTCTCAGTCCAGTAGAGTCAGCTAATGGGCCCGCGATAGTACCATGGCAGGGGGCGTAACATTCATTCACTGCTATTGGCTATGTTCAATTGGTTTCTACTGGAAACTTTTTTGCAGGAACTTTTGGTCATAGTTTCTACAGGAAACATATGCAGAAATAAGTGTAGACTTTAACTTGTATGACTGATGAGCTGTTTCCTTCTCCTCCTCACTCCCATGGTTCTATAATACATCCATGATATCTCCACACAGATCTGAGGGAACCTTACTCACATTAATGCATGAAACAAACAGAAATGTTGTATTTCCATCCTGTTTTCTGCATTGTTTTCTTCGACTAGCGCTATTTTAATCTTCATCTTGTTGGGCCCTCTTCTTCTGGTTTTCCATCTGGAGAACTGACACTTCACACTGCCTCTCTCGATGAACCAACTCCTAATAATTGCATAACAGTATTGGATGGAAAAAGCATTCATTAGCATTTTATTATTTAAAATTCAGTTACGGCTAATGTTACGATTGCTGATAATGGACAAAGAAATTAAAATAAGACCTAAGTTGTAATTAACCACAATTACCCTCATGCATCAATACCTCTCATGCATTGATACATTCCTATGGTGTGTTATATTTACTGAGCAGCATTTATGATCTCTGGTCAAGCCCAGATTAATTTTTAAAATGTGTGTATTGGCAAGGTCATTAAAGAGTCTAATGAGCCCTGATAAGATGGTCTTTGAGTCATTAAATTCCCCTTCTCTGTATCAAATATTCTTGATATTTTTTATCCATTGTCTTAAGGTGTACTTCCCTGTGTCCCCTTCAAGTGTACAAAGTGTTCCATTGTTGAAATTATGGTCAGGAAATGAAATGTCTTCCTTTCAAACATAGACTATTAGGCTTCCTGCCCAAGGTAGACAAACACCTGTTCACAGGGCGTCTCCAAAGCACACTGAAAGCCAAAGCTATCAGGATCTGAAGGAGACAAAATGTAAAATGTAGCATGAACAACCTTTCAGTGATTAGCTATGACATTTCCTGGAGTGTCACAGAGTGAGTTACATGTTTTTACAGGTTGATTTGATTATCAGAATCACAGACTCATATTTCCATCATCCCAGTGTCACCTCCATTTCAGTTCTAAGGCCATGAACCAGATTGTGCTTAGGAGTAGAGAGCTTCAGTGATGACATGTCCTTATGAGACCTCAGGCCACTGAAATGAGGGGGGGGAATTAATGGGATTCCCACATGCTTGCAATCAACCATCAAAACAGGGAAAGACCATTTTCCACTGCTGAAAGTAAAGAATCGCACAAAAGACAAACTTCATGGCACGATGACTTTGGCTCAGTGCTGGTATCCCATGTGCCCTTGCTGCTCTGAAACTACTGTGTGGAGTAATGAGGTGTGACAATGAAATTGGAAATGCTTTGAATTTTTTGTGCTACCAAAGTCATCAACGCTGCTGCTGATGAGTGCATGGACACAAGAGTGGCACAAGCTTTACATTCCTGATATGGGATGTGTTTAATCGCTATTACAGGAAGAATATTTTAGATATTCTGATAAACAAAGCACACTTGCATGATGATTTGAACAGATACCATTTGGCTGCATGGATGAACACTATAGGCTTTGTGATTTTAAGAAAAGGCTTTGAATTACTCAGTGAGCGGGAGAGCTGAAGAGTCAATGAAGCAATGATGATGACAATGACAGAAATACATAGTCATTTACCTCACTGCCAAACTTACCATAAAGCTCCAGTGTGTAACATTTCATCTGTTGGCAGAAATTAAATATAATATTCATAGGTATGTTTTCATTAGTGTATAATCACCTTAAAATAAGCATTGTGTTTTTGTTCCCTTATATTCTATAGATGCTGCAGTTCACCTTCTATCTACAGTAGACCAGGATAAACAATCCAAACACATGCTCTAGATAGGGCCTTTCACTATTTTCACATGTTTCTCCTTTATGCTTGGGAGAGGAGGGTGTCTTCTGACATTTTTAATTCATCAAAAGGCCCACTTTCCATCCAAAAAAAGAAAAGAAAACAAAGCAGTAGAGCATCAGGACCAGAATCCATTTGTTAAATTAATCAACCTGTACAACTGCAGATGTGATGTTTTTTTCAACAAGTAACTGCAGATAAATTACCAACTACAGCTGATGACTTATTAGTTGACTTTCTAATGACAATGTCAAAGACTTTCTATAACCTCTTTTGACCCGCATTTATTTAGGGGAGTTTAGCTGAGCGCCAAGCTTTCTTTAACAGGACACTCTGATCACATTATTCTCAGGTCTCAGGTCCACATATTTACACCCGGGCAACACATTCTCTCTCCCAACTCATCGAATACTGACACTGTAGGTGCCCTTTAAGTGTCATACATAGCAAGAATAAATATGCAACGTCCGGCTAGACACTGTGAAATGGTTGAGTTCGATTAGGTTTAGGGACAAAAAGTTCTTGGTTAGGTTTAGGAAAAGCTTGTAAGTTATATAACATGCCAGATATAACTGTTCACTTTTGGTTTCATGCAGGGCACCAACAGCAATCTCTTGGGTTATATTCAGGTGTTTGTTTGAGACATACATCTACCCCCTCCATCTGCGGACTTTCTTGCTCTTTATACTACATCATCTGACTTTGACGGTGGGCCCAAGCAGCAGTATTTGATAACTTGGAAGTGAGACCCTGATTTTTTCTCTCCTATACTTGTTCTATAATTGTCCATTTTGCTGTCTCTGCCATCCATATTGACACATAAGTTTAGGCCTGTGTAACATTAGACACACAGAGGTCAATACTGGTTAGCGTGCTGTACTTTTCCACAAGTGTTTATGTGATAAGGCTAACTCAAGCAGCAGCCTGTTGACTGCCACGTGTGTGCTGTATGTAGCTCACATTGTTGTCTGCCTTCAAAAGGAAACATGTTTGCTCAACATAAATGAAAACTGTATGTTTGATATGTAAACAAGACAAAAAAAGACACCATCAATGAATTATCTTTGCTTAGGAAAGTTCCAGAGTCCCAGAGCATTTTTCATGCGTTAATCAGTAATGAGATTTATGAAATGCAGCAACTGATGTAAACAGTGAGCTTTTGAACGGGTACAACCTGGACAAATGTTGCTCTTTCACCAGGTAAACACTTGATGAGTCTTTTTTCTCTGATTCATTGTTGGCCAGTACTGACAAATGCATTGATCTGGTGGTTCCCTCTTCAGGAGGTGACATACATTTTTACACATTGATTCCCGGCCTACCAGTACTCTGAGTTTTGTATCAGAAAACGTATTTTTGAACTTTCAAAGTGTATGCTTTTAGAGGTCGAAGAAGAAATGCATTAAGACTAAGTCATATTTCTCTAAAAGTAGCCACTGTTTGACTGCTGGAGCAGACTGATACAGGTGATCTCTATCTGCAGTAGTTTTGAACACATAGTTGAATGAGATATGAATTTCAGTTAGTGTATGACAACTTGTCAAAACAGCGCTGATTAAACCACAGAGGGAGCATCAATTAAGAATGTGGTCATGTTTATATTCTATCCTGCACATGCAGCCAGACAGGAGAGCAAAGATTTTACAACGCTTAGCTGAGCTAGAACCCAATCAGGACTCGAGCTGTGTCTGTAGGATGCAGGTTTAAGGGAATTATACTGCAACTTGCTTTTATTTCCACCTGTGACAGGAGCATCTCACTATCTATGCTCCACTATCTTTATATACCAGGTCTATTTTTGTCGATACAGCTCACAGCTGACAAGGGAATATGCACTTGTGAATGTATATACATGCCTATAATTATTAATAATTCACTTGAAATGCCCACAACATTTGATACAGGATGAACTGTAACTCAAATACCTGCGAAACTAATGACATTCGCCTCAGCCTCACTGTTTGGTCATTGTGAATCACTATTATGTGACAGAAATGTGTTGAACTGAACTCAACCTAATTGAGCTATCTCTACCACTCAGTTTAGCTCTGTTCTGCTAAGAAATTCAAAGGAAAAAAATCAGCTTTTTCCTTAATGAGGACATTAAAAGCTTAGGCATCTATCTCAAGCTTGCTTTGTTTATCAAATAGAAAACATTCTGTGACATTTTGTCAAATTTGTGTTTGTTTTGTTAGACAGTGGAGTTCCAAATGACCAAATCACAGTGAGGATTTTTTTCATGTGAGCACAAGAATTTGGCAAACACAAACAAAAGGAAGGAATGCTGCTTCGTGTACATTCTTTGACAGTCATGTAATGTGCTCTCAGCACTAGAAAGCCACTGGACGAACATTTAAGCAGGACCAACTCATAGAGAATAAACATTAGAAGAGAGTGCAGAAGGGTTACATGTTTGGTTAATATATAATGCTTGCTCTGAGAATTTTTCTTTTAACCCAGACAGCATTATTAACCTCATAATCACTGTTTTTGTCCTGAGGAACCTCCATAAGTAAACAATCCCAGCTGCTAATTGAGGGTTAATAATTCCATAAGTAAACACAGATTAAACTCATCGCTGCTGCTGTAGCTTACACAGCTTGTGTCTGCCGGGGCCTTATCTCCGCGGTGCGCTGTCACCTCGACCCCGAGACTCGCCCTGAGATTTCAACATGTGCTCCATCATTGTCACTACACCGTCGCCATGTTTGCTTTCCTGGGGGAAACATGGGCCACGGACGATGACATGTGTTACTGTGCATCCACACTACAACACACGCAGCTTGGCCCATACGTTGAGTTATAGGCTGAAAGTTTGTTTTTGGCAGATCATGCATGTTTTGCTAGTTTGGTCTTGTCTCAACATTAAATATATTTTTTTCTAAGAACCACTCTTTAGCATTTTTCATTCTGCATTCAAATTGTCCAGGATAATTAGCTGACTTCTAATTGAAGAAAGTACCCTTGTAGCGTTGCTAGTTCATTCTTGACCTCTTGACCATTCTTGGCGTTGCTAGTTCATTCTTGACCTTAAAGGTCCAAACGTCCTAGAAGGAGTTTTTAACTGCCTATGAAACTATCTTGGTTTAGTTCTGATGCCTCTATATGATCTACACAAACAAACAAGGCCATCAGTGTAATGATCATCAGCACAGTAATTCTTGCCACTGGGTCAAATTTGGTCAGATTCCCCTTGAAAACAATCACTCGCGTGTGTGGGGGAAACTATGATGCCACGAAAACATGAAAGGCCCTACCTTCCTTTCTTTTACAGCAACAGCTTTGCATGCATGGACAATTTCTTTTTATGTGAAGATGAAACCATATCACCACTATCTTGTTACTGCTGTTTACATTCAACTAGATTCAATTCAAAATATGACTTCCTGGCTGGAAACGTGTATGTATATAAAGATCTGCACATTTTGGTTTATTTTATGATATCTATCTATCTATCTATCTATCTATCTATGAAGCAAGAAATATCTGTCTGTCTGTGTGTGTGTGTGTGTGTGGCTGTCTGTGTGTGGCC
>JAGRRF010012892.1:2830740-2861653 GCA_019097615.1 Morone chrysops | reverse complement strand
TACCAAGGGCTGAGGGTAAGTGAACGAGGGGAAGTGGAACTACTAATGAAACGCAGCCAGAGACTACACACTGGAAAGGGTGAGGAAAATGAGTGACAGGAAACAGAGTAAAGTTTGGACATATATGTATGTGATAGACAGTTCAAAGGCAGAGTGTAGACTGTGCAAAGTTAAACCTTTCATACTGAGCAGCTTTTTGTCTAATTGAGAAGGGCCTTTGTTTTTGTATTTTATAATTTATTTTTGTAGCACTCTGTTCCATGTTGAGTATATTAATAAATCCATAAATAATAATAAAAATTTGATATAATGTATGTATTTACATTAGATATTAATTTTACACATAATTTGGTAATAAATTAATTTAAGCAACGAAAACTCTGAGGAGCCACTTGGGAGCCAAAAGAGACGGTTCTTTTTAGTGAGCCAAGCCAAAAGAACCGGTTCTCTAAAAAGAGCCGGAATTCCCATCACTGTTCAGAAGTATAGAAGTAGTATAAAATCTATTATATAAAACTATTATTTGTTGTTCAGGACTACATGGCAGCCCTTTGCTTTTGTACTACCACAATGTGGTAAGAACATTTCTGCAATCTATAAAGTGGGCATGACATTATTACAAATAATAATAATTTAATAATAATAATAATAATAATAATTTGTAATAAACACGGCTTCATTCAATAGATGTTCTAAGAATTATGCCTTCAGCCTTCATCCTCTATCCTCAAGGCACAGAGTCTTTCTAAACTGTCAATGAAAAATAGGGTGATACAACTCTTGACAACAGGCATGTTGGCAGGAAAACAACACGAGCCAGCCAACACTCAGCAGCAGTCCTACAATTCAAAATAATGTTGAAAAGAAAATTAGATCATTGTTACACTAATAATCTGAATGGTTCATTCATATCTGGTGTTAATTTTAAGTGTGGTATGATAGATGCCTCAATTACTATAGATTAATGTAAAGATATTTTTCAGGTGGATGTAGGGGTGCTTGTCAGGTATTTATTTAGCATACGTGCATTACGTCTGGTGCTGGCAGTCCCTTTCAACCTGTTGACAGAATGCAGCATGAGAGCAGGTTTTCGTTACCTTAGAATGAGCTGAGAAAAAGACAGTCTTGTTTGCACAGACATTTCTACTCTTTGATGAAATACAAAGACAAGAGACATAGTATCTGTAGTACTAATAGTTTGGGATGGATCCACCCAGCTTACATGCTCTCACCAACAGAAATGTTAATTGGCTTGACTTGATACATCCATTGAGGAGGAGGCAACAACTCAAAAACATAGTATACTATAGGCTATATACTTTATATACTGTTTTTATACATGTTAACAGGCCCAGTTAGCTCAGTAATATGAAAATGTGTTTCTCTCTACTAGTGTGCTTTGAGGCCTAAAACATGTTGACTATGAAGGTGTCTTTATTTCAATAAAAATTCCAAATTAATCTAAAAGCATGAATTAGTTAGGGCCATGTATTGGCTAGAATCTGGTGATCCAATATATGTATCACGATACAGCACTGTAATGCAATGTTACTTTAACTCAATAAAAGTTTGTTTCAATGCAATCAACCATTTGGTTTTACAGTGAATGGTGACTGACAAGTTGCAATGTTATCAATAAAGTGGATTACATAAAAATGTTTAATTAATACAAAGTCAAGGTTAAAAAGCTTGTTGACTTAAGTTGATTCTTACTAGGTATATTGTTTTGACAAAATTGACATAATTAAGCCAGTGTGACTTAAAATTACTAACAATTACTAATAAGAATGTTTTTTGCTCATGGTGGTACTATTGGGTGTCTGTCCGAGGTTTTTCCTTGCCCCCGTTGCCAAGTGCTTGCTCATGGTGGTACTGTTGGGTCTCTGTAAATGTCGAAGGGAGTTCGGTCTAGACCTGCTCTATTTGAAAAGTGCCCTGAGTTAACTTCTGTTGTGAATTGGAATTAACTTACAAAATTGAGTTTGTTTTACTTAAGACAAGGGGGGATCATTATTCTGGGGGGCTGCAACTCTAAAAGGTTAAGAAGAACAGCTGTACCAGTATTATTAATACTATGAGAGTAGTATAATAAGAATCAGTAACATATCTAACACTATTTTATTTTCATATTTCATATTTATATTTATTACATTGGGTTATATATCTGTATATCACAATATAATTACCAGGGTTCCCAGTCATTTTAAGAAACCATTTTCCAGGACCTTCCCAGGACAATTTCCAGGAGTTTCTATTGAAAATGCAGGACAGCACTTGCTCCCAGATGGTCTTATAATTCACCAGCAGGTTCATGTTTAAGTGCCTCTTAATTAATTTTTTAATTAATTACAGGTAGGTGGTCAGTGTTTAAGGTGGGTTGGCTGTTCTCACCAGAGATTTTTACGCTGAAGTATCCAGCGAACCAGCTATATTTTACTACAATCTCCTCTCAGCATAACATTATAGCCGCAGCCCAGAAGTAACAGTTCACATCAAATCAAATTTATTTCAATTTATTGAAACTAGACTAAGGAACTAAAATACAATTAGAAATATTCAGCACAACATACATTTCCAGGTTTTTCAGGACTCGTGGGAACTCTTATTATCTATATTCTTGTGCTATTAAATTTTATATTATTATACCCTCCATATAAGGAAATCAATAAATATATAAACCCGTACTCAGTAATCATACATAAGCCAGATATTTCAGGAAGTGATTTCTACCTCTCTCACTGCAGCAAGAGAAAATGCTGTTTTCATTGCCAATTAGATCATCTTGAAATCCTCAGCACTAAGTCAATGTTTGACAGTTTATACTACTATCATACATGCTGGAACTGCAGAGATGTAAGGGGAAACAATGTTGCCTGCCTTCCATTATGCACCCATTCCGAGAGTAGGAGCAAATGTTTCTGCTCGAAAGAAAACCTTCTAAATTACGAGCATCAGTCAAAGTGTCATTTGCCCCGTTAATGTCTGGTAATGACGGAAGCTGTGTACTAAGAAAAGCTCTCCCTGTCCACACGGCTCAAACTGTGCTGAGTAATGGCATGTTTAGTGAAGAGAATCCAGCCTCGCCCCAGTGCATTCACTGTGAGCTCAACTGCGAATAAAATGCCTGACAATTAGAGGAGTTGATTGCAGTCGCGGAGGCTGCCAAGCAGCAATTTCCATTGTTAATAACCAAAAGAAAACATTTATGTCTGATGTTGAAAATTGTTTTGCTTTTAGTGGAAGTGGCCCTCAGCCATTCATGGTATTTCATTATAATTAGCTAGAAAAACATCATATGTTTGGACCAGAGGTACCTAGAGCTGGAGTGACATATTTTTTCAATTAGGTAGTGTTTCATGAGCCCTTAGAAAAACAAATAACTGTGTATCCAAACACACACCATGTCAGACTGCAAACATATTTGACCACTTTTCATGAGAAAAAAAGATTGCAGTCAAGGATATCAGTTGAGTAAACAGGTGCACTCTATCTTATATTCTGCTGTATCACTAGCCCTCAATGTGAAACTAATGAATGTGTTGGAATAGTAGCAGTCCTCTCTGAGCAGCTCTATGAGAAGTTGCAACAAGTGAAGACTTGTATTCTGTACAAAAAAACGACCAAAGTTAATGAAATATAATCCTTTTTTTACAGTAGTTTTTCCCATCCACCACAAACATGTGATAAAGCACACAAAGAAGAAGCAGGAAGAGATGGCCCACCTGGGGGACCTGTGTCCAAAGTTGGCTGTGTACTGTCTGTATACTGTGTTTGTGTTGTGGTAATTTGATTGAGCATGAATCTAGCAAAATGTACCAAGTAATCACAATATATAGTAAAATAATAAAGGCATTAACAATAGATCTTAAGTCTGGGCCTCACACACAAGCAATTTCCAGTTTTCCAAAGTCCAAATTACAACAAAACAATTACCACACAGTGAACATCACCACTTGTTGGCCTCTAAGGGGTCTGGCAGTTGTCCACTATGCTTGCTTGCCAATCCAGCCTTGTTATTTGAGAATACTTACCACCTGTAGGCTTTAAAAGTGACAAGTTCGTATCCAGCTCTTTCTTGAAGGGGGTCAGCTGAAGATTCACAGAAGTTCCACTGGGATCCAGTGGTGATCTGGAATCACAGCAAAACAATCCATCAGAATGGTCCTAGAACTCTGAACTCTCTTGATGATATGTTTTATAACCATTGACCAACTTGCTCAAGATAAAATGAAAGTTATCTTCTGATTAAAGAACAGTTTGTGTTCTTATCAATGAGTAAGCGGTCTGTACCCCCGAATATGGCAGCTTGGTCAGTGGCCCTACGCTTCAAAATCCCTCTAGCATCTTTTCTGGATGCACCCATCTGGCACAAACAGCCAGGTGATGAAATACAAAGAGTGAGAACATCTGCATACAGAGGAGGTTGGGTCAAACAAACAACAAACGCAGGACTTTGACCTGTTTTAAACCAAAAGTTAATACCGACTTCTTTTTAACTTATATACGTTACGTTACTTATGTTACGTATGTAATGAATCCAACCTGTGGCCCTTTGCTGCATGTCATCCCTTCTCTCTCCCCCCTTTCCTGTCTATCTTCAGCTGTCCTATCCATTAAAGGCAATAAAAACCCCAAAAAATAATTTAAAAAAATATATAAATTTTAAAATGTAAAAAAATACATAAATAAAATAAAATGTGAAATGTTTCTTGGCAAGCTTTATTTTGAAGGTCTAACTGGACGTTGCATATTGATTTTTGCTAACTTTATATATATATATCATATATCATATTGCATATTAACCCTCGCCCTAATATATTTATCATACTTATTTTAACCCAAACCACAATATTTTCCTTTATTTTGATAGTCTCACTGGACATTGCGTATTTATTTTTTGCTAACTTGACCACAGAGCCCTGCACTTGGAAAACTGACACCAGAAGAGTACCTACATCACCCCCGTTTGAAGCGTAGGGCCATTGAGCAATACGCTGCCGTATTTGACAAGCTGGGAGTGAGAATGCGTTGGGGTACGCGTGATCATGTCCCCATGCACCAAGAGATATTACCACTTATAGGGCAGAGTATGAGTGGCCTAATCCCTGTCTTGTCTAGACTCAGTTTTCAGTGATGCCTCCCACTTTATAGAGACAGCTGTTTTTCCTCCAGTCCAACAGCGAGGGAGAAGAAAAGCTGAGTGCTCGCGCCTCTCCAACATCAATACTGAGGCAGTATCTGCTGTCATGATAAAAGAGCGAGTGAAAGAGAAGAGCTGGAGCCTAACTACCTCTTAAGAGACTATCAGAGAGCGAGTTCCCTTCTCCTCTCCATCTCCCCGCTACAGTCATGGAGGCTGGCTTTTATCACGCCGACACACTGAGAGCTTTTAAGCAAGCTGTAAAAATAATAAATACGCCCAAAAACACCAGCTGCAGGCCCCAGAACAGGGCAATATTGATTTCAAAACAAATAGGCAAATGTCAAAGGCATTATTCGTAATTGCTTCATCAGCCTGTTGTAATGCAGGGGCTGATGGGCGGTCCGAGTCATGCTGGAAGTTCTGTAACGGTAGACTGGTCAGTGCGGCGCTGCCAGTCACAGCAGTGGTACAGTGAGCAATCAAAGTCTATCACAATGCCAGCCGCCTCAACGAGCACTTCAGGTTAGCTCATGTAACATTATACAGTTTGCTTTAAAATCTCACGAACTGCACAAACTGCTTCCACAGCAAAGCCTTACGAATGCAGGAAAAATTTAAACTGTTCCTCTCACAGAGATGAAAGCAAAGTGTTTCCTTTTCTCCAGAAACAGATGGGAAGGTTGGAAATGCTTTAAAAAATATTCAATCAAAACAAGATTTCATGTTGGAACTGCAGAGTGTGGAAACAGCAGTGGTGCATTCGCTGGGCTCCAAGTTCACCTATCAGCTCACATCCGAGATACTTGCATGTTTTTTGAAATGATTTGTTCTCCTGCTTTCCCAGACAAGATTTATTGCGCTGCATTACGCAAATTTCTGTGTCAGAGGTTAAACATGCGGCTGACAGACGAATTACACAGGCCTAATCTGTTTTCTCCTCGACCTTTGTTCCCATAGTAACGGGCTCAGGATGTCAGGGGGTGCTCTGAGGCCCCCCACCTGTACACAAGGAGGGGATATCCTCCGGTTCAGCAGCCAAACCGCCATCAACACATCAGCAGCTTGACAAATTGTTTCAGATATGTGAAAATAATAGCCACGGTTGTAATGATAATATAGACAGATGAGTTGTAAGCAAAAGTAAACAGTGGTTGGATGCTGCACAAGTCCTAGAGGTGACAGATGTCATTCAACGGCCATTACTTCTAACTTCTGATGAAAAGTTTGATTAATTACAGAAATGAATGCATTTGAGAGTTAAATAATAAAGAAAAAATAATTTAAACCTTTTGAATCTTGGGCTGTTTGCCCTCGTATGTTAAACCCCGTTGGAGGGTCAAACTGAAAGTCATTGGTCGGCCACGGGCCAAAAGCAGACACCTTTTGTATTACATTATTAAGATGCAGAATGTTACTAGGATCCCAATTCCCTTGACTGACTTCCTGCTCAAAGTGTTTGCTCTGATAATGAAAAATAATTAGGGATCCTATACATTTAGAGAACATTTTTACCCCACAAAAAATAGAAAGCATAAACAGTGATTTATATATATATACTTTTTTTTTCCAGAAACATCTGGCAGGCCAAATCAAACTTTGGCCAGCCCTGACTTACAGCTTTCTGGCATAGTTCCTACATGTCTTGGCTACACAAGCCATGTATTTTTATCTTCAGGATAAGTTAGGTTACTCCATGTCAGAGCCGCTGTCCATGTTCTAGGATGGTTTTGTATTCATTTTCTGTGGCCATATAAACACTTTTGATTACCCTGTGGTTGGACAACACGTAATAGGAACTTTACTTTGTTTCAAGCTTTCTTTCTTTTTCTACATGGGGTAAGTGAGAGGGCTGTAGGCTATACTTGAGCGTGTTGTTTGTTGGTGAATCGGTTTCTTCATGCTTGTGATGCAGTATCGTGACAGTTATTCTGTTTCAAACTCAACTGATGGCCTCCTACCCCACCCTCCACAGCCCCATCTCCTCTGCAGTCCATGATACATTTCCACCCAAAAAAAAGATGGTGATGAAGTAGATGAGGGAACCAAAGCCTCCCAGCCCCATGCTCTGGTGCTTTTAATGTTGTGTTGTGTTTTTTGTTCTGTTTGAGGCACTAGGGACATTCCTGGCACTCAGCTCTTTGGTCTCAATTGCAAGCAGCTGCCCACTCCCATTTCCAGAGAGCAGACTCTATCTCCCACGGGGATCTGCAGCACATTTATTTCTATGAAATCATTCCAACAGGGTAGCTTTTAAAAGATGTCATTTCACATTTTCGTTGCTGTCCAGGGGCAGATCGCACAAGTCTACACGTAAGTGGGAGGGAAAGTCAACGTGCTGCCCCCTGCTGTTTGCACGGATTTAAAGGCAAATGTAGTGGTTTGAACATTTCAAATTAGTCAACATTAAGTGTTATTATGCTTCTCATACCTGTTGAACTGGTTGTCATCTAGATTTTCACTCAGAATATTCCAAAACTACAAAGGCAAACTGATGACCTCATTGCTAAGGACAAGCCAAGGGCAGTCATTTGTAAATAACCTGACGAATGACTTAAAGGTCCAGTGTGTAACATTGAGGAGGATCTATTGGTAGAAATGGGATATAATATTTATAGGTATGTTTTCACTAGTGCATAATCACCCAAATGCTGGCAGGATATTCCACTGTCCGCCATGTTTCTACAGTAGGCCAGAACAGACAAATTAAACGCTGAAACACTGTAGATTGGGCCTTCCTCAGCCACCAGTGCAGCAGTCGGAAAGATGCATAAGTATTTTCTATAAATGTGTCTCAAGAATTTTTAAAAGCCAGCCAATCCTTTTTGCTACATGCTTTAAAAAACAGGAGGAGATACACAACCCCTGTTGTCATGTGACAGAATACTTGGTGACACCAGAGCAACTACATAAAGACAGTGCAGTTGAAAGGTCAGAATTGCTAGCAAGTGGACATTTGAGCTATTATGATTTTAACTGCACGTAAGTAAAAGGAGGTGGTGTGATGTTGTAGGATGTAGGAGCAACTTCACCCAACAATACATCGAACGGAATCATAAACCTGAATATGGAAAAACAAATAATTACACAGTTGAGTAAAATATAATCGGGATCACATTCCACAGCACAGCTGACACTGATGAAAGGAAAGGCAGCGAGGCATGCAGCAGTTCTTTCAGCATCTCCAGCACACACAAAAAATACAAGTTCTAGAAAATCAAGCCAGCAGTGGTTTAGTGCAGTGTGACCTAGCAGTGACATGGACAATTGTTTCAGGGGGTCTGACAAGAGGAACCTGCTGGATTTCTGTGAGTGTGAGTAAAGCAGTGGGAATGTGAGCCCTCCCTGCTTCCATACCTCCACACACCTGGCCAATCACTGTGTAAAGAGGGCGTGGCTTGCAGTGGTCTGTTTCAGAAAGTTACAAAAGCTGTTGATGGCTGGTTGGCTCTTTGTGTGAATTTACACGGACTGTACAAAGAGTGAAGTGGTCAAATACACATAAGTAAGGCAAGCAAAAGTTCAGTATGATCATCTGTTGGGGGGAGGGGGGGGGTGAAAGGAGCACAGTGACGGCTTGAAAATAAAGTATAGCTTAATAGAACAATGGCCAACCAGCAGGGAGAAGGAAAGCCCTGAAATTGTCAAAATATAACCCTATTAAGTATGTATAATTCTTTAAAAAAATAATAAGAAAATACACAATACAGACAGAATCATATAAAAATTAAAAAATATCAGGAAAACTCATCTCATATCCACAGGAAATAACCTGCTCAAAATGTATCCAAACCGCTCCTTTTACACACACTTCCTGCAGTTATTGTGTTCACTGTTTGGGTTCATTGTACAGTTTATCAGTTGTTCTCTAACAATAACTCTTATTGTTATTAGTGAATATAATGTGAAATATACATAAAATAAGTTACTGAGTCAGGGGTCGTCAGTTTACTCAGTGATAGTAAAGGGCTCCCTAAAGGAAAAGGGTTGGGAAGCGCTGCTCTAGATTGCTAATTTTCTTTTTCTTCTTTTTTACAACATTACTTTAGTTGTCATCCTTACTAATTTGAAATCCAACAATCCAATCACATCCTTGGATTTATTTTTGTAATTGTGGAGGAAGCTAGTTCGGAAGATGGAAATATTCCATTACTTTGATTTTAAAAATCAAAACTGGACTTGAATCATCGTACATCTGAATTTTGGTAAGAAGGGACACAAACTAATTTTGTTTAGAGAAGCAGAAAAGTAATATACTGTAATTAACTAGCTAACTACTGTTGGTTGGGAGTAATAAATAAAGTATTAATATTAACAATAATTATACCAAAGTTTAAGGCAAAGGTTTGGCTACAAAAATAAACAATTCCCTTATTTCATTGTCCCATCAAAATACAGCTGCATATCACAAACTGCAAAAGAAAGGCTGTAGAAACCCTATATCAGTTTATGCTGAAGTATTTTGTGGAAGTGTCAGTGTGGATCTGCTGTTAAAGTTGAGCTATGTGTATCAATGCACTGCAAAGAAGTCAAATTAGAAATAGTGGATCCATTTTAGACATTACTTTGGAACACCTTATCATTTTTAGAACCTGAGCAGTTGCTGTATTGATTGCAGCTGAACAGGAAGGATTTTACTCTCTTCTCCTCTCAGCCTTTGTGCACCCCGGCAGATTTTTTTTTCTCTTCACAGAGCTTTCATCACTGTAAAGATTTACATGCTGGCAAATGTCACCATGGGGCGGCCTCCAGTTGCTGTCTACATTCTGGGTAAAATGTGGAGGGAAGCAGTAGGGAGAAACGGGAGTTTCATCCTCAATTGAGCATCAATCTTGTGTATAAATGGAGCAAGTGAAAGGGATACTTAGTGAAAGAGATCCCCCCTTTGGACAGTCCTCAACAATAACAAATAAAGTAGAGTGCTGCTGGCAGCTCGGAGGTGGAGGAGAAGGGAAGGTTGGGGGTGTCGAGCTCACTGCAGATGCTGCCGCTTCATTCTTTACAACCCAACCTGTGCAGTTTGGGTCACAACACGGTCATTCGCATTGGTCATTGTTTCTGACACTGCGTATCGGAGAAAAATGTACAGCCTCACTCACTGCAGTCAACAAGGAACAGGACTGTGCTGCCGCAGCTGTACACTAGTGTTATCCATGTTCCATTTCAGTCCCAGTGCAGTTTGACAGCCTTCAAACTGTGGGAAAGGCTGCCCTCAGCTGTTGAAATGCAACATGCCTGACACATCAGCCATCAACTCTCAGACGGCAGGCACTTGTTGATGTAGATGGAACAGAAATAGACAGAAATAGCAATAAATGAAAACGGTACACCTGCAAATTATTTCATAATGAGTTTGACTTGTTACATTATAACTTCTGTGTATTTGTCTTAAAGCATAAGTCTGGTGATATTCTTTTGTCAACAAAGGGCACAACTATTTCAGCTGTCTGAAGGCTGATCACGCTCCACTGGGTATTGAATAACAATAGTAATGTACAGAATAAAAGAGTAAATCGTAAAGCAGAGAATTGTAAAAGACAGATCTATGCATACTGAACATACAAATGGCTGTCAAATGAAGGGAAAAATTCAAGGATAGATTTGTCACACACTCCTATGTCTCAACATGTGCAGCGAAATAGGGGGTTTGCTAAAAGGTTAGTGTGCAATGATAATAATAATAATCCATCAACCTATGGTTTCTAAGAGAATTAGCCTTGTAACCCTGCATGAATGGAGAATAACAATGATCTACTGCTCTGGTGGGACAGATAATGTCTTGATAAAAAAAAATCCCCAGTCGATATGACGGCAGCGTCCTGGTACCCGATCCGGTGCAGACAAAAAACACCATGCGGCTCCATCAATGCATCTGCCTGTGGAGGTATGCACACAGTGGAGATGACAGCCAAAGTGAACTCCAAGGTTAGGAGGGATGGACGGCAAGAGATCATCAGATGCTCAAAGCCAGGCATAAACATTATTTCTTTTATTGTATAGCCCTTTGGAAAAAATACTGAGGTCCAGACCTTGGTGACGTCAGTGGTTGGTACGACCATGCTCACCAGTCGGGGTACTCAATGAGAAGTAAGGGTACTCTTGGACAAAAAGCAGAAGTGCCGGTACTCAGTACTGCTGAGCATTGGCCCATTTCAGGCACTCTGTGATCTCAATTTAATTACTGAGAATGATTTTGTTTTGATGGAGCGTTTTTATTTTAACCTGTGCAGCTCTAGCCTATACCGCACCGGTTAGCGGCCCAGGAAGGTCACAGACCAATAGCATGCAACATAATTCATCTCGGCTACTCAGCCAATGAAGTCTGTGCATTATGATAAGCATTGCAACTAGACAGAGAAAAGACTAGAGACAACAGTCAGAGAAAAGTAATACACCTGAAAAAAGGGAAATTAGAGAACATTTTCTCAAGGAAAGGTCAGAAACATCATACATCTGTATGTAGTCAGTAAAGGACTCAAATCAAATAAAGCTTGTTAGAATAATATTTCGCCAATATTTATTGTTTTATTTAATTTATTCATTTAAGTTTTAAAAAAGTAAGAAATAGGGAAATGGCAGAGCTACACTTTCTTTTTCATTCTAAAATCAAGCACTTTATTTTTCAAAAGTATTTATTTTGAAATGCAGTCATTATTTCACTTAAAATTAGAAAGTAAAATATATGTATTATTAGAATACTTAATTTTTTTTAGATATTATTGAACTGTTCTGTCTTTATTTGATCTGACAGTTGTTGACTACATGTGTTGATACAACTGCTAGGCCATGTTACTCATAAGGCAAATAGGCATCATGACATGGATTGTAATTCTTTTTCTCTCAGTTCCGTCCTTCTGTCGTTTCCATCTTGGACCAAAACAAATCTTTTAACTAAATACTGTAGCATATATATCGGGTTACTTAAAGTCTTTACATCATTAGGGTGCTCCCATTGGGCCACCCCCATTAAGGATTGGGCAATTTAGAGACACCAATTGAAGGTCCATTGTGTACAATTTTGGAGGATCTATTGGAAGAATGAGCAGTTTTTATCTACAGAGGGAGCAGGTTGTCTTCTACAAAGTCTGCCATGTTTCTAGGGTAGCCCAGAATGGACAAACTACACACTGGCTCTGTAAAGGGCCATAGGTCCAGCTGACTCAATCGTGAGCAGGGCTCAGCTGTCAATCATGGCATGAAACCCCCTTTTTATAGCTTCAAACAACTAATTAAAACCAAACCGATCATAAAAATGAACACATCAGTACATCAGTGCGATAAGAGCCTACTAAAAAGGATAGAAACTACATTGCAAGTATGTGGTCGTCAGTCCTTAAGAAGTCAAAGTATATGGTATAGATGTGCAGTATAAGAAGCAACAAGTTAACAAGTTAACGGTAAGATGCTGGGGTACTATGGCTGGGTTCTTGCTGCAGCTGCCATAGGTTCTAGTTCAAGGGACACCAATGGCCAATGTTCTATTAGACAATTTACTTATTTAGATTTCTTTACATTTACTTTTCTTCACAGAAGTGAACCAAATGCTGAGAGGCCTACTGTGTATATACAGTATATTACTGTATTATATACTGTGTATAAATCAGGAAGGCCTTGCAACCCCCAGTGAAGCTTTGGCAAACCACTGGATTAAGTTAAGTGTACTTACCTTAGGGAGAATGTGGTTTGACTCCCGTACAAGGCAAGTTCTCATATTAATTAATGCAGCTAATAACAGTAAGGCCAAAGCGGCAAATTCTGCCTTTACTAGCCTCATCACATCACACAGTCGTCTTAGAGGAGTTGTTGGTTATTGAAGCCTCTCCATGTGGCCCTCAGGAACAAACACAGTGAAAACACAGCTGTGGATGTCCAGTCCGCTGACAGGCCAGACCTCTACCACGGAGGCCAGAGCATCCGTCTGCCTGAGGGGTCCAAACCCCACGCTGCATCCCCACCTCATGCCGTTCACTTTATTTACTCTCTGGTCACATGTTCCCCGCTCGGTCGCAGCGGCTCTGGCAGAAGCAGTTAGCTTCCCCGTGCCTCCCCTCTCTCTTTTTGCAGATGTTACAGAGGTTTATTTGTATTTAGAGGGCCTTTGTTTTCTTCAGTTGCATCAGTAAGCTGTTCCTCCACCAGTGGGTTCACATGCCTTTGTGTCAGACTGTTTCTAGCGGTTGGACAGCTGAATCCTCTGGGGCCGGAGCGCTCATGTGCTCCAGCCGGACCCTCAAAGGGGTCTCACTGCCTGTGATGCTCTGATTCAAGATCTGATGGTGAACTTGGAGTAATACTCAAAACGTCTCTGCACCTGGGCAATGTTTTCTTTTTATGTCAACACTATGAATGGAGACAAAGCAGTGAATCATGTTTGTACAGAAGTGATTCTTGAGATTTGTTGAAAATTAAACTATTGCTCATTTTCCCTGGGATCACTGGACCCTTCAAAGACCCGTTTTTTGTTTTTAAAACTAGGCTTTTTTTTCACCTTTCTTAAACACTAATGGAATACTGGCGTTTTTCTTGGAAGACTTCTTGACAATAGTGGATGGTTATGGTTAGTAAATAATAACTCAGTAACAATCCATTACTTTGACATTTTGGGAGGAAGACTTTGGGAGGAGGCTGACTAGCATCTGTCAGAATAGGAGGACTTCCCCATTTACATGTTGTGTCTTGTTAGCTTGCAAGCTAACCCTCACTAAATCACATGACATGGGTTTGTCAGGAGATGGTGGGTGGGGGCACTCCGTGGCTTTACTGTGGGATGCAACGGTTTTGGTCTTCAAACTGTTGACTGGCTGCAGACCTGCCAATCCACTAGAGCATACTACAACAAAGTTTTGCCTCACCTAGACATGAAAATTGTACAAGTGTATGAGTTGGCAAAGGAAGGAAACACAGGACTAGGACAGTCACCTAGTTTCACCACAGTTTAAAAGTAATTATCAGTATAAGATACAAACAGAAAATCACAACATGTGGTGGATGGGATTCAACTGAATTGGAAGACTTGCCTTTTCCTACAGGCGACTGACATTGTTATATGTCTCTGTTCTGGTTCTGGTTAGCACCTTAAATCGGGTCCAAACTAATGTTAGTTGTTTAAATTTCTTGCATTTTTCCCCCTAATGAACAAAAACTTTTGGTACTTGATAAAAGCTCCTTGGGTTTCTGGATTTGATCGATTTGATGAACTGTAAATGATACAATACAGGCATTTTAAGAGTTTGTGATAGTGCTTCCAATGTAGAAAATCACTTCCTGCCCTCCATCTGCAGTCTGCGCCACAGGAACGTGACGTCATGTGCAAACAAGACAATATCACTACGGCTATTAGAGGTCGCTGCCTCGCAATGAACATAAATGTGGGTCGTAATAAGCTGCTTGCACAGACAACCTATATAAAAGATTTTCTGGTGAGGACGGTCTGAAATTTGTCACTTTTTGTGCACTCTCTCTTCCGCCTTTGTACTGTCTCAAAAACAGCAGATGTCTTAGTTAGCTGATCCACAAACCAATGTAGGTAACTGGCTGTACTGTAAAACAAATACAGCAAAGCTCATCCTCACTGGATGTCAGTTAGTCACATTTGGACATCATCAAAGACAGACCGGACGGTAGAAGTTGACCGACTAGACTGAGGGAGTCATGTCCAGTAGAGAACATACACACACACACTCAAGCCTCCCAGACCCCTCCCCCCGTTCCTCTGTGGGGCATCATGTCACTTCCTCCTTTGAGCTGAATGTCATAGAATCTTCATAAGTTTTTCCACCTGCTCCTCTGCCTCTGGTGTGAGGCCCGCCGGAGCAAACTGACAGGAGTTAAAGCCTCCATGTTGATTCAGCTTCCTCTCATCCAAAGCATTCCCTGAGGAACAGATCCTGTGTGTGGGACAGGGGGCGGGTAGGGGGTGGATGTGGCCTGCGGCGATCCAGATGCCATGTTTGAGTTCATGAAGAACTGATTAAAGTAATGCTGTTTAAAGTTTGTTAATTTAAAGTGGCGAGGCTGGTGGAACCTCATCATCTGGAGTCAAACAGAAAACTGTATCTTGTCAGCTGCTGCGCTGTCTGTTTCAGGCCTGGAAACCAGAATGTAGCAGGGCATTCCCACTCTGTTCCCACAGGACCTTTTCAAACACTACAGATGCCACACTGCAGAGGGAAAGGGTTAAGAAAACATTCACACATTCACTTTGATGCCCACTGTTTAGTCACCTATGTATAGCCACGCAGGACCACATAGAAAAATATTGATGTATCCAAAAAAAGACCTTGCTGGGTGCAAGTTACATGACATGAAAAGCTTTGTAGTCAATGAAGAAAATGGTATCTTTGTCATAATGTCTTCATGAATGGATTTATTTACAATAACTGGTACCAGTGTATAGCTCTTCTTAGATATCTAGTCTTTACTACAGAATCCAGTCTCTGTTACAAGCCATTCTATTGGGTTTGCAGACAAAAACAATAATTTAACCCCACAGATAAGCATAACAATGTAACTTAATTCAAACTGGACAGAAACAATCAAACAGTTACCAACTCTGGTTTGGTTTAAATAAATCCTAATTAAGCAGTTTCAGCTGCTCTACTCAAAGAATACGAAGGGACTCACAAGCAGTGTTCACAGGTCAACACAGGGAGAGGGAGAGAGATCATATTTATATAGCAAATAGTCGTTTGTTGCTTTATTAATGTTTTAAATCTCGTATATATAATCTTTAAATACAAAAGGGTCTTATTTGCTACACTACACTTACTTAACAACGGTTCTTTTAGTACCAAACCATCACAACAAGTGGCTCCTCTCAGCGTCTTCTACAAGTATAAATTTAAGGATTTATAGTGTAAACATTGTTATAGCGCTTGTGTGATTTTATCAGACAGTCTGATTTTGAGGCCCACCTGTTCAGGCAATCCTTTTGTTCCGTCTTTGTATTTTATGTTTTTGTCTGTTGTCCATGGAATTGTCAAAGCTCTGAGGGGGCTTGGAGAATTTCAACCGTCCACCTTGTCAGTGATGGATTCACTGTTTGCACAATACACGCCATTTTTATTCCAGACACTGCTCTTCTGATTACCGCTTGCACATTGTCCAAGATGTATTAAAGGAAACTTGGTATGTCATTCCTACTGGTTCATTTACAAACAGCTGCTTCCTCCATTTCATCCATCCATGGGAGCTACTTCTCATTCTTCAAGAGTTTTTTTTAGTGTTGGAATCCATCAAGTTCAACCTCTTTTGCAAATGTTTGTGTCATTTTTGCTTTTCAGAGAACAAATAAATTAATTTTTGTGTAATGGAAATAACTTGTGACCTGACACAGCTGAGCGGGCTTGGTCAGCTCCATCCTCAAGATAACATGAGTGTTTTTATGATCAGTGCTGTTGTTTTTGACAACGCAATGATTTAGTGGAGGAACAATATACTAGCCCAGTTCACATCTGTAGTTGGGAGAGGTGAGCCCTGTCATGAGGTTACTTCTGGAAAATATTGGGTTTTCAGATAATATTTTAAAAATCTTCTTTCTTATAATGTCCTCTGTGTTTTGAGTTATTTACCCTACTATTTATGTAAACTTAGAATTGCTAGGATACAACCTTTTATTGTTAGCTGCACCACTAGCATAGCTCTATATGGCAATGCTGGTCAGTTAATCGGTTGGTCCACCACTTTGGTCAAGATATCAATCTTGGAAACTAATGAATGTATTGCCATGGTATTTGGCCCCAGAGGATGAATCCTATTAACTTTGCTTAATCCTTGACTTCACATCTAAAGCCACAAACAGTTCTTATATTTTAGGCTGAGAATGAAATGTATTGACAACAATTGGAAAGGTGGACAGGAATAATTGTAATAGCTAGGGTGATCCCCTGACTTTTCATCTTGAACCATCTTCAGATAAAAATTTCACTGTGTCCAAAATACATGTAAAACATGTGTGTGTTTAGTCCTATGCAGGTCCAGGACATAGTGGTAGCAGACTATAGGCCAAACAAGCATTTTAATTTTGCCTTCCAAACATGTATGACTTCATGACCTATAAGTCCTTCAAGCATGCTGACTACACATGTGCTAAAAAAGCAAGCTGGATGCTTGTTTTGCACACTGTGTATTGGCTTTATGCTTCATCCTTCATCCTATTCTCAACACGTTCTCACTCCCAATTCATCAAACACTGTCGCTTGGTCAGTACCCTCTGCTTCGAAATATGCTGCAGTAGGTACCCCTCTAGCTTCATTTCTGGATGCACACGGCTATAATAAAAGAATAATCCAGTTAAATAAACCTTGTGTGGTTAACATTGTCAAACGATCGTACCTTGGTTAGGTTTAGGCACAAAAACTACTTGGTTAGGTTTAGGAAAATATTGTAAGTTACATTACCTATCTGACGTAATGTAACTTACTTAGCCACCTCCTCCATATGTGGACTTTCTCGCTCATTACAGGACCTTACTTTGACAGCACATGAAACCATTAGGCTACATGGGTGCATCCAGACATGATGCTAGAGGGGTAAAATATTAGTCTTCGTCTTGTTTGCTTCTATACAGCTAAAGTGTTATTTAGACACTATTCAAAGCTTCGGCATTTATTTTTATCTTTGTTTTGTGTACAAATTCCACCTGGTGAGTTTACTGGTTGTCAGGTTGGTGTTTTGCCAAACAAGACTGGTTGGAGTCAAATTGATCTTTTTTTTCTGACTATTTTCAGCACACTGCTTTCATAGGAAGTGCTCTCTGGAGTATAATACATTAAAAGTCTCACACACAGGAGAGAGTGTGAGAGACAGACACAGAGAGAGAGGAGTCAAGTCTGTAGTCCACATTGTCCAAATATATGAACACCTGCATGTGATACAGGTCTGCTTTATGAAGAAAACAGTATTTGTAGGAATGTGGTTGCCAAGCCACTACATGGGGTGTTGAGATATAATCAGAACAGGTGGACGGAGAAGAGCCTTGAGCATAAGGTCATCAAACAGTAGTCGCGAGGCAGTGGAACACGATGGTCGCACTGGAGTGTAGGGTTTGACTTAACCCCACTTGGGATGTTTGTTAGCTATTCAGAACAGATATACACCTCTCCCTTTTAAATGTGTTTGGACGCCCTAGTTCGTGTGAACATTTTAGGCTTCATCAGAAGTGTTTTCTGACAGTATGTTCCACTTTCACAAGAGTGAAGGTTTCAAGGATGAGAACAAACTAGTTGGTTTGGAAAAAGAACATCTGGTTAACATTCCCACCTCTATTAAAAGAGCAGCACACAGCCGCTTCCCCAGGAATTTCTATGGGAAGCACATCTCCCGTGCAGTGCATGAGACAACCCAAAATGGGGCTAGGTTTGACCACCGACCAGGTAGGAAGGAGCTGTCTTGGTGCTGCTTTCATTTGAAATATAACCCAACCCAGCATGTAGTACCTCTCAGATATTAGCCACCCTCTCATCTCAGTGAGCCATCCAATGTTGACACAATGCTGCTGAGCTGCCTTGTTTGGAAAGTTACCTACTGATCACATAGACACTATGAGAGGAAACCTCAGTGACTGAGCTGCCTGCATGGACTTCACTTTAGACAATGGACCCACTCTCTGTCTCCTCTCATCCAAATGGTTTCAATAATCCTTGGTGGATATAAAGGGGCCTTTTAACAATCCTAACTTTGATCTAATAACATTCATCTCATGGAGAACCAGCAGCCACTCAGCTAACCGACAGACGAGAATTAAATTCAGCTGCATTTTTTCTCAGCATTCTTGGATTGCTCCGCAGCACTGTTGCAAGCAAAACTCTTGAGATTAGATGATTGTGTTCCATTGATGATGATGATGTCAGCTTGTTTTATCACATCCTCCCAGCTCCCTGCAGAGTGCCAATTTGGGATGCTCTTATAGTATGAGAACAGAGACAGAAAATCAGTCTGAAATGTTCGCCTGTCAGCCCCCTTCTGTGTGATCTAACTCTGTAGATGATAAAACCAATGAGAAACAGCCCGACATGTGTCACTGGATGTCAGACAGATCCATTTGGCAAAAAGTAGTATTTCAGAATCAAAAAAACATCCAGAATGGACAAAATGCAACCTGAAACCTTTTTTAATGGAGATTGGCTTTTTCTGCCCCCAGTGGCAGATAACAAAGTCACAAACATTGTGTTTTTCTCACCATGCACTCCTTCTGAAACCTCAATTGTGAAATATTTTGGCCGTGTAGGCAAAAGCTTCAGTCAGACATTGGAAGGAACAAGTGTGGGGTGTTAAGAGGTTGGGGTTGGCCTGCATATATGCTTTGCTGTTGAGCTGAAAAGCAACCTCTGCCATTGTGTAAGTAGTGACTGTCTCTCAGCACCAGAAATAGAGGTAGAAAGATTAGAAAACCCTTATAGGAGTAGATTTTGGACTACTGCAAGGCTGATTTACTAACTAGGCAAAGTGGGTAACTGCCCTTGGTCTCAAGAACTGAGAGGCTTTTGGGAGTCTCGTGGCTTTCTGTGTGTCCACAGACTGTGTGCTATGCTTTTTATAATGTGTGTGTTTAATTCAAATGTCAAATTACCACTTGATATAATCACATTTGCAAAGCATGAGATGACTTGGTGAATTATTTGTGTTTTCTGCAACATTTGACGTGGCAAAATTGGTCTGGCATCGGTCTGGCTTAGTGAAAGCCCACTTACATTCAGCCTAGATACAAAAACAAATGATAGATCTTGTAGCTCACTCATGGTGCCTGACATAGCCATATCTCAGCCAACTGTCTCTCACTCTCCTCTCTTGTCAGCACTGCATGTGTAGTAATGTGTAGACAAATGCTTAAATGAGGGGATTCAACCAGTGAAGACTAGGCCTGAACACTGGACACAAAAAAAGGGGACTGAAACTTTTCTAGTACAATAGGGCCAGAATAGGGCCAGCTATGATCATACATTTTCCGGAGATATGGTTATATCAAAGGCCATACTGTATGGCTAGTGTATGTGGGATCATGCTTAGGAATCAGTAAAGCACACAGGAGGTACTGGGTTTCGTTTCCACCTGCCATCACAAAAGCAAAATGTCTTTTTCGAGGTAGTGTTACCTACGGCATAGACTGGTATCAAGAAACATAAGTGTTTATAAGTGTGTTTGTAAGTTGGAAGGCTTCTGAGGGTTCTAAACCTTGCTGCTCCACAAGTTATTCCTACTGGTTGCATATGCATGATGCAGTTTTGAAACCTGGGTGGTTGGAATAATGGTGGATTGTGTGTGAACCTCCCACCCATTACACTCTCCTAGTTAAGGTCATTGCTCGCAATTGGGAGGAAAAACAGGAAAAAAAAAACTTGCAATGAGAAATAACTGTACAACAAGAGAAATTGTATGGGCTCTCGTGTTTTTGGTTTTGGTTGCTTCTCACCAACAAAATTCCCTTACATGTATAGTACCAACACATCCAGTTCTCTCACTCTCATCTCCTCCTCCTCCTTCACCTCTACACAGCATTTAACTAAACAGGAGGACTGCCAAAGCCAACAACCTGACAGGACCAAGCAAAAAATTAAGCAAAACACACCTTTAAATTAACAACATGAGGAAAACAGTGGGAAACATTTGACCATAATTTCTCATGAAAAGTTATTTAAAGAGCAAGGTAGAAGTTTGGATTTATAACCTTTGTGTTTCAAGTAATTGAAGTTTTCCCCACAAATCACTGACTGTATTTTGTGGGGTCTCCACACTCCATATCACTCTGCCATTTTGTCACCCTCTACTTGTTATTACATCAGATATGCAAGTGCAAATGCTTGCCTGGCAAGGTAACATGGGAAACAAGAGCAAGCAAATGGTGCGTTCCACCTCTACTAGACTGAGACCTACATCTTAGAATCAGATAGGACTTATCTGTCAGAAATGACTTAAGTGGCTTCTTATAAAGGCATTTTTCTATATGAATGCTTGTTTGCAAAACAGGCACTATAGACCTCTGAAGGCATTTGGCAAACTCAGATTTTAGATTGACAAACGCAATATGCAAACTAAACTTGCTCCTCATTGAGGGACACTGTTGGAATGTGTCTTGTCCTGTAGTAAGACTAAAAATGATGCAGGAGCTGTGAAGGTTTTTCTAAATAAATGGCTAAACTGTGATTTTAAGGAAGTTAGGGATTTTGGAAACTCATATTAAGCATATTACAGGGTCTAATTGTTATGTTGGGAACAATGTTTTTTTTCTCTGATGTCTCAGGAATGGTTTACTTCTTATTTGGTTTTCCATGTTTACAAGTTCAAGTTTGTACAATGTTTAAATGGAGCTACAGTATATATGATATATTTTTGATGTTATCTAAAATCATCAATAATCAACAGAATATGAAGAAATAACAGTTCTGACGTTATGTAACAGGCCTCTATATACTGTGTTGCAGAGATACTTAAGTTAGCATGCTAACCAGCAAGCCTCAGCCCATTCTGTCTTCTCATACCTCTCTGTACCTCAAGAGACAATAGCAAGTTACCGTATGTGAGGTGGGCGCTGACTGATGCCTGACCTCTCTCTCACTCATCTCCAGCTTCACACCTCTCTTTTCTCTGCCTGAACCTACCATGTCTTCATCGTCCCCGAAATCAGAGACCTGGTTGGAAATCTGCTATGTGGAGTATTTGTCCACATCCTTTGTCCTGTCCATCCTCATTTGTGATATTGGAAGAAAACAGGAGCGTTTACTTCTACAGTGAACCAGCCTGCTCCACTGGTACATCATCTATCAAATTAAGTCAAGCTGCAAAAACATAAGATGTTGAACTGGGAATGAAGGCCAACAGTAAAATTACAGGTGTAGCATGATGTGATGGTGACATATTCAAAACTGCAGAGTGCGATTATGTGGAGGTGTTATTTTAACAGTAAGCTCATATAATGTGCATACTGCTAAATGATCTTTAAATTGTCACATCAATATAGCCATTGGCTGTATTCGTTTCCCACAGCTAGTAGTCGGGTTTGTTGTTATGATACTATTGAATTGCTACTAATTCTTTTAAAAATACATTTAGTGAGGTTTTTATTGGCCCACAGCTCTAAATGAGCATCATATATTTGCCAAGGTTGATAGGGTTGTTAATCAATAGTGGTGACTCATTTACTTCTTGGCAAGGCACTGAAACTCCCCACCCACTGGAATTTCAACAGACTCCCAATTCTCCACAACCTCCTGGTATTTTCAACTGCTCAGTCATGGAGGACAGTGCAGTGAGAGAGGGAGCTGAGTTGCAACACATGTCAGGCTAAAAAGCCTTGTTTTCTGGCCCTTATCATTATAACAGGAAGGTGATCTATGTGAGTATGCTGTTTATTGATCAACACCATAGAATTATAGTTTCTGGTGAGGACAGGCTGGTTATGAGACCCATCCTCTACCCCATGCACACACGACTATGGGGTGGCTGTGGCTCAGAAGCAGAGCGGGTCATCCACTAATCGAATGTTGTTGGTTTGATCCCCGGCTCATCCCGCCACATGATGAATAATCCTTGAGCAAGATACTGAACCCCGAATTGTGTGTGAATGTGTATGAATGTGTTTCTGTTTGACTGGCTTTGTCATCACTAAGTGAATGTGTGTAAAAGGGTTAATGTGGCATGTAGTGTAAAAGCATTTTGAGTGGTCGGAAAACTAGAAAGGCACTATACAAGGACAGGTCCATTTGCAAATTACGACTATGTGGCCACTTGTGACCCAACACCATCTTAAAGTTTGCTGACGGCCATTGACAGTATATATAATGGACAGAGGTTCAGGATCTGTAAAGTGAAGCCAACGCGAAAGTGTCTTAAAACCTGCATTCTATGTAAAGCCCAGCAGGGGGCAGCTCATTGGCTACAATAAAAACCGATACCATGCATTCTTACAGAGAAATGAGCAGACTTCTTTGTTGATTTATGAGCTAAGTAGTCGTGACCTAGAGCCGAAGGGTCTGTCCGAGGTTTCTGCCTGTTAAAAGACAGTTTTTCCTTGCCCCCGTCGCCAAGTGGAAGGGTCTGTCCGAGGTTTCTGCCTGTTAAAGGCAGTTTTTCCTTGCCCCCGTTGCCAAGTGCTTGCTCATGGTGGTACTGTTGGGTGTCTGTCCGAGGTTTTTCCTTGCCCCCGTTGCCAAGTGCTTGCTCATGGTGGTACTGTTGGGTCTCTGTAAATGTCGAGCAGCATAACTAAGAGATGGTTCAGGGCTCACCTGATCCCTTGTTGGGTCTCTGTAAATGTTATAAGGAGTTCGGTCTAGACCTGCTCTATTTGAAGGTGAGGTTTCTGCCTGTTAGAAGGGTCTGTCCGAGGTTTCTGCCTGTTAAAGGCAGTTTTTCCTTGCCCCCGTTGCCAAGTGCTTGCTCATGGTGGTACTGTTGGGTGTCTGTCCGAGGTTTTTCCTTGCCCCCGTTGCCAAGTGCTTGCTCATGGTGGTACTGTTGGGTCTCTGTAAATGTCGAAGGAGAGTTTGGTCTAGACCTGCTCTATTTGAGAAGTGTCCTGAGATAACTTCTGTTATGAATTGGCACAATACAAATAAAATTGAATTGAATTGAATTAAAAAGTTTCCTAATAAGTGTATGGTCTCAATCTCTAGTTTCTGTCTTCTTCTATACAGCATGATGTTCATTTAGTAAATGATGGTCCCATTTAGAGTAAAATAGGCCATAAAGCAGGATATATCAAACTTTTAATATTTGATATTTGTTTGGTATTTATGTCAAGCACAGTACTAGAGGGGGCAATAAAGCATAAAGATATGTTTAGTATGTGATAAATACAACTTGAAGATATTAGCAAAAATTAATCCAGTGGTGCCTGACAGCAGTTCTCAGGATGCTGACAACTACAGATTGATAAAATTAAACTTCAGTTTAAAGCTTTAGTATATATATGTCTCCAAGGAGAATCAGACCTTTTACCCCTATACTGTTGATGGGCCATATTTTGTATTGCAATGATCCATGAAATTACTCTTGTGAGAGGAATAGATCAGTTCTACTGAACTCTGTTTGGATTTAGTTGTACTCTGAATTTAATGAGAGATACTTTTAAAATACTCTGGGGTCCAATTTTAGAGGAATGTCTTTCTAAAGCTACTGAAGCCATAAGACATGACCTAAACAACTAAACTCTACTAAAAATATATTACAGTCATTTAGAGATTTCTCAAAGGTCAGCTGTCTGGAGAACTTCACCAGATTCTAAGGAAGACTGCTTATAATCCACTGTTGACCAATTGACAAATTTCTCATGTTTGCAGTTGAAGTAAACACAAAATGTAATGGGATTAAAAATGAATTACTGACCTTGGAGACAGGGATGTCAACAGTTTTGTCAGCTGCTGTTTCTAAGGTCAAGAATGAACTTTCAAACTCATTATAACAGCGAATGAAAATTGTAATATCTACAATTTCGTGACAACTGTGTAAATTCTGCTGATGAAGAACACGATATAATCGAAAGCTCCAAGCCAACATTTTTAGTCCCATTCAACAGAATAAAAAGAATCTTACATGCATCCATCTTATCATGACATTACATTGGACACATGTGCACCGTGTATTTGCTCTCAGCGCACCGCGCGGAACTCAGATCAAACTGTCAAACTAGGCAGTGCTGATCAAATATGGATCCAGATTCTGACTATTTCTCATGTAAAAAAACGTTTCATAAACATATTTTAGTGTACTGTTTAGCTGTAACATGAGATTGTGTGTGACCAGACAAGCCGCCATAGTTTCTGGCATCGGACGAGTCAAAACTGCGCAGCCAATGAGCGCAAAGCAACTTGCAGTACGTCACGTCCAATGACTCCCGCTGGCCAAAACTGCAAATTCGAGGCTTCAGAACGGTACTCCACAAACCAATGGGTAAAGCCACAATAGGTTCACACTTGGATAGAACACATCAGGTAAGATAACATAACAGACAATTTGCGAAATAAGAGATGTAGCCTGTTGCTGGCTGGCAAGAAATACAGAAGTATCCAGAGCAGCTTCTTCACAGGCTGTGAGACTGCTGAATTCATCCTAAGCACTGCACCATGTAAAATAGGTTCATTTTTATAATTTATTCACCCATCTACTGTATATCATTTTTGCATATTACATTTGTTTTTGTAAGTAGCATAAAGGGAACCACAACCTAATTTCTACAATGTAAAATGTTAAATCTACATTGTAACCTTGTAGTTCACCAAGCATTTTCACTTAAAACTAAATGATACAATGAAAACTCTATGTGACTGCTATGTGATATGCGCAAAATTCAAACGGGATAAAAACATTATGGGACCTTATTTTCCAAAATAAGGTCCCATAATGTTTTTGCCTCTTTATACATGCCTCTCTATACAGTGATAATATGTGAGTTTTTTGGATTATATATTTTTCTTATCATGACTTAGGTGCAGGGTTTTTGGACCTCTGCATGCTTTTTATTCTGCCTTTGAATCAGTGTGTGTTAACAAGAATGCTGTTACAGCCAGACTGGTGTAGATCTGACACAGCATCAAAAGCAATTATCCTCAAAGTGACATGTCTTTGTCTTTTATGAAGGTAAAAATGCAATAGCAACCTGATGGTTACCATTTCTGCTACTCCAGATGGGGAATGTCAAAATTTGACATGGCGCACTGATTATATGACAGGGTTTAAAATGGAGTGAGTGAGCTCCAGAGAGAAAATGTAGGAAATTATAATTCATTGCTTGTAAGCCACTGGTTGTGCCAAAACAACCAAGCTTTGAGGGGCTATAAACAGAGCAGCACCGAGGGAGTCGACACAAAGTTCAGGGGAGCCAGCCAGCATCCCAATGTTTCACCCGCCGCTGTTCATCCAACTTCAGAGCTGTGAATAACGATGAAATCTTCTCGCTAAGTGACTGTGTAGACCTTCGCGAACTACCACAGAGTGCATTCTCCTGGACTCCCACACCCAAAATCTCTCTCTCTCCTTCCCCATTTCTCTCCCCGGGCTGTAAACCTGATTAACATCAGAAGCAACAGTGAGTGCGGGGGTCAGAGTGTTAATGCGGAAAATGGCTACCACACTTTTTAGTAGGTCGCACTTCCCTTGCATTGAGCTCAACAAGAGGGAGGGAGAGGGGGAGATTGCAGCGTCTACCGGAGGGTAGGGTGTGGGGGGGGGGTTTCAAGCGGACCGTGGCCCCGTGCATTGCATGAAAGTCAGTCAAGCATAATCAGTCATCCACACAGTACAGGAACATGCCTGCTGTTAAGTTGTTTACATATCCCTGAAATGACTCTGGAGTGGGTAATAAGTGCAAATCAATGAGCAGAGAGGGAGAGATTTGGGCGAATGCTGCAGCCCCTGATGTAGCCCAGGCTGACAGTACATACCCATATGATGGATTAGTGCAGCTGGCAAATTACATCTCTCTAATTGTGTTTTGCAAAGTGCGTTACAATGTATCACTTTTGCTTTAATCTCGGCTAAACACAGGGTTGATGTCTGATGAGGAAAGCAAAGGGTGGACGCAGCACAGAGCTGAACTTCAACTCTGGGAAATGATTTTCTGGTGCAAAGTAGGATGAGAATAGGCATGGGGCAATAATAATTTCATGTCATGATAATTTCATTATAGTATCACGATAATCATGAAAATATATTTCATACTTTTAAATGGCTTCTTCATAATAGATCAGGAAATCCATATAGGACTGTATGCTGACAGGCTACACAGTTTTTTCAAATCAAACAATGTGAAGATATTAACAATTATCACGATAATGAAAAACCAGTGTTCAGTGTTTTTTATCACAATACAAGATAATATTGTATATGTTCCCATCCCCAGATGAGACATGCATAAAGATAATTCCAGTTTATCAGAATTTATCATAATGTTGTATTATGATGTTCTAAACTAGTGGTTCTCAAACTTTTTCACGTCAAGGACCCCCAAGCTGACACAAATTAGACCTTGGACTCCTGTTTTGCCCCCATCCTATAGAGTTTGTCTTTATCACTTCATCCTTTATTACAGTGTATGAAACCCAGGAGGAAAATAGTCATACATTCTGTCACTGTACTTGTGGATGGAATTATAGTAAAAATATTTCCCTTTTTTGCTGAAACCCTCTTATGGATCCCTTGGGGTCCCTTGACCCCACTTTGAAAAGCACTATCACAGTTTAGGGACCCACTTCTTTCTGCAGCTTTGACCCACTGTACTCAAGAGTATGTCTCATTTTCACAAGGTGTCATCCAAACACTACTAAAGGCCAAAGTGTTTATGCTAATGACCATGCTCAGAGGTGGGGTAAAAACCCTGCCATCACAGAGAGGCACACAATGAATTGTACCTATGGGGATACCTGCAGACCCTGAGCAAATGATGTGAAGAATAAAAAAAGAGGCGGGGCCCCAGCAGATAATAATTATTAATTAACTATGGCATATATCACATACCCGCCCCTCTCTTTACCCCTCTTTCTCTCTTCCCTTGTTTCCTGTCTGACCAGTAAAAAATAAACAAATAGCAATTTTACAGAATGTTCCTTTTCCTTTGCATTCCTTTTCCAGAACACATAAATAACATCTTAAAATAACAGTTTTGTGAAATTTAAAGGGAAAATATGGTTTATTACATCTGGGGTTATGTTTTTATTATCTCTGATCATCAGTCCTATAATTGGTGACATCTGGCAACTTGGTTATTAAAAATAACAGAGTAGTAGAAAATCATGTTAACAGTTAGGTTTACGATAAAAAAAATCCGAAGGGGTAATATGAGGTGGGAATTATTCCGGGAAAAATTCAGAAATTAGAGTGATACATTAGTGTAGTGATCCTGACCATTCAAATGAATGCAAAAACTATGAATGTCTGCAGCATTACTATGATGTCATTATATAGAATAATTGTTTTGTTTTATTCAAAATATTGGCCCATTAATTTATTTTTTTAACCTACAATTGCCCTGATATGCTGTTGTATCAGCTCATCTAGAACACTTTATTTGAATGTTGAACCAAAAATCAGTACACCCACTCTCCTACATCTTGAGAATTATAATAATATAAAATTGTAATATAATATTATTCTAACTGATAGTAATGTAGTCAAAGCTAAGAAAAACAGATTCAAGTTTTAATAAACCAGAATGTTCTGTTATACTGCTTAAAAGCACCTACTGCTAAAACATAGTCTAACACCAAGTCAGAAGAGTGACTCAGTATTGTATAAATAAGAATGACCTAAATCAACAGAAAAGTCAGAAACATCATCATCATTATCATCAGTCAACGCCCTGATTCTCCTATAACAATTCAATTCTTTAAACTCATCTTCTCTGTAAATCCACGACATCCAGCATGCTCTCGGGTTTCCAGGGCCTCCTACTACTGGATGGGTAATCACAGGCAGGGTCAGCTGAGGTCAGGCCTGTCACTGTGGCTCCCAGGAGGAGCTCTGAAGGCCAAAAATACAAAAAAAAAACCTATTTTTGAATTCTACTGGGGGCTAAGGCTGAGACCAATTTGAGAATGACTGTAGAACAGGAAACTAATCAGCTAAATGCATTTAGGTAGAGTTTGCGCTTTCTCAGAGTTTGGTTCAAGTGCTTCACATCAAGCGTTTTATCTGACATTAAAGAACAGCATACCTCTCTGTTGTCTCATGTGAACAACACAAACTGGGCTGTGTGTGTGTGTGTGTGTGTTAGGGTGCTGGAAGGCTGGTACCTCCTGCAGGTGGACTGTGCGTGACAATAACTCCGCATGTGTAGAAGGAAACTCTGGTACCACCTTTTGGTCATGAGTTGGAAAGTTAATTATTAAGCAACAAAAATGCTAATTTTTCACAATACGATCCCTGAGCCTCTTTCGAGGGCCGACACAAAACTTTTTGTGGTTCTAAGCCCCCTCTCCCACCCCGGGCTAAAATCCTAGCACCTGAAATTTGACTTTGATCGTGACGGCTCTAAAAACTATTGCTGTACAGTAATATCTTTAATAACATCATTTTGTGAGAGTACGTTGGTATTTTTGTAAGCTAGCTTGTTAGCAATACCAACAGTGCTGATTTCTATGTGTGTATTTGCTGAGGTACATTGCTTTTTGTGCAATATAAAAACTGCTAGGCAGGACACCCCTTGCACCCTCAACACTCGGCCAGTGACATTAGAACACCTATCTGTTTCAGTGTCCCCTCTCTGTCTGGACGTGGAGCTCCGCCCTCCAGTGGCCAAAGACACAACCGCAGCTTCTTTTCTGCTCATTTGGCTCCATTCTCACACAGTTTATCAGGACTTTCGTTTATACTTAGATGTGACATGTAGTACAATACCTCATATAAAAAAGTACACCAAAAAACTTTGTTACAGTGAGAAGAGTAAATGTCCTTTGATACTTCACACTTGGGTACTGGTGGTAATGGCAAGTGCAATTCAACAAAACTGGCTCAGTTGTATGGTGTACACCATACAAATTGTGTGTACACCATACAACTGGTGTATCTGGTTACAATGCAGCCAAACAAACTGTGAGCTGAGAGCATTCATTGGTAGGGGCACTCTGTCAATCATTTTGAGATGATTTTCAGATGATCTATTTATTTTAGTTTTACACAATTTGCAAATTAACTGTAACTTTCCTAAAATATTACACAGATGTCATTAATGACCTAATAATGTTTTGAGAAGAAATCAATAAACATTTCTCTGTGATGGTTGTTTATTACAGTAGTTTATTTTTGGGGTCCCCAGGGACTCCAGTCGGTAGTCCTTGTGTGTTTAGTATGCTGGTCGGATGAGGGTTAATAAAGAATACAGGAAAAGACAGTTAACAATGTTGTTTTTTTGTTTTTTGTGCAGTCGTGTAGTTGTGCATATAAGGAAGGAGACTACACATTTGTAGTTTGCTTGTTTACTCATCAAGTGGCCCTCAGTCCACTTATGCCTCAGTCTAGCTATGCTGTGCCCTTGGAAAGTATCATCTAGCCATGGAGAAGGGCTGGTTAAGATTAAAGGCTCAATATGCAACCACTTCTGTTGAGGCACTGTAAGGCAAATGGAAGTCACACAGCAGATTGTACGGTATGCGCCTGAAACCTGAAAAGCTCAAAGATCACCAGATCACACAGATAGTTAAAATACAATATATCTTACTTATTTACCCTGTTATAATATGAAACATTCCGACATTTGAGCTGTGAGACTGCCGAACACTCCGCTGTAGCTGTTGGCGGCTGAGGGTTAAGGCCAGAGCTGCCTCTCATTTAAACATCATGCGACATGTAGCCGGGGCTCGAGGCAGTCACCTGGAGGGGCCGATGGGTCGTGCTGGTCAGGGCCATGTGCAGACGGACATGTGTCCTGGGAGCGCTTGGCTCTAAGTGTTGAGCTTCGCAGCTGAGACAGACCGATCCCTATTTCTTCACCTCCACACCGAGCACTGGCCTCCATTTATCAAAGCCAAGCCTTGGCCCGGGCCTAGTGACACACTGGGGCTGCAGTTGTCATCTAGGCCATACATTATGTCAGTTAAAGCTGTTTTTTATTAGCTGGATGACAGATAGTTCTTTAATTGTTTTGTTATTTTTTTTCTCTTCATGTGAGAAAACACGGGCTTGAACGTGGGAATGCGTGGACTGTGCTGTTGCGGTGTTTGGATAGAAAAATGGGAAAGAACATGTGTGATAGGATTTCTATTCTGGGGATATACAGAGAGCTGATAGCACACTGAAGTGTTTCCAGTTCTTGGAACATGGTTTTAGTTAAATGTGTATGATAAATCT